>OY728142.1:81242623-81842623 GCA_963277665.1 Viscum album | reverse complement strand
ATTTAATCTATAATTATATTTAATTTCATTTATTGTGTTTATGATTTTAATTTTACAAATTGGTAAGGTACGTTGTGCCAATTTCTCTTCTTCATGGTGCACTTTCTTTTTGTGCACATTATTTCTGATATGTGATGTACATACTACCACTTTGAAAATAAAATCGTGAATTATTAATTATTCATTTTACTTTAGTATTAATTTTAATTATTTCATCTATGTTGATTTGAACATATAATTACCATGTGTAAATGATATTTCATAACTCAATTTTTTTCATTGGATTATATTACTTCTTTGTTGTCATTAATACTATTTGACTATGCATATAAATTAATTTACTATATATTGATTTATTTCAACTTATTTAATGTGTATTTATTATTGATACACTTAATATCTTTATTAATGAATTATCTCTTCCATTTTATGATCATTTTAAATGTATTTACATAATATCTTTTTAATCGTGATTTCTTATTTTTGATTCTTAATTATAGGAAATTAGTTCGTAATTTTATAATAACCCTTTTAATTTTATTCTCCCATGGTTATTCTTTATCGTTTTCATGTAAATGTAACATTTTCCCACACTTTGGTACATAAAATAAAATAGAAAATGTTTTTATGGAATCCTGGCTACATTTCCCTCTTTAGTTGATGAAAATATCTTTTTATAAAAACCATGTTTTCAAAAAAGAATTTAAAATTTTCGTAACCCTTCCAAAAATATTTATTGATGAATATGTTACCCTTTTTCATTAAATTTTTATTTTTAAACATAGTTATCCAGTATCATTCTAAAGATGGAAATTTTATAAACATTTTTCAGTTTAAAAATATTTTTCTTTTTCCCTTGTAGAATATGTATAGAATTCAACACCATTGTTTATTTGAATGTTATTTCTCAAATTTAAAAGGTAAAATTTTAGGGAAACTATTTTTAAATTATATTTTCAATGACAATGATATCAAATTTTTCAAAATGGAATAGAGATTTTCCTCAATAATATTTTTAATAGATATTTTTATAGTGTTTCCATTCATAAATGATAATAACCCTTTAGTTTTACACCACAAGTGAATTTTTATTGACATCAAACTAATTATCACACTACATGGTTCATAATTTAATAGATGAATGATAGTATGGACATTAAATAACTTGATTCCTTTTATTTCTCATAAGATCTAAATTTCATAAGATCATTTGTCATTAATTTTATCTGAAATAATCATATAATTTATCATGTATAAGATATTTTCCTAAACCGTATACCAAATTTACATACAGTGTTTTCATTGATGGTTATTTTATTATTTGGGTACATATTGATAAATACACATTCTTCATTCAATACTGATATTTGATGAGGCGTATTGTTTACTAATTTAAAAGATTAATCGATATAAGGAACGATTTGGAAAGGTAATGATAGGTGGTTCCTTAACAAGATATATCCCCTTGATGCATCTATAGACTCTCATGATATAAATTAGTTGCAAGAATTTAATTGGCTTATACCTATATTATTAAACTGTCTTGTGAAAGGTATTAATTGTATGGGTTCCCATGTACCACAAACATGAAGTCTAATAGTTATTAATTTCAATTAATTTGATTCGAAAACTTATTATCCAATACAATTTCAAAATATTAAAATTCTATAAATATGTTTGATTATTAGTTTATTATTATAATGGAATGTGTTTTCGGTTTTTTACCTTTTCTAATTGATTATTACTTATACAATTATTTAAATGGTATGTGTTCTCATTAATTTATCTTTCTATATTTTTATGCACTTCATTACTAGTTTTTTTATTATATGGAATGTGTCTTAAAAAATTTACCTTTCCATAATGATTAATCACATTGATTCATTATTTATTCTTCTATACCTAACATACACTAACACTATTAAATTTCTCTTATTATGATTCCTTTCCCTAGGATTTCCTTAAATATATTTAGAAGAATATGAAAGGATACAAAAAATAGAATAAATTTAACCTCAAAATAAATAATTATTTTATAATTAGATTATTTAGTTTTAATGTATGAATCATGTATGTATCTGGTTTACCAATAAAACTAAACACTATGATTCTTAAGGATTTCATTCCTTTTAATCATTATAATGTAATGGTAGTAGAGACCGTCTATGGGATTCTGGGTTTGAGTAACTATAGTTTGTATTAGATGGACGATTAATAATAACAATAGAAACTATATTTTTGGATACACATGGAAAAAAACAAAACCCTCAGATATAAAAATTGGATTAGCAATAATGCATATATATCTTCCATAAAATAAGAGTTATGGATAAAATCAAATGATTATGAAATTAAAGTTGATAATAAGTTACATTTTATAAAAATATATTCTAAGGTTTTAAGTTATTGAATTCAAACAAGAATTAGGATATATTGGTAGAAATATTGGTCAATACAAAACATTAGTTTAGTTTTTTTTAGTGCATATGATATTTGAGAAATAATTACCAAATATTTTAGGGATAAGAGTTAAAATGAATTGATATCATTTTGTGATGTTATAATCACTAATTATAGTTTAATAACGGAAAAATTAGATTATTAGTCTTTGAAAAAATTATGTAATTTTTAAAAACATAGGGAAACGACTATTAAATGATTAAATTTCAAGGATCTCTATCTTATTGAGTAAATTATATGGTCAAAAATTGGAAAACATGTATGAAGGGCAAAAAAACTTAATGAAACAAAACATTTAATTATAAAATATTATAATCATTATATTAATAAATATTAAAATACATTATAAATTTAAAGTGAAAAAAATTAAATTTATAGAAATTAAATAATGTATACTAACAGAATATTAAATTGACCACAGAAATTCTAACATAAAAAATAGTAATATTTAGTTTGAGAATATAATAGTAACCACTCATATTAAACTATTTGTAAAAATTTTCATATCTTAAATGTGGAAATATTAAATATTTATATCATTTAATAAGAAAAAAATTGTTTCAAAAATGATAAATTAAGTGTTTATTTTTTAGTAAACTTAATTATTCATTTCTTTTTTTATAATTAGTTTAATAACATTAAAGAAAATTTATTTTTATAAAATAGATTCATTATTTAATATTTTATTGTATTATTATATGATTATTTATGTGACCTTAAACAATTATACAATGTGTTACAAAATCATTATAGTTCTTAAATTATTATATTTTGAATAAATAATGAATTTAATAAAAATAATATTTTTCATATTTAGAAAATTATTATCCAAAAATAGCGTTTATTTTGAAATTATACAGATTTAAAAACTGTTGTAGTGATTTTTTGTGATTTTTTTAATATATTTTAATATATAGGGAATATTAAAAGACTCAAATTTATGATAAATTCTAAATATATGAATTATCAAGTTATGGATAATTTTTGCCTGGTCTATGCCCGAAATATCAAAATATAAATTATTTTATTAATATATATTTTGATAATTCTCAAACAATTAATTTTATTGAATCTAAATGACTATCTAATAAATATAATAATGAGAAAACATCACTCTCATCCATTATAAATACCACCCCACAACTCCTCTTATACTCACCACTAAATACATTCTAAAATTTTCAATTTCTATCCAAATATCATCCTAGGAATATTCCCCACAGAAAAGACCTTATTTTCACACCAAAAAACTAAAAATAAGTTCCATAAAGATGATATCATGGAGGATAATTCAAGAGGTAATGTCAAATTTCATTTTTTTTCTTTTCAATTTATCTACATTCCTTTTTATATTATCTCATTCCCTTGTACAAGTGTAATTAAAACTACATTATATTACATATAATGTAATTTTATAATTTTTATGGAATATTCATTATCAAAATCTATCTCCCCTCCATTTTACTCTAAAAATAAAAACAACGTTTAGGATGTGTCGATTTACCAATATCGTCGAAGATGTCTTTTAATTTTCCATTACCAAATTAATGTGTGGTTGTGAAAAAATTATTATAGACAATTGATATTTTATTATACTTAATAAATGTTTTATAACATTATGGAACTATTTTTTATACATAATATTAATTATTAATACAAAATTGGTTTGTAATGATCAAAACTCACTAAAAACTATCTTATATTTCCATTGATTTCTCTCATGATTCATCCTCATATCATATAACCAAAATGATATATATGAAAATTAAATATAATAAAATACAATTAATAAAATTTATCATATATATTCTTGAAAACTATTCTCATGTTACATGATTATCCATGCATGAAGACAAGTAAACCAATCACTGAAATGAAGGAAAAGAACTCTCTCGAATGATAAAATTGTATCTTATAACTCATCAAGAAGTACATAAATGATCATAATAAAATTATAATAAATCAAATACATATATATAACTTAATTAATTTATTAATTACTAGATTTAACTTTATTATATAGGATATTATTTTCATGTATAAAATTTTTTGATCATAAGATATTTGTTTCTTCCCAACGCTCAATTTTTTCCTTCGGGTTATGATTTCGCCCTCATTTCCACAACATAAATATTTTTTATTTTTATTTAAATATTTTAAATTCTATGTGAATGTTCTATAAATATGTATCCATATCATTTCATCATTAGTTTTTAGTGATATACATGTCTTTAAAAGGTTCCATTCAGAATTCATCCCGATAAGCAAGACCAATTTTAGGGAACATCCCGATTTCTCACGATTTTTCAATTACAATTCAAAATCTATTTTAAGAAAAAAATATTTTTATAAAATAAATATTTTTATCATGAATAACTATCCTGGATCAATACTAGTGTTTTTCATCCTTTTTAAATGAAAATACATAATGAACAAACCATAGAAACCATGAATTAAATTCACCTGAAACAATTAAAATAACCACATATTATAAATCAATTGGTGGAAATAGGTTATAAGAATATTATATAATAAATTATAGATATTATTATTGTTCATTAAAATATTAATAACACTCACCAAATCCATAAAACATGAGTTTTGAATACGATTTATCTAATAAGAACCCGAGGTATGGGAATTTATAACCCAATTTAAATTATTTGGGTTATCATTATACTTCATTAATTATGTAGAAATAATATTATTTATGAAATTATTTTTTAATATTATTCTGTATTTATAGTTTATATTAATATTCTATTTTCCTAATTAATTATAACATTAAATATATATTATTTGTAAATGTCTTATTCGTTAAAAATTCTATTTTAAATTTATGATTTTACAAAATTCAAAAGGAATGTTTTTATGTGTTATATGATTGTACTCGGGTTATTTGGAATTTTTTATGATAAAATATGATACCAATATCTCCCAAAAATGCATTGGGTATTTTTATATTATAGTTCAAATGTATGGTGACACTATGTGTTACTGCAATGGTTACACTACAAGGTTTTGGTGAGGGTTACATCATAAGGTAGCCTTTAGGGTTACATTATAAGGTACTCACAAGGGTTATAAATCATATTGTATCCATGAGAATTACTTATTTATATTAAGTAATTCACCGTGATACATTTATGGCTTCAATTATGTTTTCTAAATTATATGGGAGTCCATTGTTTTCAAAAGTATTGTATATGATACTTTATAGATGGGAAGTATGTCTTTGTGAAATTGATTTCATATATTCATAATTATGTATGGAATAGTAGTTAATTTCAATCTTTTAACTTTTATTTCTGTGATTTTTTTCTCATATCATCTTTTATAATTTTTTTTTCATTTTTTTATAGATTAGTAAGTGAAAATAAGCCGAACTGAATTATGTGATGAATATTCATTAGAAGATTTCCTTATTCATGAAAACATTTTTATTATGTAATAAATTGATACTATTTTATAATTACCCACTTTTCCTTCATAAGGGTTCATATTTATTAATTTTTTCCCAATTAGTTTGTAATTTATACTAAAAAAATCTGTAAGAATGAAAGAAGTTTTATTATAAATAAATTTATTAGATTATGTAATGTTTAAGGTTGGGTTATTATGGATAGCATCAGAGAATGATTTAGAAAAAAATTTAGCGTAGGAGTATTTGAATAGAATACCGTATGTTTTTATTATTTTATTTGTTATATTTATTTAAAATAACATTTTTATATTACCATATCAATTAATTTTAGATATTTTTATAAATAATGTTTTCCATAGAAGAAATCGGGAAGATGATGTTGGAAGGAACTGAGAGGATGATATATTTCTGAATATGCAGCCAAGAATGGTAGGTATTGGAACAGAGTAATTTTTGAAATTAATGGTTCATCTAATGTAAAAAATAAGTTATTGATTAATTTATTCTATAGAGTAAAAATAACTTTCAAAAAAGAACACGTCCTTTACGGAACATTTTATGTGGAACCTCGTCATATTAAAAGGGAATATTCTAACCTAGTGATTGATGAAGTGTAGCTTAAATCCATTGAAATGATATCCAGTGCCATATAGTGTTCATATAAAAAGTTTAGTCTTTTTTATTAATATTTTAATGTTGAAGCTGAACGGTGGTAGTCAATGGTCGAGAATATCATAGATAGTAAAGAAATTGATTACTTGGAATTAGTTGTATTTAAGAATATTTTCTTAGCAAAATATTTCCCTAAGGCTATATGACATAGGATGAGAATGAAATTCATGGAATTTATGGAATTTGATGAGGATTTGTTTGGATTTTCCTGAAGAAAACATCATCAATTTGGTAAGGTACGATGCAAATGTTATTTGAGATATTTATTGTATAATAAATAAATTTTTAAATTTTAATGAAGCCATGATACCAAATGGAATTAGCCACCTGTGAAATCAAAAGATACGAGGAAGATGTTTAATGTGTGGAGATGGTAGAAATGGAGTTTCCTAAGGATCACATTTACATTGAGAAAAACATGAATAAAAGGTTCATATGGTAAGAAATGGTTAAGAATCAATAGAATAAATTTTAAGGTAATAAATTCTAGTTTTTGATTTGTGTGATGTGTTTTAAAATGAACTGTGGGGAATACCTTAACAAAACCAGGAACTGTTTTTGTTGTCTTATGTTTGGAAATATTTCTTTATATTTTAACATAAATGATCTAATGATTAATTATTATAAGAAATATGTAATGTCTTTCAAATGTTGTGATATTGGTCATTATGAAAATACCATCCCAATGAAAGAACTCAATGATGGAAGTTTGCTAGAATATAATCACGATGGAACATTGAGATACTTTGGGTCTACATTATTAAATTTTTGGACACTGACTGATGTGGTATAAGTAAATAAAAAATAAGATTGATGACTGCATAGTTTGGGATATACCTTTTAGAAATGGTGATTTTTTTTTATCTAAAACGATTCTTCATCGAAGGGATATGGTTGTGTTATAATGCAGAATGATCTGGTAATTTTTTATGATTCAAGATAATTGAAATTTCATGAGTTAATTATTCGCATATATGATATGGAATTAATATATATGGTGTTTTATTCAAAATTTTGAAGGAATCATAAATATAGATCCTGATGTGAAATACACACTAACTATAATTATATGATGTATATATTTACTCAGTTTGAGTAGAACATGAGGAAAAGAATATAGATTCAACAAATAAAGGATTATTATAAGATGATAAATTACAATATTAGAAAATAAAAAAATGATGAATACCCCTAGAGAATAAAAGATCATGCTAATTTTATCATGTTACATTTAGAACATGACTCTTAGATTAATGATATGATGATTTTTTTGTAAATTGTTTTTGAAGGAAATTCCACTATATTGTTTCAATTTTTTGTGTAGTTTTCTCTAGTATATAGAATAGTTAATGTGATGGAAAAAGACTATGAGTTGTAGATAAAAAGAGATTTGGTTAAAAGGGATAGTTTCTAGAATTTAACTTTGATAAATATTGTGTTTTGAGATTTGTAAATAGGTTCTTATGATCCCAAGATAAATAAATAATTGTTATGTGACACTCATAGTTATACACTTTTGGTTTTCCTGTAGTGCTAATATTTAAAGTGACCATTTTGAGTATAAAAAGTGGGATGGAATGAAAAAAGACATTGATGATTTTACCATGAAATGCTGGATTTTTTGAATAGGTTAATGCTTCTAGAAAACAACCACAGTGGATTTGTTATCCATTTATAGTTCAAAAGTGGAAATGAAAAAATATAACCATGTTATTCATTGATGTTACTCCAATGAATTCTCGAACTAAAAATGATTTGATTTGGGTTTTATTTTATAGGCTGACTAAATATACACATTTCCATCCTATTTGAGACACACATTTTCTATATTTTATTTCTCAACTATTATTAAAAGATATTATAAATTTTCATTGGTTTCCTCTCTCTATTATATCTTATAATGATCCAGAATTCATTATTAAATTTTGGAAAGGCCAACAGATGTCCTTGGGGAAAAAAATTATTTTCAATAAATCATTTCATCCAAAATTATATAGAATGTTAGAATAAAAATTTAGATAATAGAGGATATGATTCAAGAATATTCAATTGATTAACTGTGATGGTATGATGGAAATAATTAATTTATCGATTTTTATTTTAATAATAGTTTTCATTTTAGTATATAATTGTTTTTTATTAAGTAATCACATGGGAAATGATGTCAAACTCCACATTTTTTAGATGATGTTGGGGAATTATTTTTTTGGGACTAGAAATAGTAGTGGAAGTTTCATATAATTGGAATACGATCCAAAAACACATGAGTATAACTACTAGTAGATATAAACGATATGTAGATAAAAAGAGGATATACCTTTCATTTGAGATTTGTGAATATGTTTTCCTTAAAATCTGTTAATGAAAAAGTGTGATATGTTTTGGTAATAAAGTAATGATAAGTACATGGTTCTTTAGGCCTTATAAAATCATAGATAATGATGGACCTGCTTCCTACTGTGTAGCTTTGTCTCTGATTTTTTCCATGTATAAAATATTGTTCACATTTCATTGTAGAAAATTTGTCTGCGAAATTCATCTCTTGTTTTTAGCTTAGAAGTAGTTCAGTTGGAAGAGAACTATTCTTGGTAGGAAAATCATGCTCATATTCATAATCATAGAGAGAATGTATTGCAGAATTATGTAATTTTCTAGGTTTAGTTTTGTGGATAAACCACATGCATGAAAAAGAAATATGAAAATCGAAAAATGATATGATGGAAATATATCCACACTTAATTAACATGTGAATAAAAATTGCATGAATTCAATTTCCAGAACATGAAGATAATGTAACAACCAAGGTACTTATAAAATAATTTAGAAGAATTCTTGAATGGAATATTTATATTTTTTATGAATTTGTAATTAAAAAAATTCAAAATTATAGAAATTAAGGAATTTATACTAATGGAATCGAAACATTACCTGAGTAACGGTAACATGAAAATTAGGACATGAAATTTATCCAATAGAATAATATCCTAACCTATGAAACTATAAATAAAATTGATCTATTCTAAAAGAGATAATATGATATATTTATATCATAGAATAAGTAATTTTTTTAAAGTGGTAAATTAGGTGTTGGTATTTTTGTCAAACATAAATGTATATTTATAATTTAATAATAAATTGAAAGATTTTAATTTTCTCCAAAAATATATTCATATACTAATATTTTTTTTCTTATGATTATTCTATAAGTTTCTGACTCCTTGATTTAAATTTCCATGAGTTATTAAATCATTTATAGTTTTAAAACTAGAAATTTTCAAAACAATATTACGATTTAAATTATAAATTAAATTTCACATCTTAAGGAATTTATTTAAAAAATGGAGTTTAAAGTTTAATTCTTTAATACAAAAATTATTGGTGTGAATTTTTATTATGTTTCTAAAATAGTTTAATTTTTTGTAAATAGTTAAATGTGATAATTTATGATAGATGCTAAATACATGAATTATTAATTTGTTGCTAATGCATGGATGATTTAAGACAAAAATCTCAATCACTCCTTCATTATTTTAATAAATATATTTATAATTTCCCATCAATACATTTTTATGTGTCATGGTAATAAACTAATGAATATAATAACTGTAAAACACCCCTCTCCACCATTAAAAATACCACCCCTCACCACCTAATATACTCCCAAATAAAATCCTTATAACATGTTCAATTTATAACAAAATTATATTAAAATAAACCTCCCCATGTCCAATTCATATTTCTCTCACCAAAAGATCAGAACCTAATTTCGTAAGGTGGTTCTCAAGGAGGAGAAATTAAGAGGTAAAATAGTATTTCATATTCAATTTTTTGCATTTCAATTTATCATATTTTTTATTCTATTCCCTAATTCCCTTTTCATAGTGGAATGAAAAATAAATTTTCATAAATATAAGGTAATTTTCTCTTTTTTATATAAAAATTTATCATCAAACTTATTCTCAAGTAAATATTATTCAAAAATAAAGACATAGTTTGTGATGTGTTGATTTTCCGAAATCATGGATGATGTGTTTTAATTTTCTATTACCACATTAAATTATTCTCATTAAACCATTACTATGATTACATAAGATTTTATTATCATTATTAAAGGTTATATTATGTTTTCTAACCAATTTATAGACAAAATATTAATAAATAAAACAAAATTGGTTTATAATGATCAGAATTCAAAAAAATAATCAAACAGTCATCACTAATGATTTACCAAATGATAAATACTCATAAAATATAACTGAAATGAAATATAATACCATTGGTTAATTTTATTTGAGATCATTAATATAATTTATTTTAGATTATGGAAAACTAATCTAATTTTATATAATTATCCACATATGTATCCAAGTAAACTGATCAGGAAGTCAAATTAATCAAACATTCCCGAACATTAAAATTGTATATTGACACTCATCCAAAAATCCATAAATGAACATAATAAAATTATAAAAAATAAAATACATTTAAAAAAAATTATACATTAATTATCTAATTAATGTATTTAACTTTATAATCCAGCGTTTTAAGTTCAAGTGTTGTACACATTCAGACAGAAGTTATGGGTTTCTTCCCGAACATCCATTTTTTCCTTTTGGATGTGCTTTTACTATCTTTTTACTAATGTAAATATTATTTTTATATAAATATTATCAATTAGAATTATATGTTCCAAAATTATTTATATATAAATTTTTATTTATCTTTTTTGTTGGGATATATATGTTGGGATATGGTTCCCTTCTGAATTATACTTGATAAGAAAGCTGAATTAAAGGGAACTTCCTGATTTGTCACTAATCATAAAGAACGATACAAAATATTTTTTAAGAAACTATTGTTTTTATAAAAACAATTTTTTTATAATGAATTACTATCTTTGTTAAATTCATGATTTTTTGTTCTTTTCAACATGAACATAAATAATGATCAAACCATGGATACCATGAAATATGTGCAACCGGATCAATGTGAATAAAAAATATTATTAATAAATTGGTGTAAAGATGTTATAATAAAATTATATAAGTAATTATAAATATTAATATGTTTCTTTAATATATTAATAATAATCATTATAGATTTTTATTGGGGTTTAGATCGTGTTGGATGTAAGTCAAACCCTAGATAGATAAATTTTTATCGAAATTTCTATTTATGGGGAAAACCTTATACATAAATTAATATGTGTTACTAAAATTATTTGTCAAATAAATATTGTTAATATTATGTTTAATTCATAGTTTAAAAATATATTTTATTATTTTTATTAATTTTATATTAAAATATATGAAGTTTGTAAAGGGAATTTTACATTAAAATTCTTCTTCTAAATTTATGTTTTTTAGAAAATTCAAAAAGAATGTTTTAATGATAAAATTATTCCTGTTTTATGATTATATTATGGTTCATAGAAATTATTAATGATTAATGGGTGGTACCTATATCTCCCTTTATTGTGATGGGTATATTTATATTGCAGGTCAATTGTATGGTTACTCTATTTGTTTCTACGATGGTTACATCATAAGGTAGTCATAAGGGGTATATCATAATGTATCTAAGAGGGTGAAATTATAAGGTATCTATGAGGGTTAAAACTCATATTGTAGTAATGTTATTTTAAAAATAATATGTAAGTAATTCCCTAAGTTATCATTACGGCTTTATTTATGGTTTTAATATTTTATAAGAATCTCTAGTTTTCAGAATGTATGAATATGATACATTATGGGTGAGTAATATATCTTTGTGAAAATCATTTCATTTGTTTATAATTACGCATGTAATATCGGTTTTTCCTACCATTTATGTTACTTACTATGTTTTACTACTAATCCCATGTTTTAAATAATTTTCAAAGGATTTAACAATCGGAATGATTAAAGATGAATCCAAATTTAATTTTGGTTTGACTATTCATGGAATTTTTATATTTATATTTAAAAATTTTGAATTATAATATATATGGATACTATTTTTGTAGTAATAGAAATATATTGTTGTGGGATGATATGAATGAATTATTTAATCATTTTCTAAAACTCTAAACTAAAAAGATATCTTGGAATGAAAGAAAGTAAATTCTAAAATAATTTACTGGATTATATATTGTTTAAGGGAAGGTCATTATTCATAAAATCAAGATATGTGGTCGGGATTGAACCCATGACTGAAGGATGAAAATAGTTTAATACCTACCACAAGCCTACATGATTTCCTGGATAATATATATAGGGGTTTTGTAAATAATTTTATGAATTAATATTTATTATGAAACAATAATATCAATTTTGAGTTTTAGATATTAGTTTATTAAACATAATAGTTTTGGAAATATATTTAAAAACACTTAAATACCTACTTTATGGATCTTATGAATTAAACAATTTAAATTTTACTACTTCATATATATTAAAAAAATAAATTTTAGGTTATTGATTTCACAGAGTAAGGGCTGAATTTGATTATAATCTATGAATAACCAAAACATAGAATTTAAATATGAAGTTGAAACATATAAAGAACATTTAATTATATTATTTTTCAAAAAATGAATTCCTCATTGTTAGGGAAAATATCATAATATTTTTTTACATTAATACATCCATTTTTGTTGAAACAAATTTATTTTAAATAATTATATATTTATGGCTTTAGGGACCTTAATTTTATATTGATCATTCACTTTTATTGGATTGTTGACGTCAACTAGTCCATGTAAATATTTACACTTTTCCTAAAAGTCCATATTATTGCATGAAACTAATTTTCTCTATAATAGGAACATAGTTATAAGTTATTCCATTAGTCCTTTTTACATATCATACTATCTTATTAAGAGGGTCTTTTAAATACTCATATATGATGGGGATTTTTTTGACAACATAATTTTAATATATAAATACCTATATTTCCAAAATTGATTTTAAATTTAGAGGATGTAATTTATTTATGATGGGGATAACATAACACCTATAATATTCTAAAATAATAACTACTATTTGATATTGTGTAAGAAACATAACACTAAACATAAAAATAAATATAACCACAAGAATTTATGGTATAGTTAATATTTTAAATAAATTTAATATATTAAATATCTTAAAATGAATGAAATACAAAGATATCATTCCTCACATGAAACAATATGTTTCTTCGATATCTAGAATTATATTCTAGACATAGTTTTACCGAATGACAATATATTATTAAAATATTATTATTTAATACAATAAGATATACGCTAGCTATTGAATTATGGGTTAAAAATATAATTAATTGACTTATTATAATGTATATTATATATTTAATAAAATATTTTTGATATTCATTATTATATTTGATAAGAATAAAAAAATAATAAATCTAGTTTACGCTAATAATTGTATATTAAAAAAAAAGGAAATCTTGATACCATTTAATGGAGAACAAATTTTGAATCCAATATTGGGATATTTTATAAATTTTATATGTAAATATAAGTTTAATTTTAGAAAATAGAAACATAATAATTATATTAGGGTGATTTTTTTTATTTTTCTGAGAATTTTTATTTTAAATGAATTTTGAAAAATACTTAATTTTAATTGAATATTGTCATTTCGTATCAATATTTTATGTGAAAAAAAATTATATTTTAAATTGCGTTTAAATATTAATTTGAAAAATTAGGAATAAATTAATCTACTTTTGGCCATTTTAGTAAATTTTAACATTGAAATTAGAACTGAAATCATTTAAAGCATTTGAATATTTTTACCTTAAAACCTCACCTTATCGTCTCATCTATGGGATTACATTTAAATTAAAGTATACCATATATATTATTGTAATTTTAAAATTTTGATTCCATATATGGATTAAAAAGAATTTATAATTTATATTATGTTAAACATAGTTTTGGCCCAAATATTAAGGAATGTTATTAAAATTAATTGCAATGATTAAGGTAAAATTAATCTTAATAATGGACTAACCTTACACTTAAAAAGAAAAATATCCTAGAAACCTATTCAAAATAAATTTTCTAGAAATATTAACAACATAACCTATCATGGATCTAATTTTTCTTATTATTGTTGGAAGAATATTTAAGGGAGACCTCTGAATAGTTTTTAACTTTTTTTATTTACTCAAATACCACTCCAAATATAAAAACACACTCCTGACACACAACTATTCAAACCTATAATGACCTTTGGATCTGAAAAACACTACCCAAATAAGATCAAAATATACATAATATCATATAAGAGGAACCTATATGTTTATATATTCATCCAAAGTGAAATTTTGGTATAAACCAATTAGATTTACCCAGATTAGAGGTAACATTATTCCTCAATTACTTTTGTTTCATTTAAATATACAAGGCTTCAATTTTTTACCATTATTATATAATTACCATAGTATCATAATTATATTTAAATTTTATTATTCTAGGAGTTATACCTAAAATTTTCAATAAATACCTCAATATTAAGTACACTATAATCGTTCATGTGTACAATAGAAAACCACCTCTCAAATAGATGACATTGGTTCATCAATTTACCACATTTCAAGGATGACAATAAAGATTTAGTTACAGTTTATATGTGATATATATGATATTTATAATTTAATTATTATTATTTAATTCTTTTATAACTAATAACATTATGCTTTCCATTCCATGGTAATTTAATAACATTAATTGTGAATGTGTCGACTACCGCATCCTTAAAGTGATGTGACTCATTAACACTATACAAATAATATATAAAGGATGATTTTAACTAACATAATAGAAATATATGAAATAAATATTATATTATAATTATAATATATATATATATATTTCATTTAATTTTAATTATTTATAAAATGAAAATGAAATGGAAGAAGCGTTCATGCGTAGGTACGACCTATCGTTTCAACTAATGGTGAAATTCATTTCATATCTTCAAATATTATTGATTTATATAAAATAATATTATATTTATATATATAATAAATTAATCATGGTTTAAATTTTACAGATTATGATAGCATGACTGATGTAAGATAAACAAAAATAAAATTTCAAAACATCCATGAAAAACTAGGAAATTAACACTTGAAATAGTGAAAATATCAAATGATTGTTTAAAAAATTTATACGATATCATAAAAATAAATCAAATTATTTTTAAAAAATAATTATTGTTTTTTCATCATATATTAACAAATTTATGATCCTTATATAGGATTTTAATGTGTGTTCACCCAAAATGATACACACATGAATTGATTATTCTTTAACATTTTCTTTCAGAATGAATACAAAATTTTCACCACATATTTTTTTGGTTGGTGAACATCCTCTGCCTATTTTATTTTATATCATAAATAAATTTATCTTAATGGTATTTACTGATTCATTTTTTCTCATTTTATTTTTAGAGATTTTTATAAAGGTCACAAATTGTTAAGGGGATGTGTCTTAATTTCCATTCTGTGAGGCATACCATAACTTTTTGAACATAGTATCATATATATGGTGTACAAAAATCTAGTTTGACACATAATATGATGAATTATTAATTATACATTGTAATTTTTTCACAATTTTAATTATTTCATCAAATGGTATTTTCACATAAGATTACAAAGTGGTAAATTAATTTTTACAACTAAATTACATTTCCTTGGGTTATATTAATTCTTTTATTACATTAATATCATATGTTTATCTGTATAATGAAATAAAATATATAAATCTAAAATTCTTCTTAATTTATTTGTATTTATAGTTTATGAAAAGAATCTATTCATTGATTATTTTGCACATTTATTTTATGATCATTTTACAGGTATATACCACAATCTAATTTTAACCGAGATTGTATATTATTGAAATTAAATTAAATGAAATTAAATGCTAATTTTATAAAATAACCTTTAATTTTATTTTCCTTTGGTAATTCATGATCTTTTTCAAGTATAATTTAAATTTCACAACTCTTTGATTCTTTAAATTTATTGGATTTCATAAGTAAAAGAATCTTCAATTTTATCTTCAGTTAATGGCCCAGTATTATTCTAAAAACCATGTTTTAAAAGTAGTTATTTAATTTTTTTAAACATTATACTGTTATTTTATAATTTTTTACCCTTTTTTCAATAACAAAGGTTTTAAATATAATATTCATTCACTTCCCAATCAAGTCACTTTTTGAACATTTTTATCTTTTAAAATGAATACTAATTTTACCTTTTATGATATGTACAAAAATTACCCACATTCGTTTCTTTAATGATTAAATTTCATGTTTAAAATTTTAATTTTATAATAATTTTTTTGAAGTTATTTTCAATTATTATTAATTAAAAATTATTTTTAAATGACAATGATATTTTCCCCAAGAAGTTTTTTAGAAGATACTTTTGTAGTATTTGTGTTCTTTAATGACAAAAAACCTTTATTTTTACACTAAATGAAACATGTTATATTTATACCATGCATATTATTCCAATGTAATGTTAGTATACACAATATCCAAGATTTTTGGGTCTGGTAATACAATGTTATTTTCAAGTGTACTAAAGTAACATAAATTGTAATCCAAATGCCCAAAACCGTGATAAAAAAATATGTTTGTGTAAATGTTTTTTCATTTGGCACAACCTAGTTTTTCAAGACCTATATCTCGAAATTACTAAACAATTACTGTAATTTTTCTATAAATTACCATTACTTCCTCTATTTACATCACAACCAATCAATCATCCAAGATGTTCTAATCATTTTTACACTCCTGGAACCCCCTGAGGTGTACTCAAGCCCCCACTATTACATCATAATATTTTTGGTACAACATTTCATTGTATGGAAAAACATTACTTATCTTTTCCATTTATGTCTCATTTTCAGGTTGAATGTCTTATAATTTCCAAACTAAGTTACTTTTTCCACATTCTATTATTCTATTACAATAAACATAGACTTTTATGAATTGGAGACCCTTTTCCCAATTCTTTTTAAAATTTTCTCAAACCAGTTTTATACACATCATGATAGATAACTTACTTCTAAAATATATCTATTTTTCATGGAAAATTCTATTTTACATTTTATTTGACAACACAAACACATTTCAATTCAATTGGTATTCAAAAAAATTACTCATGATTTTTTGATTTATTGATATACATATATGGAACCCACATTTATTTTCATGGGTTAAACGAGGCACAATGATCTTGTACATACAATATTTTGGATACCCATGTTTTTTATAAGAAACCCACTCTTAATTAATTATGGTTTATCGATGAAATGATTTATTATAAGATATGTGGATCATATAGAATTAATACATACAATGGGTGTTCACAAAAATATCTCCAATGCTTTGGGAAAATAATTTAATATCTAAGGGTGAAATATTTTTGGATACCATGGTTAATAACCTAAAAACGTTTTATTTACGACACCATGGTGATTTTAATTGGTGATGTTATTATGATTGTACCATTTAAGTGTTTTTTCAAAGTTACATGTATGATTCATGTTCTTATTATTATGATATACCTACTCTTAACACCTTATTATTATGACTCATGTTCTTTTTGACATTTCCAATGATTACATGTTATATATATCTCATTATTATCCCTTTACTAGGCTTCATGCTCACCCCTTTCCAGTGATGTATGATTATAGGTTATCTGATGCCATAAATGTAAATTAGAATTAAACCAGGAAGGTGTCTTAAAGTAAAATTAGAAGAATTTTTTATCTTTTCATATATTATATTCCTTTTTTCATATATCTAATTATTAAATGATCATATTTCTTTACCATGTAAATCAGTGTTATGTAATAAAATGGAGAGATTCCATATGAACTCATAATATCTAGATAAAGTTCCATATAATGGCATGTTATTTATCATAAATTCCATTTTCCTAATGATCCTTCAAAATATACACCTTGTTTATTCCATATTTATTTTCAATAGGCCTTAAAAACCCGCATTATAATTATAAATGAAATTATTAAAAGGATAAATTTATGATTCAACATAATATCTCTCCTATATGTTCATATAAGATGCCAATTATTTTTAAAAATAAGACATGTACTGATACGTTAATACTTCTATCATAACATGGTGGCCATATGTGAATGATATATAAATAGAATCTATAAGATCTATGAAATTTTTTTTATCATGGAGATGTTAGTATCATTATTAAATCATTATCTAATTATAACAATAGAATATTTGGATGACAAATAAAATTGTGCACAATGTATAAAATTTATTCAAATCATACAAAGTATAATATTTTCAAAAACAATAACACTAAGAAAAAACTCAATCCTTTTAGGAATGAGAAGTTTTTAATCAACATGAGTGAAATTGAATACAAAATGGAATGAAGTAATGAACTCATTGTCTCATTTTCTATGTATAACTTGTCCTTAGAACTATATTGGAAAATCTGTTAGTATAAAATGTGTTTCCATACCCATTGAACAATCTTATCACTATTTATTCATTGTAATGTCATCCTAGAATCAATTTGTGGTCCTAAAAAAGAGTGATAGTCTTCATCCATAATACTTCCATGATAGTGATATATTATTATTCATGTTGTGATGTGATTCAACATAGTAGATCATTAAAATTCATACAATTATAAAATTCCAAATAGCCGCAAACAATTGTTTGATAATATTTTTAATAAAAAATTCCTAAAAACTCCCAAACACAATGAATGATTTCCCCCATTCGATGATCCACAATATTCCTTCAACATGAGTTTTATCTATACACCAAAACATGCAGTAAAATTGATTTCATGATAGTACAACAACTCTCAGTTTACATTTAATTTAATTATGACCATGTCTTAATTGAGACTAGCTCCCAACATACATTATTACAACTAATTCATATAGTATTTCATAAATTCCCCCAATAATTAATAATAATAAATCACGTTATATTATTTAATCACTTTAGGGACATTCAGATAAATGTTATAGAATATCAATTACAGGATAAAATATTGATAATGGGAACCCTCATGAACATTGAATAGTGTAAATCAATGATAATGTCTACTAATAGATAAAATATATTTGTGGGTCAAAATTCAAAAATAAATAAAATATAATTTAAAAAAATCAACTTCAAATAATTCAAAAGAATAATATATATAAGGTATCTCTAATAAATGTAATGATTGAAAGAAAAAATCATTCCACAATTTCTCAATTTCTTAAAGGATCGTTAAATCCATATATAATTAATTTAGATCCATTTTTTTATAAATTAAAACATTACTTACATTTAGTTTTATCATCAATAATAATTTATATTCTACTATAAACCATTACCACTCATTCACAATTATATTTAATCAGTTTTTGTAAATTATTTTCTTCACCTCATTCATTAATTTACTAAATGATTAATAAATTTTATCCTTGTAATGGTGTTCATCGCCTATAAAATGGTCATGAAGATGATATATATGTTTTATAATGTCATAAATTTATCTGAGATATTCATGTTTTTTACAATAAAAATTTATAATTAATCATCCTAATAGTATCGTTTTTATGAATATTATAGCACTCAAATAGTTGAATTTATTAATGAATATGCTTATATATATTTAAAATAAATAATTATTCATCAATCCCAATTTAATAATTACTAATATATTTTGTCAATATTTAATTTTTTTTAATTATTTATGATGGAAGTGTTATAATATCAATTATAAATATGGTAAAGCTAAAAAAACCTATACTTTTTATAATCAATGAATGGGTAAAAATATGTTGCCTTATAGTTATAAAATCACTTAGAAAAATTATTAACGAATTCATTTACAATTTCTACAAAATTGAACACAATAATTTTTTATATTTAATTAACAAGATAAATAATAGGATTAAACCGAATGTTAATACTCACATGGATGGAAGGAATAATTCTATATGGGAATCCATTTAAATTTTGTTTTTAGGAATAATTATATTAACTAGAAGAATAAATGTGTTATAATCATATTTTGGTGTTATTTGTGGAACATATTTCATTGGAAATTGAATTAAAGGTTTGGTTTTATATAGATATAGGAGCCATTCATTTATATGTGAATTAGAGTGACTTTTTTTTGTAACACACCATGAATTTACAATATTTTTCCTTTTAAATAAATTATATTTGTATCTAATAATGAATTTAACATTGAGTTAGCCTATTTTACATGTAAGAGAAACATTAATCGATATCTTGCATTATAGACAAGAAGATGTTTTACTAAACACCAATATATTATTAAAATACTACTCTTTATTATAATATGATAGAACGTAGATGTTAAATAAATTTATGAATATAATTAACTATCAAATAAAAATATGTATTTTATAAAAATAAATGGCCAATTCATTGGTTTCTAATTAATTTAATATGAAAATATAAACAAATTTAATATAAAAGAAATATATTTATTTTTATTCTCTTAATGATGATTTGTCATGATGAATTAAATTAAATACATATAGTAAATGATATTAATGAAATATATATTTTATATAATAAAAAAATTTATATTCAACCAATACATTTTATAATAATAAGATATGAACGAAAAACAATTATGCATAAAAACCATTGTTTTTCTAAAGGAAGCTTTAACACATTTTTATTTTGAACTTATATTAAATCCAATATTTGACATGTTTAAAAACAATATTTGAAAATATAAACAGTTTATTTAAAATAATAATATAATATATTCTTTGGTTGAATTTGTTATATTTTTCTGACAAGCTTCATCTTTTGACGAATTGTGAAAAATAATTTTTTTAATTTATTTTTTTCATCGAAATAGTATGGTGTTAAATTATATTTTAAATTTGTTTTAATGTTTAAAAATATTTTTTTTATCATTTAATGAAATTTAGGTCATTGGAAGGAAATTTTACATTGAATTTAGATATAAAATTTTTTCAATCTTTTCAGAAGTAAACTTTAAAAACCTATTTTATCATCCGATAAATGATACTAATTTTAAATTAATTATCAAAAAATACTGTGTATTTAAATTTTTATAATATATTAAATATTTATAATCAGTGGGTTAAAATTATTAAAATATTAATTTTCCATTTTTGGGCATATGAATAGATACTTCAGTAATATTTTTTATTACTATGGTTAAGGTTAAATTGGTAATTAAATGAAAAAATTATATAATAAATATTTTAAAATTACAATAAAACATGTCCTAATATCATTTAATGGGTGTTTTGAGACCAAAATAATCTTTGGTTTGAAACTATAACTTTTTCAATTCCAATTGGGTGAGTGCATAAATTTTATTATATTTAATTTAAATAAGATTCAAAAATTTCATACTCATATTTTCATAAAAATGACATATTTAGTATTGTTGTAAAAAGAAGTTAAATTAGACTGTAAATATTAATATGAAATATAAAATTTTTATCAACATCATGGTTTAATAATTATAATTATTAGCTATTAAATAATTACATAAAATGGTGACATAATGTTGATTGAGTAATTGTTTAACTAATAGAATAATCAAATAATTGATATTAAAAATATTAAAATGAATATAATTTGATAAATTTAATGTCACACACAAATTTTTTAAATTATTTTTTCAAATTACGGATTGGTTAAATATTTTATTTCAAGTTATCATTTGGTTATGATATTATGAAGGAGTCATGTAATGAATAATATAAAAATTGACAATAATGAAATTTTAAAATTAATAATATTTTTTTTAAATTATATAAAGTATTAAAATATATATATATTGACCTAATTTTTGGTATATGGTTATATTTTTCATCAATGATCATTCTAAGTCTCGTTTATTATTTTACAGTAACTATATTATCCCAAAAATTGTGAAAATACATGATGCCATGGAAAGAGTTAAATGGTTTAATTAAGAGTAAATGCCAAAATATTAGGTAAATAATATGAAATAATCATATATGAAAATCATATTTTGAGAGTATTTATAACCATAATCGTCTTATTTTAGAAATAAATATCATTTTCTTCCTTTTTAATTTTATATTAATTTATAATAATTTTATATTTTGAGAGTTACCAAAACTACCCCTCACCTCAATTATAAAAGGGATCCTCCAACCACACATTCTCTTTGAGACCTATATCTCGACCAAACTTTTCCCACTTCTTATAATAAAATCCACATCCATTTTCTTCAGGTCATGGTCCTCTAAAAATACAAATTCTAGATCCCCTTGATAATAGATCTAAAGGAATTCCAAAGAAGATATGGTAATAAATATAGAATAATATATTTGATTTGATGTTATTATGATTATGGGAGAACCATATTTTCGGATGTATACATCATATGAAAATGTAATGCACCCCATGTGTGTACGTACAAATTACCCTCTCTATATTATGGTGTATTTTATTCACCACCACATTTCTTAAATGAGAATAATGGCAGATATAGTAGATATAAATAACAAATATGTCATTATACTTATTATTTATAATTAATATAACATTTAGTTTCTTACCATTTTACCATAAAGGGAATGATATTGTCACTCATGTGAATGCATTTCAACCCATATCCATAACATGGTGCGACTCATTTTCAATGTCAACCATTCATGAAACATTAGAAAAATTTATATACTGAGTAAATATAATATCTATGAACATTATATAATTATGTATATGTAATAAATATATCATATTTGTATGTATCATTACATAATTGAAAAAACATGCATAGGAAAATTAACCAGTTAATTCATGAAGTAAGGGTAAAAAAATTTTATTAGAAAAATGGTACAATAAATCATATATTATATCATAAATATGTATATACTTCAAGTATAAATTTATAGAACTATTTAAACCACTATAAAAGGGCCCAAATAACACTCATTAATTTAAAATTACAAGGTATGTGTTAATTACATATTCTTAAAAAATTTTAATATTGTTTATACGTAAGTATATATAGGAAAATATTTATCAGTCATACCCACGGTTCATAATGTTATTTTTATAAATATTTAACATGTTATCTTATTAATTTTAAAATACTTTTACCCATAATTGAATTTTTATAAAATGGTGTCATATGAATAATTTTTTCATTTTCCTTATGTGGTACTTTATGACATTTTTGATAAAAATATAGAATGAATCTGTATTTTTTAATTATATGAAATTATATTATTTTAAGTCCATTACAAATAATTGATGTTTGGAATCATTCATTAGAAGTTTTAATTTTTTTTTAAATGTTTTATTTTATAAATGAGAAGATTTTTTATAAATTATTTCAACGTAAATGGGGGTTTTCTTATTATATTTCTAACAATTATATTTTATTATTTTCAAATATGTGAATATATTTCAATTAATCATATGTTTGATTGAGGTTGATCCCTAATGATACAATATACCAATTTTTTTTGGAATTTTTTATTATCATCATGGCAGTGGTTGTGCTATTTTAATATGATTCATAGTTTATGGTTAATCTATTCACATTTTGTATGCTTGTTTTTTAATAGGAATGTTTATGTTTATTTTTTTTATATGAGGAAGGAATTTTACAAAGTAATTGATGGTTAGTGCATGATATAGTCCCTCTATGCATTGGTAGGACTCATGATATGAAATCAGTTGATGAAAAACCCTTGATATTTGTTTCCAAGCAGTTTTAAATTACTTTGACTATAGGCTCAAACATAAAATCACATTATGGATCTGTAATGTAACTTTCATCGGTAGAGATATTGTTTTTTCAGAAATCTAGCATTATGAATTCCTTCATAATTATTATTCCATATGATTATTAGATTAGTTAGATTTTCTATAATAAGGTTACCAATCTCATGTGATAATTTAAATGGAATTTCATTCAGTTACATAACATTAAATTTTTTTAGGTCCTATTTACTAATAGATTCTTTTGAATGATAACCCTAATGAGAATATGATCTCATCCCTTATGTTTTATTTTTAATAGTATTAGAATACATTTAATATGACTAATAGACAAAGTTAATATAGAAGTATAATTTCATCGTCAAAGGATTTTTTATATTGTATTTTAAATATAAAATCGTAAAGTAATGTTCATATATGTAATATGGATTTAAAAAACACTAGACTAATTTTACTGTTGGGAATTCAATCTTTTCATTAATAATGTAATAATTTAAGGAACCAAAACAAGGATACTAGGTTCAGGGTCATTACTTTTTCTATCGGAGGTAGTTTAACCGAAACCATAGAAACTAGATTTATGAAGAATAGATTATGAATCATAACCTTAATATATTCCTTGAGAATAAGTATAGAATAACTACCTAAATTTTTTTGAAGGTATATATTATATGGGTATTTTTATAAAACATTATTTTTTTGATACATCATGTAGTTGTGTTTATGGAAAATATGTACATGGGGTTAACAACTCTAACAAGGTGTACCAGGTCTGACTCGGTATAAACTGATACATGAAAACAAGCCTTAATACACAAATTTTTTATACTCCTAGGGAATATGATTAGTAATATTAATATTTTATTTAAACACCACAATGAAGGATTTAAATGTAAATTTGACCTCAAAAATTCCATGTTTCTAATTATGATACTAGTTACACTTAAAATTTTCCATTAATGTTATTCATTTTTAAAGTGTTTTTAATATAAATTAAGATATGATGAATCATAGTATATATTTCCTTTTTGAATTGGTGCATGGTAGACGGAATGTGATCCTCGATTGTGCATTTTATCAAATGAGTAAGAAGAATCAAATCTATCATGGTCTTATAGAAATATTTTGAAGGGAAATTGTCTCACAAGAATTGTCATCATATGATCACATAACAACATGTGATAAAAGGAAATGAACAGAGTGTAATTAGTATTTGGTATTTGAAGTTAACCCAGAGAATAAGATTAAAAAGGTGACAAATACTGATAAAGGGGAGAAGGATATGATGCATTTTCCCATGTGTAATAATTGTTGAAATAATCACACAATTACATTATTAATAAGAATGTGAATTTTATACAATTGTTGAAGGAAATTCCACCATTATTGTGACATCATGGATAAAAAATGTTTCCATTGTAAAATTAATCAACTGTAATGACATAGGACACTGCACAAATCAATGTCTCAAGTGTGAATGGAATATACACCCAAAATAGGTATATGGATCGAGATAAATTATTTTATACTACCATAGATTAAGAGGAATACAAAATAATCCTATATATATTCATGAATTAGTTCATTTAGGAATTTATATTGTATATATCATAAGAAATTTGGAAAATCTGAGGATTTTACTATAGAAGTTTTTCATTTGGGATTTGAGATCACATGTTTAATGGTAGAAAGAAAATTGATTTGGTTGGAAGCTAATGTTTTTTTGAAAACAAAAAGTTAAGGGTAGTATAGTACATAAAATGATACATAAGCTATGATAATTATGTCTGAATAAAGATATTTTTGATTTGGTCAGAGTAAATAGGATAGTACTAATGAACTTGTAACTGATTAATGTGTTTTTGAAAGTCTTCTATATTCCATCATTGATGGAGTTTAAACCATTTTTGGATTTATGGAGTATATTTAAAGACCCAGATATCTGGTGGAATTTTTTTTAAAAATACATTGGAATATTATGAGTCTGTGAAAACTGAAGGTGCGTGATTCTGAGGTTCGGTGTGCCCGGAATCAATGTCTGATGTTTTGTTCGGGTACATTCATTAAACGTATGAGCATGATTTTATAACTTTTGAACAAGTTATCAGAATTGAAATCTGAGGGCACCATTGAACTCGTAGCGCCTGTATTCGCTTAAGAAGAAATTCACTTCGACGACAGTGGGTCATGTTAAATGTGTGTTTTGGGGTTTTCATGGAAAATAATAAAATAAAGTGTGTGTCACTTTATTTTATTTGAACAGAAAAGTGAATACTGGGTGGTTAAAACCTCCTCTTAGAAATTGGAGGTGAGGACACCACACCTTAACCTCCCATGAGAGGTTATGGTAGTGGGGGCCACATGAATTCAACCTCCCATGTCAGGATTAATGAGGTGGGGACCACCCGAGCTCTTAACCCCTTGAAAAAACCCATTAAAGTGGAGAAAACTCTCAAGCTCTAATTAATATAGGGGAAACTCTTCAACTCCGTTTTATTTAATCTATGCCAACCTGTCACATAAATTATGGGGAGCCTACCTAATTAATTAGTCAATTTTAATAATTTGAAAATAAATTAATAAGATATTACAATGTATTATTTTGTTGGCATATTCACTTTTGTGGAGCTTGGAAAGAGGAGAACGTGGGAGGAAAGGAGTTATCTAATGAAGAATGCCCCTCCCAATGAAGAACGAAGAATGAAGGAAGCTGATCCATCTTTGACTTATTCCTCGAAGATTCAACCGCCGTGAGACGTCTTCAACGACCAACTTCCGTGACTTCGTCAACAAACGACGAGTGAAGAATAAACGGCAGGGGGATTAAATTCCTTTGAGTGCCCTGTTCTTCCCTCCTTTTTGGAAAATGAAGGTTATTGAGCATCGTTCTTATGAACTATTTTCTATCATAATGAAGGTGGAGGATACGAGCCAACCTAACATGGCCCGACATCCTCTATCAATTTTTTCTTCTTGTGGTGTTCTTCGGCATGGCGACGTAACAACGATGGGGCAATGAATGTGGCAACGAAAAAGGTTGTGCTTCCCACGGCATCCGCAACCCACGTCGGCCTTTCGAGTCCCTTGGCCGAACCCCACAAAACTGCACTGGCCCTGTCGGCCGCCCCGCTGGCCTGCCCACGCACTCCCACATGCTCCACCGGCCTGCCCGAGGCCTCTAGTACACCCTACCCAGGCTACCTCCTAGCCGCGCCGCCAGCATGCCCAGGCCACCGCCCGGCCTGCCCGGCCGCCCCGCCGGCCTGCCCAGGCTGCCGCCTGGCTAAGCCATGCCGCCCTCCGGAGCCACCCCATAGCCTCCCTCACGATGTGGCTGGCCAAACCGGATTTCCCTCCCGAGTCGAGCCACCCGAACCCCGCCCCCAGCAGCATTGGCCGAACGAAAGCATCTGCGCACACTGGACCGAGCTGCACCCCTCGCGGAGCCCTCAGGTCCGAACTGCACACGTTGTGTGCTGGGATGGGCCCAGTGGGCAGGGCCGAACCTAACAGGTTGGCCCACCCAATGGGCCAGGCCAGACCAAATAGGTCAGACCGGGTCGACCCAGACCATGTCACCCCAGACTAAGACGGTCCGAGTCGGTGTGAACGTGTCGGATAGGACCCATGCCCACTATCATCCTTTACATTATTTTGGCCATATCTTTGGCACCAGTCGACCGTTTGACCAACTGTCAGCGACACTGGTAATCTTGGAAAATTGTATTCCCTTTGAGTTTACCCCACTGGAGTTCAGGGTAATGTTGAGATATGGTTAGGTTGGTTCGTACACGAATCTAACCGGGCCCCCAGGATGAAAAATCTAATAACTCACAGATCGGGCGTCCGATTGACGAACCGTCTATTGTGTTGATACCCCTATGACGAGGTGGATATTTGAGATACTTCTACGTGGGACATTGTTAAAGATTTAGTATCAACCAGTAGCTTGTGGAGTAGATCATCCAGAGGCGATCTTGTATTTTTGTGGAGACTATGTTGCTGGATGAGAACCGACGACTGCTAACGGATTCGACTCGAAGTGATTCAACTAGCCCCGTGGGGAGAGCCTGGTTGTTGTGCAAGACCCACAGTGGAAAAGCGCCTAGTTTTGGCGGCATACCTGGGGTACTCAACAGGAGGATTAACTCTACAGGCTATGAGCAAAAGCTCTTGGTTGTGGTGGCAGACCCGCGGTGGGGAGCGCCTCTGTGTGAGCGCGGAAAACCCACGATACATGACAAGAGGAGTACCTCAGAAGTTCAAGTTTAGTGGGAAGCACCTCTATGTGAAGTGGCAGGCCCACTATACTTGATAAAGGAGGAGTTCTCCAGCAGCCGAGGGTTCATATTTATACTATCTCTAAGATCAGAACATATTTGAGATGAGTAAGTGAATTTTTTGTTTACCTCATGATTGAGATGGATTACATGATAACATAGGTATATGTATGGGAATATACGGAAGTGAGGTTTTATCTGTTGATTTCATAGTTTATGGTTTGTCCTTATTGGATTTTGTGAGACCTTGAGGGTCTCGGGGTCCCTACTGAGTATAGTTATACTCAACCCTACAAGGGCTTTGCCCGCACCTCATTGTGTTGGTTGCAGACGACGGAAAACACTAACTGAGGATCAGAGCAGCAGTACCGGGCTGTACCCGGAGGTGGACCTGATGACGAGTCGGTATATGGAGATGACTGATAGATGTGGAGTACTGATGAGGCGATCAGTACCTACCCTTCAGGTCTGAATCCCCATAGGATGACCCAATAGCTGCTTTACCTTTTCTTCAGTGGTACTTGTTTTCAGTTGTATTTGTAATTTATAGTTGGGCTTGTATTTCCAGAACCATTACTTTTCAAAACTCATTAAGTATACAGTTTTACTTAGTTTTTTTCTTCCACCTTATACTCTGTTGTGTGTGATATAATTTATAAAGGCAATGCCCTTCATGTTTTAGGGATTTACACCATTGGTGCTAGTCGCCAACCCCTTGACTATGTATGGTGGGTTTGGTGTAGTCATGATATGTGCCTTGGGGGATGGGCCGTGAAAAATTGGTATCAAAGGAGACAGTTGTACAATAGAACATAGGACTATGTTCATTCATTTTAATGAAGCAATAGTGTTAAGGGTACCAAATGGAATTTTCAGTTCAAGGAGTCCAGTGTTGCTGTGGCGGCCGATGTATCCATACACCAGGACCTGGACTACTGAGTTTCAACATAGTGCACGAAAACACTAACTGCGTTTGTGTTTTCAAAAGATTTATTTTTGTTAGCTCAACCAGGTCTACTCACCAGGTATAATCATTGACTGTGTCACATTTATTTCTTTTAGGATGCCTCCCTGCAGATGACCAGGTTGAGCCCTGAGAGTTGTAGGTGCAGATATACCACCGAGAGACGAGGCCTCGGTGTAGGGCCCTATTTCAGTGGAGGCACCAGCAGTACCACTACCCATTGGGCCCCCGATGCCACCCTCCCCAGTAGCCGATGATGCATGCCTCATGATCGTTTTGCACGAAATACAGTGCTAGAGGCCACCCTGGTTTAGGGGAGAGATGGAACCACAAGCAGCAAAGGATTTTATTGAGGCTATGGTGAGAGTCTTCAGACTAGAAGAGACACCAACCAACATCATGGTGATTCTTGCGGCCATCCTTCTTAAGGCAGCAGTTGGCAGATGGTGGATCCTTATGCTCCAGGTGCCAGATAAGATGACTCTTCTCTGGGCAGACTTTGAGAGCATGTTTCGGGGAGATTTTGTCCCAGCGACCCTATGTGATTTGCAGATACAAGAGACACTTCATCTAAAGATGGGTAGCATGACGGTAGGTCAGTACTCAGCGAGGTTCACTGACCACTTTCCCTACTCCACATATATGGTGTGGGACCCATTCATCATGACCCGAACCTCCATGCAAAGGATCAGGAGATAGATATTGGATTCGATGATCTCCCTTAGCATCCTGACGTAGGAAGGGGTGTTGGAGAGAGCCCTATTAGAGGAGAGTTTCCAAGCTGAGTAGTCTCCAGTAGCAAGACCCACAACTAGTCGACATGCAACGGAGTCTTCTGTAGCTAGTAGTAGACAGATGACGTAGAGGTTCAAGAGGACCAGGCCTATAGGTCGATGACCACACGACTCAGGATCTATTGTGTGGAGAAAATAGGGTGGAGACAGATCTTCTATGAGTGGACAGTGTTACTCATGTGGCGGACATGGTGACATGGCTTGTGACTATCTGACCCGCCATTCAGATGATGAGAAGATGGTCAAAGGACCACCAACGAAGAGGTAGAGATTTGATAAAGGCAGTCCATATGCAGCAGGCGGATGTGGTAGAGGTGCTAGTCATGCAGGTGGTAGTGGAAGGCATTTCGAGGTGTTACCACCACCACTAACAAGGGGTCCACCCTCGACCATAGGGAGCAGGTGGAAAGGGGAGAGCTCTGCTCCAGGAAGCTGAGGCCTTCGAACACGTCACTCTGGAGATGATTTGAGGTACGATCTATGTCTACTCCACCATATCTGCAGTTCTTATAAACATAGGTGTCAGTCACTATTTCATTGCCAATTCCCTCATTCGGAGCTCAGATATTCCGACAGAGCCGTTGGCTCGATCTTTACAGCTAGAGACTCCTACAGGATCATACTTGACTATTACACACTAGTTCCGGCAGTGTGAGATTACTCTAGTAGGTGATATCTTCGGCTGGGATCTCCTTGTAGTGTCGTCAAGGCCTTACGAAGTCATATGGGTATGTACTTGTTATCTAAAATCCATGCTTAGATCGACTGTATTAGGCCCAAAGTGCAGTGTTTTCACATGGATGATACCAGGTTCACCTTCACTGGCGGGAAGGGAGCCTTTGCAGCAGAGGACAAACTTACTTGGAGGACAGTGAAGCCGATCACTCATAAGTTGGTCTGCCTTACCCTCAGTGTAATTGATGTGGAGAGTCCGAGGTATCCTGTAGTGTTGGACCAGTACGTGGAAGTTTTCCCTGATGATGTTCTAGGACTATCTCCTCTCAGAGAGGAGGACTTATACATTTACATGTACCCCGAGATGACACTGATATCTACACCAATGTATCGGATGGCTCCCGCAGAACATCGCGAGCTGTAGGTACATCAGCTGAAAGGATCACGATGGTTTATAAAGATAGACCTTAGGCCAGGCTATCACCAACTCAGAGTTTGAGATGAGGATGTGAAGAATATGGCCATCTAGTGTCGGTACGACCTTTACGAGTTCATTGTTATGCCTTTTGGGGTAACCAATGCTTCAGTATTGTTCATGGGACTAATGATTAGGATCATCCAGCCATATCTCGATTGCTTTGTCATAGTCTTCATCGATGACATCCTGATCTAGTTGACTACTAAGTAGGAGCATTCCTACAATTTGTGGGTAGTACCGGACACACCCCGAGAGCACTATATTTATGGTAAGCTCTCGAAGTGCCGATTCTGGATCTAAGAGGTTCACATTCTAGGTCATGTCATCTTGGAGGGTAGAGTTGCAGTGGATCCTATGAATATTGAGGTGGTACTTGATTGGGAGCCACCGAAGAGTGTGAAGGAGGTATGGAGTTTCCTCGGTTTGGCTGGTTACTACCGGAGGTTCATCCAAGACTTGTCCAGAGTTGCAGCACCACTATTATCCTTGATGAAGAAGAGGCAACCCTTCGTGTGGTTGGAGAGATTCCAGCAGATCATTCAAGATCTAAGGAAGAGGCTGACTAGTGCCCCCATCTTGAGGCTTTGAGAAGAAGGCGTAGGGTACATATTTTACTACGATGCATTAGGGACTGGACATGTGAGTGTCCTGATGTAATATTGAGCTATGATCACATATGGTTCTTGAAAGCTGAGACAACATTAGCAGAACTATTAAACCCATGACCTAGAGTTAGCAGCAGTGGTCTTCACCAAGAAGATATGAAAACACTATCCGATGGGTGAGAATTTTACCATGTACTCTGATCACAAGAGTCTCAGGTATATCTTTTCTCAGAAGGACCTGAACCTAAGTCACTGATGATGGCTTGAGTTCTTCCTAGACTATGACATAGAGATAGTCTATACTCATGGAAAGGGGAACGTTGTATCAGATGCACTTAGTAGGAGATCTAGTATATAGCTGCTATGTAATGCGATTGAGCAACTGGCTGCATTATAGATATCCTTTGTGGATAGAGACGGAGCAGCCTTTCAATGGTCTCTTACAATCACTCCACCTCTTCTTCAGCGAGTCAGGGAGGCACAACATGGGGATGCTAACTGCGAGACATGACGTGCTCGGATATCTAAAGGGGTGGAACCTGATATAGTTTCTAAAGGTGGGGAGCACGACATCCTCTTCAGAGGGTGAAATATGGTGCCACTGTCACTTCAGGAGAAAGTGTCTAGGGATTTACCCACTTATCCTCTAGCAGTACATCCAAGAGTGGTGAATATGTACCAGGACCTTCGATGACAGCACTGGTGGCTACTTATGAAGATGGAAGTAGTGGAGTTTGTCTTGTGATGCCTCACTTTTTAGCAAGTGAATGAAGAGCATCAGGTGCCAGAAGGTTTGGTTCATCCTTTAGAGGTCCCATAGTGGAAGTGGGATGGGATATCCATGGACTTCGTGATATGACTTCCACGTACATCCTGGGTCACGACTCAATTTGGGTGATCGTTGAACGACTCACCAAGTCAGCCCACTTCCTACCAATCAGAGAGAAGGGTTCAGTAGAGAGCTTGAGACTCCTCTATGTGAATGATATTGTGTGGCTAATAAAGTACCTTATTCTATTGTCGACGATCATGACAAAAAATTTACTTCCCTGCTATGGAAGTGGTTGCAGGAGGCTTTCGGGACGCAGCTTCATCTGAGTACTGCCTTCATCCTTAGAAGGATGGCCAGAATGAGAGGACTATTTGGACACTCGAGGACATTCTTCGTGAATGCTTTCTTGACTTTGGTCACAAATTGGAGGACCCATTACCATTTTTGGAGTTTTTATACAATAAAAACTATCACTCCACCACTGTGATGTCACATTTTGAGGCCTTGTATGGTCGACCTTACAGATCGCCACTATGCAGGAAAAACCCAGGGGAGTCAGCACTAGTGGGACCAGAGATGGTATGGGCTACCATAGAGAAGGTAAATATCATCTGGGAGTAGATGAAGACTACATAGAGAAGAAAAAAGTTGTATGCCATCAAGAGACAGAGTCCTCTAGAGTTCGAAGATGGTGACCACGTCTTTCTATGGGTCTCACCCCAATGTGGTTTACAGAGATTTGGCTGAGGCAGCAATTTATCTTCTTTTTTCATCAGATCTTTCTAGGTCCTCAAAAGAGTAGGCGAGGTTTCTTACCGACTGTCTCTTCCACCTCAGTTTCACTAGGTGCACGATGTCTTCCATGTATTCCAGCTGAGGAGATACGTGAACGAACCTTCTCACATCATCAACCATGGGGATCTGGATGTCGACGATGGGGTGACTTTTATATAGGTTCTAGTGGAGATTGAGAATCGATAGGAGCAGGTCCTTCATGGAAGTTTGATACCTCTATCGCATGTTCATTGGTTGCACGAGAACTCTAGGAGAGCACATGGGAGCGGGAGGCTCCGATGCATGCTCAGTACCCCCATTTGTTCCCTTAGTTCGAGTTGTAGCGTGCGGGGACATGAATCCATGAGGTGGGATGAATTTAAAGACCTAGAAATCCCATGGAAATTTTAATTTTTTTTAAATACATGGGAATTGTACGAGTCTGTGAAAACTGATAGCTTACGATTCTGAGGTCTGGTGCGACGAAAACAATTTCTGAAATTTTTTTCGGGTATGTTCCGTAAACGTACGAGTGATATTTTTTAAATTTTTTATCGTTGCTCGAAATTGAAATTTGCAGGAACCCTTAAACTCACAGCACCAATATTTGCTTAAAATGACTTTCACTTCGATGGCAGTGGGTCGAGTATAACAGATTGATTTTGGGTTTTCATGGAAAATAATAAAATAAAGTGTCTATCACTTTATTTTATTTGAGCATCCAAGTGATTGTTTGGTGGTTAAAATCTCCTCTTGCAAGTTGGTGGTGGGTGCACTACACCATAACCTCCAATTAATGGTTATGGGGGTGGGACCCAACTGAAGTCAACCTCCCATGTGAAAATAAATTAGGAGGGGAAAACCAGGGCTCTTAACCAATCGAGACTCCCCATTAAAGTGGAGAAAACACTCAAGATCCAATTAATATAGGGGAACCTCTTAAACTCCCCTTTATTTAATTTGTGTCTACCTTTCACATTAATTAAGGGGAACTGACATAATTAATTAGTCTATTTGAATAATTTACCAAACTAATTAATAGCAGATTAAAATCTATTATTTTGTTGGAATATTGACTTTGGTGGAGCGAGGAAAGTGGAGAACATGGAAGAAAAGGAGTTCTCCAACGAAGAACGCCTCTCCCAACAAATAACAAAGAATGAAGGAAGCCAATCCATCTTTGAATTCTTCCTCGAAGCCTCAACTGTCATGATATGTCTTTGACGACCAACTTCCGCGACTCCGTCAATGAACAAAGAAAGACTAATCAAAGGTAGGGGGATTAAATTCATTTGAGTGCCTTGTTCTTCTGTACTTTTTGGATAATAAAGGTTGTTGAGCTTAGTTCTTATGAACCGTTTCCAATCAACATAAAGGTGTAGGATAGGGTCCATCCGAACATGGCCCAACATCCACCATCGATTTTTTCTTCTTGTGGCATTTTTCGACATGGCGCCGTAACAACAATGAGAGGACGATGGTGGAAATGAGAAAGGTCATGCTTCTCGCAACCTGCACAACCAAAACCGGCATTCCGTGTGCCCCGACCGAACCCCCCCGAACCGCGCCGGCCCTACCGGCCGCCCCGCTGGCCTACTCGCGACCTCCCGCACAATCCGTCTGCCTGCCCGCGACCTCCCATGCGCCCTGCTTAGGCAGCCGCCCAGCCTGCCCAACCACTACACCGGTCTACCCAGGGCGCCGCTCGGCCTGCCTGGCTGCCCCGCTGGCCTGCCTGGATGCCCCGCCGGCCTGCCCGTGCTGCCACCTGGCCACGCCATGCCTCCCTCCCGGGTCGGCTCGTAGCCTCTGTCGTGGCACTGCTGACCGAACCGGCTCGCCCTCCCATGCTGAGCTGCCCAAACCATGCCCCTCACCGTGCTAGCCGATCCAAACCGGGCACCCCCTCTAGGTCGAGCCAAGCCCCTCACGACAACCTCCGGGACAAACTGCCCACGCAGCCAGTTGGGTTGGGCCCATCGGGCCGGGCAGAACCTAACAGGCTGGCCCGCCCATTGGGCTGGGCCAAAACCAACAGGTCTGACCAGGTCAACCAAGACTGGGTCGGCCCAGATGAAGATGGGCCGAGTCGGTCTGACCGGGTCGGACAGGACCCAGGCCCGATACTGGCCTTTAGTTTCTTTTGGCTATATCATTAGTACCGGTTGAGTATTTGTTGAATTTTCAAAAGCGATCATAATCTTGGAACGTATAGGTCCTTTTGAGTATACCCCACTGGAGTTCAGGGTAATGTTGAGATATAGTCAAGTTGGTTTGTACACGAATCCAACCGGGCCCCCGTGACTAAAAAGCTAATAACTAACAGAACGACCATCCGATTAATGGGCCATCTTTTGCGTTGAAACTCATAGGACAAGTTGGACCTTTGAGACACTTCTACGTTGGACTTCGTGATAGTTGGAGTATCGACCAGTAGATTTTTGAGTGGATCTTCCAGAGATGAGTAGACATTTGTGCGGAGACCTAGTAGCTGGCTGAGACCAGTCGACTGCAGACGGATTCAACTAAGAGTGATTCAACTAGCCGAGTGGGAAACACCTAGTTGCGGAGGCAGACCCAGAGCGGAGGAGAGCCTCTTTGTGGTGTCATACTTGGTGTAATCGATAGGAGAAGTATATTTTCATTCTATGAGGGGGGAGAAATCGGTTTTGGCGGCAGACCCACGGTGGGAAGCTCTTCTGTGTGAGCACAGAAGTCCTACGGTACTCGAATGTAGGAGTACCTCGCCAGTACAAGGTTAGTGGGAAGCCACTCTGTGTGATGCGGCAGACCCACAATACTCGATAGGGGAGGAGTTCTCTAGTAGCCGAGGTTTTAGATTGATACTATCGCTAGAATAAAATCCTAGTTGAGCTGAGTCAGTGACTTTTGTGTTTTTCTCATGATTGAGATGGATTATTTGATAACATAGGTATATGTATGGGAATATACCTATGTGAGGTTATCTGTTGATTTCATACTTTTTGGTTTATCCTTGTCGGATTTTGTGAGACCTTGAGGGTACCGGGGTCTCTACTGAGTATCGTTATACTCACCCCTACAAGGGCTATGCCCACAGCTCGTTGTGTTTGATGTAGATGATGAACAGTGCTGACTGAGGATAATAGCAATATGACAAGACAGTACCAGGAGGTGGACCATACGACGAGTCGGTACACGGAGGAGGCTGATAGACGTGGAGTGCTAAGGAGGCGATCAGTACCAACCCTTCATGTAGGAATCCACAGAGGATGACCCAGTAGGTGCTTTACCTTTTCTTCAGTTGTACTTTTTTCAGTTGTATTTTTACTTTATAGTGGTGCTTGTATTTCTGGCCCCATTACTTTTCTACACTTCTTTTGCATACCGTTTTACATAGTTTTTTTGCTTCTAGATTATACTCGATGTGTGTGATATAATTTATAAAGGCAATGCCTTCCCATTTTTAGGGATTTACGCCTTTTGTTCTAGTCGCAAGCTCCTGGCCTTTGAAGGCAGGCTTGGGGTAGTCACGGCACATGCCCCAGGGGGCGGGTCATGACAATATAACCAATAATCTGTGTCATATTTAAGGAATAAGGAAACATACGTGTTTTGAATAATGTTTTATGTTTGAAGGGAATATATGGTGAAGGTACACACATGTTTGGAAGGATACAAATAATATCAGCATCATGTTGTTAAAATATTAATGATAAGTTAATTTTGGAAAAGTTATCAATTTATGAAATGGTTTACCATTATCTATGTAAAGGGTTTTAGAGGTTAAAGTATTACATCAACTTATTATATAAATTGATCTATGAAATGAATTATAAATTGTTCATGGAATAACTAATTAATAAGATTGTGTTTATAAAAACATATTATGTAATTATATATCTATACATTTTTATATAGTGAAATAATTACTCAATACATGGAAAAGGATCTAAAAAAATTAAATTTTTTTGAACCAACTATATTTTAAATCATCTTAGTTTTTCGAATTTGTGGCCCTCAATATTAAATTGATCAATCAATTTTTTTATTCATGACATTAATCCCTCCGTGCAAATTTTTATTTGTTTCCCAATATATGTATCAATACAAAACACTAATGTTATCCATTTTAAAATATTAGTTTTTTGGTAAGCTTCATATTAAAATTTTCTAATTATTAATAATATTTGTTGTTAGATATTTTTATGATGTGGGTTACGAAACAATAGTATTTTTAAATATTAAACTCTTGATTACAGAGATTATGTATAAATTACGAGGATTCGATTTAATTAAGATGAGTAGAATGTAACAACCCAAGAATTTACAATTTATTATTATTATTTATAATATATATATATATATATATATTCATGCATGAATCACTAATTTTTATTGTGTTAAATGAAATATATACTTTCTTTAATAGCTTACGTTATACATGTGACTAAATTTTACAAAACAATTATATGTTATTGAAATATTATTATTTTATACAATAAGATAAAACATAGCCATTAAATTAAATTTATGTATTGTATTAACTAACTTATAAAAATATATTTTTTATATTAATACATGAAGAATTAATTGGTTAGTATGTAATTAAAAATCAAAATATAAACTAATTGAATATTAAGATTTTTTTTATTTTCAGGCTATCACAAGTGTCCTGCATTAATATATTAAATATTTCATTTTTTAAATAATATTAATGAAATATATATTTTTTATATTCAAAAAAATATTTATTATATTAAAATAATATAATTTATAAGCGTAATATATAAAGATGTAGAAATTTATACATAAAAACATATATTTTTTAAAGGAAATTTTAATTCTTATTAAAAGTGAAATTAATTTAAATCAAATTTTGATAACATTATATGTTATCATTGATAAAATAAACTACTTACATTAAATAAGAAAATAATTTTTTTAATTTTATAAATTTTTCTGAGAAGTTAAATATTTTAATGAAAAATAAAAAATATTAATTTTTAATTGTAAAATAAAATTCATGAAAATAATTCAGTGATAAATTATATTTTTCATTGGATTAAAAGTATAAATATAATTTTGTATCATTAAATATAATTTTGGTCATTGGAATCAATTTTATATTGAATTTTGATATGTATATGTTTCAATCATTTTCATATTTAATCATTAATAACTTGTTTTCTAACCCCGTCAACAATATTATTTGTAAATTAAATAATAAAAAATATATGTTTTCAATTTTAGAAAATGGATTCCATATTTGGAATCAGTGGATTCAAATTATGTAAACATATTTCTTTTATTTTTGTCCATATGAATATTTATTTTAATAAAAATATATTGCCATAGATACAGATAAATCATGTAATTAAATGATAATATTATTTTATAAATATTTAAACATTACAATAACACATGTCCTAATGTCATTGTATGGGTGGGTTTTAGATCCAAAAATTCCTTATTCTGAAATTGATAACTTTTTGAAGTATCTTGGGTGAGATTGTAAAATTTATTATATTTAATTTAAAGATTAGTTAAATATGTCATACTCATATTTGAATAAATATATCATTTTTAATATTGGGTTATAAGGAAAATGATTAGACTATAAATATTACTCTAAAAGTAACAATAATTATACACATCATGGGAATTTATTTATAAATTTTAGGTATAATATCATTAAAATAAATAGTTACACAATGATGGTGGAGAAATTGGTTAATTAAAGGAAGAATGAGATATATAATTTTAAAAATATTAAAATATATATAATTTGGGATAATTAATTTCATCCAATAATTTTTAAAATCAATTTAAATTTTATGGATTATTGTTAATGATTTTTGGAAATATATCATTTTGATATGATATTTTAAAAATTCATCTAATGAATAATGTAAAATTTTACATTTATAATATTTTTAAATAAGTATCATTTTAGTAAATGATATAAAATTCATAAAAATAAGAAATTAAGAAGATTAATTGGGTTAAGGATATAATTTTCATAGATGACCAATTTAGGATTATAATTGAATTTTATAGGAAATATAGGAATTGTGAAGGTGTAAAAATCAACATTCTCATTATTAAAGTTAATGGGGTTAATTAAGTGTTAATGAAAAAACGATAAGGTTAATAATATGACATAATGTTGTATACAAATTATTTTTAGATTAGTTAGATGCATAATCATATAATGATTTATATAAACCACTTTTTGATCCTTTTTTAGTTTTAAAATAATTTATATTAATTTATCATTTATAGAGAATCCCAAAGAGCCGCTGACCTCAATTATAAAAGAGAATCATCTCCCTCACTTCCTCGCATAACTTTGGGCCTTATTTCTCAGCCATGAATAGACCAATTCTCCACCTAAAATTTATATCCATATAATTTATGTAATTTTATTAAAAAAAATACCAAATGTATTTCCATTGAGAAGAGATCTCAAGGACTTCCACATAATAAGAGTTCAATTTTTTACTAACTCATTCAAATTATTTTCATTATATACTTATTCATAATGTGTTATTTTTAATACTAAAGTAATCAATATCATGAAATCCATATGTGTTTTATAATTATTATTATTATGGGAAAAAAATAGTCAAAGATTTATCCATCCTTGGAAAATCAAACCCACCACAAGTTCTAACGTACGCCTTACCATCTCCATGCCGTGGTGTTATTTTTTTATAAAACACATGTTTTGACTGGAAGAATTATGGAAATAATGGATATAAAAAATAAATATGAAATGATATTGATTCATTATAATTATATTACCATCAAATTCCTTATCCATTAACCATTAAAGGAATGATATAGTCGTTGGCGCATATGTATAACCTACCATTTCCATGATGCAACATGATTTATTTTCCATGTTAAATATAGAATAATGATTATAAAAATGTATTTAATGATTAAATGTAATATCTATAAACTTTATAAAAATATGGAGATGAATTAATATGTAATATGAATAAGAAACGTGACTTAAATGACAAAAAATGTAATGATAAATGAAGAAGTTAACACCAGAAGTAAGGGAAACAAAATACTAATAACAGAAAATATAATATGATCATATATTATATCATAAATATGTTTATGATTACGGAATAAATTTATAACAATATTTAAACAATTATATAAGAATTTAAAGAACAATAAAATTACGTAAAATATAATTTAAGAGATAATTTTACAATCTCATTATTATTCATGATTGATAATATGTAAGAAAATCTTGGTGGAAATTTATTATTCATGTCTATGTTTCTTAAAATTATTTTATAAAATATTTTTACTATTATCCAAACATTATTTTATGTATTTTATCGATGTTATTATTTTTATAAAATGGTTTAAAAGGAATCATTTTTTCATTTTCCAAATGAGGTACTATATGAGTTTTTCGACAACAATATGGAATAAATTTTATTAACTTATATAGAATGAGCAGATTTTAACTCTTTCATGAAAAAATAATGTTTTTTATATGTATCTACAAGTTTAAATTTTTTTAAATAAAAATAATTATTTTATATATTATAGGATTTTAATTAAATGATATCAAAGTGGGGTAGGGGGTTCTCAAAATATTTTTTATGAATTGATTATAATTTCATCGTCAATGCCAACCACTTTTATTAATTCTTAGATTTGTTTGAGGTTGATATTTTATAAAAAAATACACCATATTTTATTTTATGATTTATGATAAGTTTGACTATGTATGTGGTATTTTGATACGATTTATGGTTTTGGGTAATTGTTTTCACTTTTAATAAGCTAGTTTTTTAATTTAAATGTTTATAATGTTTATTTTTTTCCAATTAAGAATTCATTGGAATAAGTAAGTTATGCGAGATTCCCTATATATCCCCTTGATGAACTGATAGGTGTCATGAGACAACATTAGTTGGTGAAAACCCCTGCGTAATTGTATGGAAGTAGTTTTAAATTGTCAGGTGGATATATCATCACCTAAAATCTGATGGACTTCAACAGAACCCTTAAACTATCATGAGGATGGATATTGATAGTGCATATGTCCAAAATTATTCATTCCCACAGTATTCAATTTCCTTGTGATTATTTGATTCGTTATAATATCTTGGGAATGTTTCTAAACTCTTATGGTTATTTAAATTTAATTTCTATCAGTTAGATACCATGAAATATAGTTTATTCCATATTTACTAATAGAATCTTTGATAATCTTAACATTAATAATCATATTATCTCACTGCTTTCATATGTTTTATTTTTCCCAAGATAGAAAAATGTGTATTATGACTAATATTCAGGGCTAAGATATAAGAATAATGGATTTTTCCAATGATTTTATATGTATTTATAATATTTTAAATTGAAATGTAACATTCATATATATGATATTTATTCCAAATCCTATAAACTAATCAGTCCCTTGGGATTTTAATCTCATATATATTACAATGTAATATATTTAGGGGCCATCTTTGGGATTTTGGGGTCAGGTTGTGACATTTCAATATACACATTATTTAATTTATAATAATATAATTTGGAAATTAAATTAGATGAAAAAGAAGAAAAATAATTGGAAGGTGTGATTCAACCAACAACATAAACACAATAAATGATTTTGTTACGAAGATATATTATCATTTAATAAAATAAATATTATCAATTTAAATTTTTTTTTCCTTTATAGATGTATAGTAATAATCACCTCAGTTACAATTTTTTTCCAGTGAAAAATTTTATTAAAAATAATAATGATTTTTATTCATAGATTCGAAAAAATGTATACATCCAATTAAAAACAATAAATATAAGTTATAATAATTATATTTAAAATATAACTTGTAACATATTAATAAAAATTATTACAATTCATTTTTTAAATTTATATAATCATATTTTAATACCATTTAATAGTATATAAATATGTATAATACAAAAATTAAAATTTTATTTAATTATAAGTTTCAATTTTAATTTATTATGATAATATATATACAACACTTAAGATAAATTCATTTTAATATATTATCTTTTATGACTAAATTCTAGTATTATTATTATCTACTTAATTTTTTTGTATAATGAATTAATTAAATTTTATTAAACCATATTTTTAAAAATTATTAATTTAATTTTTATAATTATATTTAAATTACAAAAAATGTAAATAAAAATAATAAAAATAATAATGAAACAAATTTATAAAATATAATTTTTTACAAAATTATATACAAGTTAATTTCATCAATTATTATTATTATAAAAATACATCATTACCACTATCAATATATTATGGTTGATAAAATCATTTTTGGTAGTCACGGTGATGATCATTGTAGAATTAATGTTGATGAATTTATTTCCCTTGAAAATAAATCTTTTTTTTGTGAAATAAATCACATCTCTTTTAAAGAAATATTTTCCTCCGCAAAGATTATTATACCCATAAAAATTATTCCTTACATTGAAATTTAATTATGTCTTTACTCATATTACAATTATATTACCCATCACTTCTTTTTAAATTTCTTTTGATACACTTTTTATGATTAAAATTTTTATAATATATATCAACATATTAATACATGTTCACATCATTTCAAAATAAAATGTTTTATATTACATTAAGCATTATCATTATAAATACATTATGTTTATTCAATAATATATTGTTGAAGGTCATTTTTAAAGGTAAATGTTTCAAAAAAAATCACTTTCACTTTTTTAAATCCTTGATGGATTTTTAATGGATCAATTTTTTAATATATTTTTAAAATTAAAATATTTCAATACATTTTCAATTCAACTATTTTAAGAAATAATGTCATTTTTAGGTAATATATATTGAAATATATTTTTAAAAATAAATAAATTTCATATTTGGTGACTTAAACTTTTCAAAAAAAAAATTCATAGATATTCTAAGTCTGAATTTTACAGCAAATATGATTATATTTTCTCAAAAATATTTTGATTTCACATATATTATTTGAATTATCCGTAATGTAATTACTTCCATGGTAATTATTATTATTTAAATAATCCTTTAAATTATCTTATGAAAAAAATATTCTTGGGGGTTTGATTTTTTAGTATCACCATTTTTTATTCTTGGGGATAATTATAGGGATAACATCTAGAATTAAAATGAAAATTTATTTTTCATCCATGTGTTATTAATTGTGTGATGCTTTATTTTTTAAAGGGGAATATATAAGTATGGATGATTTATGGGTGTGTCCCTATATATCACATTAATGAATTTGAAATGTTTATATATCATGAGCAATAAAGGGAAAACTCAAGGATTATCCCAACATAAATGGATCACATGATTATTATAGCAAGATAATGTTTATATGAGAGTATTACCCCCATTTAAAGAGTACACATGAGGATTATAACAATACAATTAAGGGTGAAATGGTGGAAATATCATTCCCAATAAGGTTCATTGGTTCTTATCCAAATAATATTGTGTAAGGAATTTATGGGTTGGTATCATTGTCATATTATTTTTGTACATATGTTTACAATATAATATTATAAAATAATAATATACTCGTGTTATTCTCAATTGAATGTTTTTATTATCTAATGAGTCCAAAAACTTTTTACATATAAAATTTTAGTGCATTTGAAATAATATATACTTATATCCGAAATCACAAACCAATCTCATTGTTCCCTGTTCATTTTAATAAAAAAATATTACACTCATAATCATGTTTTATCATCTGTTTTGGATCTAATGGAATATGAAATATAGGTAAATTTTACATTTCTAAGCGTTTAATATCACCCTATTAATGTGGTAAGATAATCAAGGTAATAAATTTCATTACACCTATACAGTGTCTAGTATGGTTAAATTACATGGAAATGATTATAACCATAGTAAAAAATGTTTATTAAGTAGATGATCATTAAAGAATAGAAATAATACATTATTTGGGGTATTTGTTTATTTATGAGATATAATTTTAATCTTAATAAAATTATGTAAATGAAAAATAGGTTCATATTATAAATCAATTATATATTTTACAAAAATAATTACTTACAATGGACCTGAGAGTGTGTGTATAGGAAACCATAGATGATATTAGATTAGGGTTCAATTAATTTTTAGAATTCTTTATTTAATTAGGTGAATTAGTATTAGATAAATATATTGAAATCCTTATGGATATGTATAAGTATAATTTAACATAACCAAATTTTGGTATTATTTTGAGTGTGTGATTTACCTAGCAATTAAATTATTGTCTGGGTACTGTCCAGTGGATACAGATGTGGAATAGATGCCCCTATGGGTAATCACACTAAGATAGGATAGTTGACATTAAAATAAAATCTTCACTCAGTGCAAAATTAGTAGTCCTATGATTTGAAACTTATATAAACAGTCATGGGGGATATTCTTCATGCAATTAAAATTATATTTACAAACAATTATTAACTATTAAGATATATTATAATTTGATGTTGACTGAAGCAATAAAATCTATTACAATGATGGCCATATATAATCAAGGATAAAATAGAAGAGATACTGGTTAATCCAAATATATCTTAATTAAAATCAAAGTATCATATTATGAACATATAGTTCATTATTGAATCAATGTTAGGATGGATTTTTTATATTCAAATATTCATTTTCACTAATTTGAATATATATTATCAAACCCTTTTTTGTATGTATTTTTCAATTAGATCATTAAAATGAACATGTGATTTTAACATCCTAAGAAATACTTTTAACCAACAAATGATGAATATTTATTAACAATTATTCAGATGAAGGAAATATATCAATATATTCTTTTTATTCTAGAAATGAACAATATTTTAGTATAATGGTATGGTTTATATATAATCAGAAAATATATCCTAATATTATTATGAAACACATAGAATCAATCACTGATGAATGATAATTAAAAATGTTAGGATATTATTTTTTATGGGGAGAATGTAACACCTCGTGATTTTAGAATATATATATTTTTTTTTCAAAATCAGCACTGTGGTCGATTGCTTATTTCACATGAAACATGTTACAAAAACGATCCAGAACAAGTTAAAAGAATATTTTCAATAGATTTTATTAGCATTGTATCATATAAAAAAATATAATAAAATATTATAAATTCATACCCCGAAGGATTTAAAATACATAAATTTTAGAATGGGTAATTTTCATGAAATGTTGTATTCCTATATATAATTTATTTTATTTAAAAAATAATAAAAATTTTAGAATTTCAATATTTATAGATGAGAATAATTTTTTAATTCATTTTATCGAAATTCGTATAATATTATTTTTTCTATTTTTTCTAAAATAATTGATTTTTATTTGAATAATGAAAATGATGTTTTTAGAAAAACAATACATTTTATTATATGTGAATATCAAAAAATATTATAAAAATATTATGAATAAAAGATATATAGGGATTAAAATTATTTAATTTCAAATATTATTTTAATCTTAGAGACCATATATTCACCAATTTACAACATAATAATCATTTTAATATATGGTTTTTATGGTCTTATCTTTAAATAAAAAATTATAATTTTCATATTCAATATTATATATTTCTTAAAAAAATAGATATAATTTTTTTTAATTAAAATATTAAAATTTAAATAACCAAATTATAATTATTTTGATAAATTGATTCAATATCAAAAATATTTATATAAAAGACACACCTTTTATAAAAACATTTTTTTTATTATATGTGATAATTAAAAAGTAAATTTTATAAACATGAAAAATTTTATTTTAGAAAATATTTTTATTATTTGATATTATCGTAATAAAATTATATAATTAGTAAAAATTAATTTTCATCATCATAATTAATGACCATAGTTAAGGAATAAGATACCTTAATAATAGTTAAAAGGTTAAAATGGGTTTTACTAGATTTTAAAACACTAAAATTTCAATATTCATAGATTTATAGATGTGTGTTTTAGGTGTCCAAATAAACGCCCACAATTTCTATTAAACTTTCTGAGCATTGAGACCTTAATTGTAATATACCATTATTCAAATTTAAGGAATAATTCCCAAATTAAATTTTCATTCGCTTAAATATTAGAGATCACTTATATCACTTAATAATATAACTATTCCATTGAATATCCTCTTTTACCCCTACAATCTTACTACATATATAAGCATATCTCACTTTCAAATGCATTTAGACTCAATTAATTTGCGTAATTATTTATATTTAATGTAGATTCCCCAGGAAAATATCAGGTTCCTAGTGCAAGTATTTCTCATCCCTTTGTCTTTTCTTCTTAATATTTTATTTCCTATATTTTTATAGACACCATAATATAAGAAAATAATAATTAATAATAAGAAATTAATATTTTCTATTAACTAAGAATACATTTTTAATCATTTCCATCCCCTAAGGAAATAAAAAATACATGGATTTTGAATACTTGTAGACTACCACCGTAATGAAGTGATATGATCGATTTTTCATCACCACCTACCATAGTATGAAACAAGAATGTATTTGATTATTTAATATTTCAATAATTATAAATTATAAATATGAAATAATAATGTTTGACATAACATGATTCAATTCAACTAATTAAGAATATGATTTGATAATTGTGTGACCTATGGAATACACCCTCCATGAATAGAGAATTTAATTTTTCATCACCACCCTCCATGGATGGTTATTTGAATTAATTTAATAAAGTTAAATAGTATATATAACCTTTTTAGTATTATTCTAAATTTATATTAACATCATATAATAACATTCTCTTTCCCATCAAATCAATTTAACAAACTATCATTTTGATAGTTTTACCTTAGATATGAACAATGTTATAATGTTTATATCATGAAAAAATAATTGGTAATGGTATAATCTTGTAATAATTTTTTTAACATTTTTATAAAGGTGTTATTAATATTATATATATATACCACCTTGTAATAATTAATCACATCAAAAAATGCATCGAAATTTCAATTTTTACAAAACCTATTAATGTATTTCACCTTGAGAAATGAGAGATAATTAATACATTAAAATATTATAAATTAATTATTTAATAATACTGGAATTATAGACATTAAAAAATAAGTATGAATAAACACTATCACCCAAAAACTTGTTTGAAACAAATATTACGAAAACCCTAACTTCCAATGATGAAAATATAGTATAATCAAAAAACATATTTGTGATACAAAGTTAGGAATTATTTGTATAAAGGGATATAAATTTGAATAGGGCTTTAAAATTTGTGACGTGTATAGTATTTTTTTATAAGAGGTTAGAGAGGATTTTTATAAGTTGGATTTATGGTAAGATATTCTTTGTCTCAATTTTCATTTCTTAATACATATTTCAAATGTTTCTCCATGATATATTTGATATTTTTGTGATTATTAAATAATGAATGTAATTTACAATGTTAATTAAATTCATGGTGTTTTAATATCCATATTGATTTATTTATTTATTTTTATTTTGATTTAAACAATATTAATGTTTTAACTCGTATTTGTACATATTATTGATTCCATGAGATATGTATTTTATTATACACCGTACATTCATTTATACTGTATACCCAATAAAATATTTCCTTCAACAATAATTAATATTATATTTAATTATATTATAATGTTCATTTCATGGTACCCATTTTATTTTATTTTCATTATTACTATACACTACCCATTAGGATATTTTCATCTCAATTTCACACCACTCATAAGTGATGTGTATTCACAAAGTTTCATTTTTTTAGTATGTATATCTTTTATTAATTTATAATATCATAAATGTTTTTGAAATCCAATGTATTTACACACCAATAACATGTTCTAACTACAATGTTTTCAATTTAAATGATTATGATGTTATAAGGGTATTTTTAGTGAATTTATTTCAATTAATATGGGAATTTTTTGACCATTTATTTAATAATTGGTTATTTTACCTATTTTTCTAGTGATTTTAATTTTTATTAGATAAACCTCTTTCTAAATATTTATGTCTTTAAAAATTAGGATATCAGTATGGAATTTTTTTAACATAAATTTCCTTTTGTTGTGTGAAATTTTCATTAATTGAGTATAACAATTAAAAATTTGTTAAATTATTATATTTTCTATTTCGTATGTTTTTTCACTTTTTATATCTTTGGAAAATTATTTTTTTAACTAAATGAAACTTGATTGATGAATTTTATTTACCTGAAAGTGAAATATTTTTATGAAAATAATTCATATCTCATTTATATTATATTTCCCCCATTTCATTTCTTTTATTTTCAAAAATATTTTAATTTCTTATTTTCGATTAAAAATATGAATAACTCTTTTAACCACTATATTTCACTTATGATATTTTCAAAATGTAGTTTTAGGTACTCTGTTTATTATGTGTGTTTTTAAAAACGTATTTCAAAATATTAAAATGTGTTTCAAACCATTAAAATGATGTTTTTAATCATACAATATAAATTATCTTTATAAATATATTTTTAATGATCTATTACTAAATATAATTCTAAAAAGTAACCATTTCCAAAAAAAATAACTTCATCCATTATGGGACATTTATTCTGTTATCAAGGATCCATTATTACAGGTTATATTTGAATATTAAATGTTTTTGAATTTTATTCACTTCAAAAATTTGAAATAATTATGTATTTTCCAATGATAGACTATTGAAATATATATTCAGCGATATATTTTCGAAAAAAATTACCTCTTTAAAAATATCATATTAAAGTGACATTAAAGTCATCTTTTATGTCGAAGACAATATAATTTTCAAAACACACTTTTATTATTTTTATTTCATTTTCACATTATTAATAATGAATTTATTTATTTGGATACAATTTTTCATGAATCAACCTCTAATATTTTTAAGTCATAAATTTTATGGGAGATCAAATTTTTTATATCAACCATTTACATTCATGATGAACATTTTACTGATACCCTCTGGAAATGTTATGATTCTAATTTTTCATTCATTAGATTCATTATAATTTGAATAATGTTTGTTTTCAAATTGAAATTTTTTGTAGGGATGATTGATATGATGGTTTAAATATCTAACTTAAATTAATTTTTAATTATTATATCTTCGGAGATAAAAATTTTATATGGGAGGATTACCCAAAGGCAAAGGGTACACATGAGGATTATCCTATGAATAATAGTACAATAGAGGATTATCCGAAGGTAAGGGGATCATTAGAGGATTATAAAAATACCATGGGTTCAAAAGAAGATTATCCAATTCTAAGGAAGGGTACCAAATATGTAATCTCAATACTAAGAGGGTGCGCATTTGGTTTTACCAATCATTCCATGTGAAAAATGTATTGTTATGTATCCATGTCATATATTCAGTATACATAGATATATTCCATACACTAATGTCAAAATATTATTCCTAATTTATACTCAATATATATTTTTATTTTCCTAGAGTTTTAAAATGATTCTCTATGCATGTGTTTGTTCATTTGATATTACACTACTTCTAACATAGATTAAAAAATATTTTTATTTTCCTACATAATTTTTAATATGATATTTCTCCCCTAATTATATATTTATTTGTTGAAATGATATATAACATTATAACATGTATATATATTTTCATTCACCTAGTTTTTGAGCTTACCCATTTCTTATGTATTGATTCCATATGTTATAATTGTGATTACTACCCATATGTAATCTTGAAGAGTGTATAATGTTGGTCAATTATGTATATCTATTTCGAACATTTATAAAATAATTTTATTATATAGCTAACCATAAAATAAATTAAACCACATTTTTAATATATTTTTGAAATTCTGAGTTGTAAGGTGTATCTTACTGAATTTCTGTAGAATAAAAATTGATTTTTCTAACATTATATAAAAACTATCATTTAATGTATATGAGTTTAGCACATTTTTTGGGATTATGAGTCTGAGATACCTCAATCCCACATCATCATAGAACACATCTCTTCATTATAATAAATCAACAATAATTACCATAACATACTACATGTATACAATGATAATGAAATTTAATGTATATACATGAAGATGAAAAAAGAAAAATATTTTTGATATTTCACCATCATCATCTCAAAACCCCTACACACATCATGTAGTCTTATTTGACCGCTAAATGAGAGGATGAATTCCAAGGGAATTGTAATCCTCTTTACCCTAAATTATTTGTCATTGAATAAGGTAGGTGAAAAAAATTAGTGAAATTAGAAAAATTCATATAACATATAAAACATAGAAGAATGCAAAAAGAAGGAATATTAAATGATCTATATGCCCTCTAGAAATTATACTTCCATATAATGAAGTTGTCTCTATGTCCAACTACCCTTCCATGTTGTTGAAAACCACCTCTATACCCATGACCAACACAATGGTCCTCGAGAGTAGGGATTTCATGTGGAGACACTCTACCATTTACATGTCCTAATGATGGAAGAAAATATCATTAAACCCCTTGATGATATGAACTACATGGAAACAGTTTCTATGATGGATAATAATGAACATTTCATCCTACACATCATTAATAAACAAATATTTATCATGAAATAAAACCAATGATGGCCATATATTTTATAAATATTGAACCCATTACCAATTCCCCCTCATAGGTTCATAAGAACAACTGGCCCTAAAAAATTAGAATAAAACCATTATTGAGGACTACAAGTCTTCCAAAACATTATCTTCCCTGACAAGTTTTATCCACCACCATCATCCTCGATATTTGGGGAGACTTGGTGGATTCACTTTTTAGATGAATCTAGGTTAGTATGAACTATCTATATAATCTATGTATTCTTCATCATATCCATGTATACATGCAATTTAATAAGGTTACCTATCTTAGATAACTATAATAGCACATACTCCATGAATAATTTTATAGATTTCTCCCATAGTAATTAATCAATTAAAAATAGAAAGAGGTCATTAAATTTATCTCGACATAGCACAAAATCATTAGTCTATTAAATATAGATAATATCGTCTATCCTTCAAAACATTTTTTAGATTATGAAAAATCAAAATATTATTGTTTAAAATCAACCAAATAAGAACTTTTATACTTTTACTCTCCTATAGAAAAGTCAAACTTCTAAAGCACTTCTTCTAATCTTTGACAGATTACTAATAGTACCAGATACATAGCCTTAACATGGATCAAATAGAAATAAATATCTATCTATTTTAGATATATCTTTGATCCTTGATTAGGATGTCCTGACACCTAAAAATCCATATTTTTATCATGGAGCTCAAGAAAACATTTCCCTCATAGAAAATACTCATTATCCAGGACAAAATTTCTATGGATGAATGGGTCAACGTACTGAACCTCACCAACCTAAACCCCATGTTTATGAGGAAAAGTTTAAATTTCATCAAATAGGACCCAATATTGAAATCATGGTACCATGGAATTGTTTTAATCATATTAATTTGTTTAGATTAATTTAACTCCACTAATAAAATAAGATATATGGAATGACTACATAATTAAAATGGAAACCCTCCGAAACCTATACTATATAAATTCATTTTAAAATATGCTTCTCTATCAACATAAAATTTCAATCAGTACTTATAATAATAATTACCATGGTGATGATAGTAAAAACACATGGGTAATGATGGAGAACTCATTGTGAATTACAAATAATAGATCTTCTAAAGCTGAAGATCATTCCTCATTAAGATTGAATGAATAGTATACTAAAAAAATTATATCATTTAATTTTATATATGCTAAATAATACATAATGAATAGAATTAGTGTGATCCCTTAAATTTAAAACACCTTATAAAATAAAATGTCATGGTTCAAGGAATTTATCATTAAATTGTTCCACATATTTTCCCACAAAAAATTAAATAGGAATTCCCACATATGAATTATTTGGGTTTTCTAAACAAAAAAATGTTAAAAGATTTCAACCATTCTACAAGGCGCTCATTCCAATTAAAGTATAGGAATCATACCATATATCTCCCAATGATTCTATAACACTAGTAAAGGGAAATGGTGCAACCCTAATACCACATTATATATACCCTTAATATAGATAAGATAAGAATACAATCCCTCAAGTTATTTAGGGAATTCATAAAAAATATACTATAACCCCATGACCCACACTCTATATAAATCATACATTGTGCAATGCTATAGTTCATCTTTGGTGTATGTTGTATGGGTCCCTAAGTTATAATATCCACCAAATTCAGCCATTAAGATACCTATGCTAGAACCCCTAGTAGAACATAATATCTAGATGATCCAACTATCCCATAAGAGTGTAACATTTCACCTCCATATCACAACACTACCATATATATTAAATTTAAATAAATCTCCTCCTCCCATTGACTCCTTCTCTAAAAACTAGAGTTTGATGGGTCAGGATGGTCTAAACTATTGAAATAGAGGTGAATATATTTTAATTAAGCATGATAATTAATATAATAGAATATCACATCGAGTATTGTATTATTGATGACACCTTCTGCCAAAAAATTTCATGTTAATTCAATAAAGTCCCTCTTAAAGAATTATTACTATGTAATATTATTTTATTGAGGTTAAGGAAGGTGATCAAGGTTAAAATATTTAATACTAGATACTAGTAAGAACTTCTTTAAATGTGTATATGACATTGGATCTCCAAATGAGACCTTAAATATAGTAATTAAAGAATCCTTTACATTATAAATAATAACAATACAATCAATTCTAGTAAATTCATTTCATTGTAGAAATAATCCATAGCCAGTCATAAATTCATTAGTATATGGAATGATGGATGAGGGAAATATATTATAATAGTTTAATATACACAAAATAGATTGTTAATTTTGAATTTCACGAGAATTAGTCATAATATATGTTTGATGAAAATACATATAGTGTTAGAAGGTAAGGAAATTGTACTATTACATTGTTTGAATAATCCCAATATAATTCTAATAGTTAGAGAATACATACATAAATTAAATGATACTATAATTATATACCTCTAATCATATATCTCATTGTAAAATCCAATTCGATTGTTACCAAAATAGTGGTTATCATAGAGATAAAAATTCACAAGAATAACCTTATACCTATAAGTATTCTCAAAATGAATAATGTATTCTTAGATTATAAAAAATTAATTCATTTAAAATAATATTTTCAAAAAAAAAATAAATAAAATGTTGAAGATTATTTAATAATATAAATTTTATTTATTTTTTGAAGGGGATTATGGATACCATAATTTTTTTATTTCTTCTAAATATAATTTTAATTTCACATTTTTAATCCCATATAAATAATTTACCTAAAGAGGAATGTTTTGGAGGACGGGAAAATAATAAAAAAATAAAAATATTTATAATAATCATATTATAATACATTTTTTTAAATGTGTATTGAAATATTTTTGAATAACGTGTTCATATATACCCAAAATTTGAAATTATTTATTATAAAAAAAATTTCTGGTGTTTAAGGATGTTCCTATGAAAGACCAGAATTTTTTTAAAACATAAAAATAAATTACCATATTAATAAAAAGAAAAATTAAAGACAATGATAATATCGATAATGTTATATATGGATTTGTTTCTTCATTATAAAAATATCCAAACAAAAATAATCCCTGGAGCTCATAATTTTACACATATGATGCATAATAATCTTCATTAAATTATGATTCATATTCAGTGGTTCTATATGACTTGGTAGCCATGTTTTTCTATAGATATAATTAGTCTCATAAATATTTTTTTTCTATGGGGAAATGGTGTGAAAATATTCATCATCCACAAAAACTATTTTTCCATTTAATAATACCTGAATAAGGGATAGTTATTTATGATAACATCTTTAATACCATTCCAGTTTCCTTTGATATGTTATGGTTCCCTAAATTTATATATTTACTCATAGATGATTTAGATATTGTCATTACACATTGATTTTAATTCCCCTAGATTGAATGAATGGCATCCTACAAGAAATGATCATTTTATAATGTCTCTCTAGGATTAAATTTATTCACCACAATTTAGAAATTCTATCCTTTATCAGGAATGCAAGCTGTTGTATTGCCCATCTCTAATCTATTTGAAGAAGACTAACACTCCCCCATTTCATGAGTCTTAAAAACATGTTCATTAACATTTACCCAATTTGGGAATCATTTTCTATATTTTGATAATAATCCTTATCCATTTCTGAATAATAACACTAAAAATATCATTATTCCAATCATGAAGGGATTTTATGTCTCTAAGTGAGACCAAATTATTTTTCACTATCTAACACTTAAAATTTTTCTTAAATAAAAGGAAAAGATTCCCTTTTAATGGATAAAAATAGAAATCCACATTTTTAAAGAAATAAACATTAATATAGAAAAAAATTAAAAATATTGATTGAAATAATGTTGTCATTAATGTTCACAATTATAGAGATATCATCATCCAATAATGAAAAAACTCTATTACTAATCAAGTATGATCTTACATCTACCTGAAGTATGGCACTAGTATAATGAATGAATTTGGAATACACAATTAACATATCCATTTGACAAAAATTTCCATAATAGAGGCTATATCAATTAAAATCATATTATTCCGTAGGTACTATTAAAGAGAACCAATTTCTTCATGAATTGAGAAAAAAAATATTTATAGATAATATGCTGAACATTATATATCATTACTTATTGAAAACCATATAAAGATTAAATAATCTTATTTGAAAACCAAATCCATGCACTTCAAATAAGTTGTTGGATAAATTATGTAAAAGAATCCCCAACCCATGTTTATACATCTAAAATCAGGATACACCTATACAATATTCAGCATATGAACTAGATTTTTGGGGTCCCAATGTTTTCCTCTAGTAAGTATAACAATACCAATAATGACCGATTTGAAACCTCAATTAATAATATTAATTCTTGTATTTCTATTAAAGAACAAATGTCCTGGCCTGAGACTCCCCCTGCTAAGATTTATCAATGCATTTCCAATTATGACTTCTCATAAAATAAGGATTTTATTATTTGGGAACTAACTATGAATGGAAATCTCATATCTAAATATTTTTATAGTCATCACTCACAAGGATCTAGGAATTGGTTTGGATACATCAATAGAAAGTGGATCATGCCCTCCCTCTTCACCCTTATTTTAAGGATATCACATAACATACTTCCGTTTGACTGTAACCAACAAAAAATGGGCAATTCATTATGATCTCGTTACCATATATTCCATAAACATCATGAGGACTTTTATCCCCTTTTCCATAGCTTACACACCATGGAATCCCTCTGACAATTACTCATTAACATGTTCAAGATGTATCCTCCTTGTGCAGGTACAGTCACAAATTTTATTTTTCCAATTCAAAGCCCCTGGTCATTGAAGACAGTATTCATTCTGCTGATGGCTGCATGTGCCGAAATACTGCATTTGACATAGATAAGAGGCAACAAGGCACTATACATGGTATCTTAATTCTATCATAAGATATCCTTATCATAAATCAGCACTACTATCAATCATTCCAACCCGAAACATTCAAAATTCTTGCAGTCACTCCATCAACAACCTCTTGGTTCTAGGAAAACTAGAGGTTCCTGGACTCATCCCTCCTACCAACTACACAACAGAAGTCTGTCGGTGTCCCCCAATTGCTGGATGTTCAAAATTGAACCCTTATAGACCATCAAAATGCTACCTAGAACCCACTGCTTAAATTTTCATCTTCAGGGATGCTGTAAGGTATATCTTGTTTTATCACTATGGCCCATGTGGAATCGCAAAAACCTTGAAGTAATAATGCTGGGGAGGATCATTGTTTCATAGTATGCTCTTTAAAGAGGGATAAGTAACATTTGGTTTGAATGTGACTCTTTAACCATGGTTTATTCTGTCTAGAATGGACATAACCATCTTTCATGGATGTTGACCATGAAATGTGAATGCAGCCACAAGAAACTCTTCTCCATGATGTGCATCATTATACACATATTTTTGGGTGTGAGTGCACTTGCGGGCGCGCTCACTATCAATGTAGGGAATGAGGAGGTAACTCAATCCAGAAATCTCATCTCAAATGATATTTTGAATCTTTTTCATAAAGTCATCAATAAAGAACCCTCCTTCAAACCCTTGTAGATTCTTTTTATTTCATGATCCTTTCAGTTCATCATTCAATGAAAACATACTTACTAAAAATAAAATTGGAAACTTGAACCTTATTCATGATTTATAATGGAATAATTTTTTCATATGTGCTAGATTATTTTTATTACATCCCCTTTCAGATATTACAATATCAGATTGGGAACTCGCCATTGATGTTTTACTACCATATTTTTTCACCTTAATTAAATACATTGTTAACTCACCACCAACACCTCCATTGCATCCATAGAACTAGGATAGTGAGGAATTCCTGCCTCATAAATCAAATCATCCATTGTTAATTTTCAGTTTAGATAAACCTCTTTATGAATCATAGATCAGGGACATTTTTTCAATTCATCTATCACCAATGTAGTCTACCAAAATTCATTGACCTTAGCCTCAACATAATTAGTTTTATATAGTTCTCACATCTCTACCACCAAATCCAATTTTTAATTAGAACTATTTTCATTAGGATATAAAATCTAATTCCACTGCACTATGCTTTCCTTATTCTATTCAACAGTCATAGATCAAAAATGACTTATCATTGCTCCATCCCATAATACCGAAAAAATAGATTGATGAGATCCATTTGTGCCCACCTTGACTACTTGGTATATTAGTATTAAACATGGATATATGTCATTTTATGGTAAATGTAAAAAATATATTTGGGAATAATATTTTTATGGGAGGGATACATTTTGATAGATTGATGGTTGAGTACATTAAAAGTTTTACACACGCTATATCGTTAATTGAAATTAAAATCCACATGGTTTGAATTGGTCATTAAAAAAATATTTAAAATGTATTTTACATTATTGGTAGACTTATGATATTAAAAACCATTTATCTTCCATAATTTTTCAATTTTATGTTTTATATTATGAATATAAATTTATTCAAGAAATATTAATTCTAATAATGTATTCTCAGTTTATTAAATTTCATAATAGATAATATTGATTTGATAAGATACTCATTTTAAATATAATCGTTTTTGTTCACATCTTAACATAAATGTTATTTAATTTTAATATAAAATATATTTTTATAATAAGTTTATAGATTTATCTATTTAAATAATTAAATAGATAAATTTTTTTATAAGTATATATTTATAGTTATTCAAAGTATTGTTTTTATATTTTCTATTAGGATAATTTAATAAATAAGTGAGACATAGTTTGGAATAAAAATGTTATTTTTTATTTGAAGAAATATATATGTTGTCAGAAAAAATATTTTTATTTTTTAAATAATTTATGTTTTTATTTAAATATTTAGCCTTTTAAAGTTATATATTAATTTCTATAAAAAATTCATATTTTGATTCACATATTAATTATTTAGTTATTAATTTATAACCGATAACATAAAATGAAATGTATAATCATGTCTTCGGTAAGTTATCTTCATAAAAAACATATAAATCATATTTTTATTTTAGTATATATTTATTAAATCATTTATTAAATTATTTTAAATTAATTTATTCATAACATTATCAATATATTTGAATAATATCTCATTAAAAATAAGAGTTTATACTTACTGATCATTTTTTCAAAATAATATATAATGATTTAGAATTATGAAGAAATATATATAATTTTTTATAATAACTGAGATGTAAAACTTTATAATGGAAATATTTAATGTTCAAATTTCATTTTATTTTAGATTGAGTGATGAAGAATGACTTCTTTTAAAAATATGAGTTATTGTCCAAATTGAACATTACCACTCATTATTAGACAATTGTCAAGAATGTTATATATCACATGTGAATTTTTTGTAACATGTTATAATACATAAGATGTGAAAATAAAATTCAATGTTAATAAGTTAATTTAATTTCATTATAGGTTGAGTAAAAAATATAAACATCTTGTAAATATAAGAGTTTTCAAATATATATGATTTTGAAAATAAATAATTCATTGATAGGTTTTATAAAATAATAAGGATTAATAAAAAATTACAATTATTGTATCAACCCCTAAAACATAGTTCCAGAGATGGTATTCTATTTTACAACATTTTTATGAGATGCGAGGAAACATGTCCTTAAAAAAATAATAGTTTAATAGACATGGTAAATGTGATACATACATTTTTACCATGTTATATTTGTAAATAGAAATTTAATTTTTTTTCAAGATTATCATTATTACATATGGAATATCCTTTAGTTTCATTATTAGTGATATCATGGGTTTCATGGGATATGAAATAGTATATGGGTAGGTTATACTGTTTAGTATGGGTAAAGTACAATAGAATCTATCATGAATCAATAATCATAAGAAATGTGTAATCGTAAATAACTAAAAAGACAAGAAATTTTGATAAAATTAATATCATAATCAATATGTACAAGTTAATAACTGAAATCATATTTTATTTTTTCATGATCATGAATATCATAAGAGGGTATGAAATAATCAATATGGTAGGGTAAATAATTGAAAATTGATTCAATTTAATAAAAAAGGAGAAATAAATGCCACTAAATATAATATAATTGTGAAAATAACATTGATAATAAGGAAAATAATAATCCAAATGAAATGGTAATATGAAATTACACTATATAATCAATAAAATTTTGATTAATTTTTTTTTTTATAATATCATTTGTAACAACCCGAGATTTTATGAGAAATATAATTTTTTAATTTATTTTATGTGTTTGGTTGTACGCTACACCAAGATTATCTTTCTCTATATGCAATACTATAATATCATTTAGTATACGCAAACCCTATTCTTGGCTTGTGTTGCATGCAAGCGTGACATTCCTCAATAGCGTGTGTTGTACGCAATACTGAGTTTTAGTAAACAATGATATAATGTTATAATATTATTATGATCTAGCCTATATGTATTGTACTACCCACATTTTGAATTTTATCACATTATAATTCAACTTACACATTTTCTAGAACATTGTATGAGAACAAAATCAATTTTCGGGTAAAAGAAGTATTTTTCAAAAAATGAAGTTAGTTTTCCTTTCGATAGCACACCCATTTTAAAACTAATTTTGGACAAATTTATAAGTTCAATTTGAAAATTTTAACTTCTTATTTTGGATTAGGATATAAAAAGTTAGAGTGGATAAAATTTTGACATTATTTTGATAACCTTCAAATTATGATGAATAGTAAAAATACGGTAAATTTTAATTAAATTTTTTTTTTCATCATGATAATTTTTATGGATAAATTATAAAATAGAATGGTTCTAAAGTATATTTGGAATATATTTTTACCATTTAGTATAATGTTTGTCAATATCATTAATTTTACATTGAATTCATAGGTAAAAACATTTCAATCTTTTGCAATGTTTTAACTTTTAAAACTCATTTTCTCTACAACAGGATTAATATTAAATTAAATACTAAAACTTCTATGTTTTGAATTTTGAAAAATTGAATTCATATTTGGAATCATTATGTCAAAATTATGCTAATAGGATACTTTTTTATTTTTAAACATTATGTATAGTAACTACGATAAATTTTATTTACTACAGTGGAAGATAAATCGGGTAATTAAGGGTAAAAATAAGATTATAAAATTACCCTAACACCTGCATAAATTATATAGGATGAATAAAAGTTGACCCATATCTGCTAAGGGTTGGATTAGATTCTTTTCATGGACTTCTAACCATGAAAAGGATGTAATTATTTTGAAAACCAAAGTAAGTGACAACATCACTACTAGAAAAACAGGTATTTGCGACGGGATCCCGTCGCAAATGGATTTTTGCGACGGGGGCCCGTCGCAAATGGCCCATTGCTGAAAACGGTGTCGCAACAACAATTATTTGCGACGGGCCCATCGCTAAAGCTTTTTTTTGCGACGTGTATTCTCCCCGTCGCAAATAGTACTCCGTATATTTGTAAAAAACTTTTAAAATAGTTTTTGCGACGGGACCCGTCGCAAATACCTATTGTGATGGGCCCACCGCAAATAGTTTTTGCGACAGGACCCATCGCAAAAACTATTTAATAAAAAATATAAAAACATATTAATAAATGATTTTAATGCATATAATAATAATACTATTTGCGACGGGCATAGTATCCCGTCGCAAATACTATAAAAAAAATAAAAAAAAATTATTAATAAATTATTTTAATTAATATAATAATAATCCAATAATAATTCAAAAATAAAATATAATAAAATATTAATAAATGATTTTAATTAATATAATAATATAATTATAATTCACAAATAAAAATAATAAATTAATAATAAATTATTTTAATTAATATAATAATAATAGCATTATAATTCAAACATAAAAAATAATAGAATATTAATAAATGATTTAATTAATATAATAATATTAGAATTATAATTCATAAATAAAAAAATATTAATAAGTTATTTTAATTAATATAAAAATAATAGAATTATTTTACATTCAAATATTAAAATAATTCAAGTATTACAAAAAAATATAATTAAATTATAATATTATAAAATTTTAAAATATATATAAAATGTAATATTATAAAATATAAATAATATTATCATTCATATTAATATTGTTATTTCAAAATATAATATTTTTAATATTTTATAATGAGATAGAAACTATGAATAGAAAAAAAAAATCATATTTTGATTTCACAAATTTTATAACATAAAAACAAACTCTAATCTGAAGGAGGGGGGGGGAGGGGGGGGATCTGCAGATGGTGGTGGAGGAAACTCCATCCCTAAAGCATGAGTGAGTTGGTACATGTACTCCATCTGCTCCTGATGCTGCTGTTGCCACCGACTCGTCTGCTTCTCATACAACTGCTGCTAGTGTCGATGCTCCTCCTCATGCTGCTGACGCATCTGCTCCTGCTCCTGTCGGAGACTCTCTATCAGTGCAGTATGAGATCGCAACTGATCCTCATACTGTGTAGCAGAAGAAGATTCACGAGCTTCTCTCGAGCTGGACGCCGACATCGCAACACTGCCATAATAATCTCCGGGAGTCAGTCGAGAGATGATACCAACTACCCGGCCCTTCTCGAAGGCATACTGGGTGGCCTGCATCCATGCCACCTCATCAAACTGACGGACATTGGTCTGATCTGATGACTCGGCCTGACTGTCAGGCCGGGCCTGTGACGCTGCGGCCTCATATGACTCCTGTAGTTGCAATTTAAAAATAAAATTGTGAATATATTATATGCAGTTAATTTTTAAACTTGAAAACAAATAATAATGACCACGATGTGATGCTGACGATCACCTCTGAGCTCCCCAGTAGCAAGATCACTATACATCCTCCAATATACGTCGTACTCCATAATATCGGGGTGCTCGATAGCCTATAAGAATAAAAAATAAACTTTTAATATTTATAGTTATATAACATGTTTATAAATAATGTACGTACCAGATGTTGTCTATGAGTACTGAAAGAACGACTCCCAGCTCGAAGAGTCACCTCCTGTCTCCCCCGATTCTGCCTCCCCACCAATGATCTCCTCTAAAAGGCACCACTCAACCAGTGCGCACATAATCCATCCCATACATGGGATGAAATGTACTCTGGTCGGTGTACTCTACATGACTCGTCAAAATCTGACACTCCTGCTTTCTTCATGGCAGCTTTTCTTAAATTGTTCAAAAACTGACGAAGGCAATCACGCATGGCCACCTCCCATGCCTCGTGGAAGGTGTCACGCATGGTATCCTCGATCGGATACAATAAACCCTACAAATAAATCAAAATATCAAGTTAGAAATGAAATAATTTTCAAAAAAAAATTATTTTTTTACGTACGTACCAACCACTGGCCGAACATGGCCTGCTGCACATCAATGGGAATCTGATCTCATGTGGTCCACTACTGAGAGAAATAGTTGCGCAAAATAGCGCTGCCCTGTCCGACTGCTATATGCGGAAAACTGTAAAAATAATAAACATTTATTATGTGAATAGATTAATGAAATCTTAGTCAAATCCACAGGTTATCACACAGGTTATCACACCTCCGTGTGCGTGGATAAAACCCAAGACGTGGACATCACTCGGGGACGGGGTCAGGAATCATCAATCGTGCAAGACCGCGCCCCCTCTGCGTACTCCCTAGAGCGCCTGCAGGCTGAGGGTCATCTGCCAGCAACTCATCCGCATCGAAAGGCAGGTCAGTATCCGCCAACTCATGAAATGTGGCGTCGTCCATCTGAAACGGAAAATGTTAATGTTGTTAGTAAATAATTGATAATTACTATTATATATACATATATACATATTATGATTGTATATAAATACCATGGAATTCTATCAGTGTTCATCTTCATCATCATCTTCATATATGTCAATGTCATCTTCATATTCCTCCTCAACATCATCGATATCCATTCGAGTTACAGTTGATTCATCTCTTACCATTTCAAATTCATATGTGACATCATTAACATCATCGTCATCACCGACTCTTAAATGTGGGGTGTCGTCATCGATACTCATGTCTCTTTGTAAAAAATATTTATTTTGAGTACTCTCTTGAAAAACGTCAATTCTTTGCATATCAGTGAAAGCACATTCACTTTGACTAAACTGATTGTCTCGAATTTTGATTTTTATTACACTCCACCAATCAGTCAAGTCTCTTGATGTGGCACAGTACTTTGTGTAATAAACTTGATGTGCCTGTTGAGCCAATAAGAATGGTTCATTTACTATGAGAACACTTCTACATTTAATATCGATGATTCCATGAGTCGGATGAACACACACGCCTCTCTCTGTATCCAACCACCGACATTTGAACATGGTTATGTAATGTTGTCCAAGATAACAGAGTTCAATGATTTCATCAAGTATTCCATAAAAGTCAACTTCATTTTCTCGATGATGAGATCCTCTCAAGCTAACTCCACTGTTCAATGTTTTTTTCGATTCCCCATATGCATGTGTGTGAAATCGAAATCCATTCACCACATATGCATTATAAGTTTTAACAAGTTTGGAAGGTGGGTTACTCAATACACACAGCCGTTTGTCAATTTTATCAGCATGTCGAGACACCTGAAAGTTTGTGAAATAATAATCAATATAGTAAACTATACATTGAATGAGTTGCTAAAAGATAAAGAATTTATGTTACCAGTTTTTGAAACCACTGAGAGAAATTTTTCAGTCGACGTTCTACGAGAGTAGCTGCTGTAATTTGTGGAATTTTTTTCTTGATATGATTATCATACAACCTATAAAAACCAAAGTTATTTATAGTAACATAAATGATAGAATAAGTGATATAAACACTCACAGTACAACTGATGTCATCTCTTCACAGTTGAGCAGAACATACGTATGAGCTCTATGATGTTCATCATCTGAAAGCCAGCGTTCATAAACTCCACCAAAACCAAGATCTGGCTGGTTGACAACAGATAATTGATTGTCGATTTCATCAATATTCCTCTCGTTCCATCCCATTAGGTTGTGTTTTAAAGGATACTCAGATTCAAAATAATGGGAGGAGAAAAAAGATATTTCCTCTTGCAAATAAGCTTCTGCAATAGATCCTTCAACAGATGCTTTGTTACGTACTTTTCTTTTCAATTTTTTCATGCATCTTTCAAATGGGTACATCCATCGAAACTGTACTGGACCTCCACATTTGGCTTCATATGGAAAATGTAGCATCAAATGTTCCATTGAGTCGAAGAAAGATGGCGGAAATATTGCTTCCAGTTTACATATAATTACAACAACATCTTTTTCAAGTTTTCCTAGAGCATCATAATCTGCTGTAGCTGCACAAATTTCCCAAAAAAAATGAGACAAGTTTGTTATGGAATCCCAAATCACAGAATTCAACAGACCTCTTAATCCAATGGGTAAAAGTCTTTCCATTATAACATGACAATCATGACTTTTTAATCCAGTAATATGACCATTCTTTACACATCTACCCAAATTGGAAGCACAACCATCTGAAGTCTCAAATCTGCAATCCACTGACAAAATAATAAACGGTTTTCTTTAGATAGTGTATAAGCTGCTTTTGGTTTTAGTAACCTTTCTGTTCTGACATTCTCAAACAGTTCCAATTCTGGACGCCTGCAAATTTGGGCAAGATATAAACGTGAATTTACATTGTCTTTTCTCTTTCATGGCGTATCCAAAACTGTATGAAAAAAAATCAAAACATTTCTTCTCAATATGCATGACATCTAACATGTGTCAGACCAACAAATCAGACCAATATGGAAAATCCCAAAATATGCTACGTTTAATCCAATTGTGTTCATTCCCAAAACCAAAAATTTTCTGTTGGTTTATTGTGGGACAAAAAGTGATGGGAGGTAATGAAAATACAACTGATTTTAACTCCGAACCTGATAGAATTTTTGGAGGTCCATCCCTTTCAACTGTTCCTTTTCTGAAATGAGATCTGTTTCTGCGAAAAGGATGATCAGCTGGAAGAAATCTGCGATGACAGTCAAAATAACAAGGTTTCATTCCATGAATGAGAATAAATGCTTTGTTCTCTCCCATACAGTGAGGACATGATTTCTGACCATGTGTACTCTAGCCAGATAACATACCATAAGCCGGGAAGTCACTAATTTTCCACATCAATGCTGCTCTCAGTATGAAATTCTGTTTCGTTGCAACATCATATGTACTGACACCAGTACTCCACAATAAATTTAATTCATCAATCAATGGTTTCAAATAAACATCAATATTTTTATTTGGATGTCCTGGAATTAGTAAAGTCAAAAAGATATATGGCTCCTTCATCAACATCCATGGAGGTAAATTGTACGGAGTTAAAAAAATAGGCCAACATGAATATTGACTACCATAAGATCCAAACGGACAGAAACCATCAGTGGAAAGGCCCAGTCGAACGTTTCTAGCTTCTAAATCAAAGGATGGATGTACTCTATCAAAATGTTTCCATGAATCACCATCGGCTGGATGATACAAGCTTTTATCGGTTGAAATATTCTCTTCATGTCATGACATAATTGTCGCTGTATTCTTAGACATGAATAAACGCTGATGTCTGGATGTAAGTGGAAAATATCTCAACTATTTTACAGGAATAAAACCAGACTTCCCGTGTTGTACTTTTTTATATCTCAGTTGCCCACATGTGGGACAACTATCCAACGACTCATTTTCCCCAGAATATAAAATGCAGTCTTTTGAACATGCATGAATCTTATGACAAGTAATTCCCAAATTTCGAACCAGCCTATTACTCTCATTGTAATTTGCAGGAAAAACATTTCCTTCGGGAAACAGTGTTTTAAGAAAAGAAAATATCTGGTCAAAACAGGTGTTTGACATTCAATTATCTGATTTGATAGCCATAAATTTTGCAACTGCTTCTAATTTTCTCATCTTGCATCCAGGATATAATGCATCCTCAGCAGACCTCAATAACTCATAAAATTTAGACGGTGCCAACTCAGGATTTGAAGCTATATCAGTCGGAGTTTCTGTATGTTGAACAGATGAACCTGCAACATCATGTACTAAATCATGAAACCGGGATGGATCCGGAATCAAGTTGGTATCAACTGCTCTGGAACTGTGTTCACCGTGTTGATACCAAAAAACATAATCTGGTTGAAAACCAAAATGCAAGAGATATTCCCCCACTTTTTCAAACATGTCAAACGTTTTCAATGCACATTTTCTACAAGGGAATTTTATTTTGCCTTCTGAAACAAATTCTGGATTTGATGCTGCAAATGATAAAAAAGTCTCCACACCCTCTACATATAATGGATTTAAACCAGAACCGTTTGGATTTCTACGTTGATTTATCCATATGTGGTCACCTAATAATGATTATTGACGAACTCGTTGTTCCATATTTTTTTATAAAATATAAAAGCATTACTGGTTTTGAATAATTTGTTTGAAAAAATACTCAAGCTAGCATAATTATAGAGTTTACATCATACACGAATGACACAAACTTTTTATTGAGATAGACCTAAAAATTGACCCTTTAAGAATTAAATATGTTGAGAATAAAGCAAAACCTGTTACAAATATTGATAATTTTAATATTATATAAATTTTTTATTATTTTCAACGTAATAATATTATTGGTAATTATTACTAATTATTAGTAATTATTACTAATTATTTGTAATTATTACTAATTATTGGTAATTATTATCAATTATTACTAATTATTACTAATTATTACTAATTATTGGTAATTATTACTAATTATTACTAATTATTGGTAATTATTTCTAATTATTGGTAATTATTCCTAATTATTACTAATTATTACTATTTACTAGTAATTATTGGTAATTATTGGTAATTATACCTAATTATTAGTAATTATTACTAATTATTGTTAATTATTACTAATTATTGGTAATTATTACTAATTATTACTAATTATTACTAATTATTGGTAATTATTACAAATTATTACTAATTATTACTAACTATTGGTAATTATTACTAATTATTACTAATTATTGGTAATTATTACTAATTATTACTAATTATTGATAATCATTCCTAATTATTGGTAATTATTTCTTATTATTGGTAATTATTACTAATTATTGATAATTAATACTAATTATTGTTAATTATTACTAATTATTGGTAATTATTACTAATTATTGGTAATTATTACTAATTATTGGTAATTATTACGAATTATTACTAATTATTACTAATTATTGGTAATTATTACTAATTATTGGTAATTATTATTAATTATTACTAATTATTACTAATTATTGGTAATTATTACTAATTATTACTAATTATTAGTAATTATTACTAATTATTACTAATTATTACTAATTATTAGTAATTATTACGAATTAGGGTAATTATTACAAATTATTGGTAATTATTACTAATTATTACAAATAATTGGTAATTATTAGTAATTATTGGTAATTATTACTAATTATTGGTAATTATTACTAATTATTACTAATTATAACTAATTATTGGTAATTATTACTAATTATTAATAATTATTGGTAATTATTACTAATTATTACTAATTATTGGTAATTATTACTAATTATTGGTAATTATCAGTAATTATTGCTAATTATTACTAATAATTGTTAATTATTACTAATTATTACTAATTATTACTAATTATTACTAATTATTACTAATTATTGGTAATTATAACTAATTATTGGTAATTATTACTAATTATTGGTAATTATTACTAATTATTACTAATTATTACTAATTATTACTAACTATTACTAAATATTACTAATTATTACTAATTATTACAAATTATTACAAATTATTACAAATTATTACTAATTACTGGTAATTTTTGGTAATTATTACTAATTATTGGTAATTAATACTAATTATTAGTAATTAATACTAATTATTACTAATTATTACGAATTATGGGTAATTATGACTAATTATTGGTAATTATTATTAATTATTACTAATTATTACTAATTATTACTAAATATTGGTAATTATTACTAATTATTACTAATTATTACTAATTATTACTAATTATTAGTAATTATTACTAATTATTGGTAATTATTCCTAATTATTACTAATTATTACTATTTACCGGTAATTATTTGTAATTATTGGTAATTATTCCTAATTATTGGTAATTATTACTAATTATTGTTAAGTATTACTAATTATTGGTAATTATTACTAATTATTACTAATTATTACTAATTATTACTGATTATTGGTAATTATTATGAATTATTACTAATTATTGGTAATTATTACTAATTATTCCTAATTATTACGAATTATTGGTAATTATTACTAATTATTGGTAATTATTGGTAATTATTCCTAATTATGGGTAATTATTCCAAATTATTGGTAATTATTCATAATTATTGGTAATTATTTCTAATTATTGGTAATTATCGGTAATTATGGGTAATTATTGGTAATTATTACTAATTATTTGTAATTATTACAAAATATTCCCAATTATTATTAATTATTACTAATTATCGGTAATTATCGGTAATTATTGGTAATTATTGGTAATTATCAGTAATTATGTGTAATTATTGGTAATTATTACTAATTATTGGTAATTATTCCCAATTATTGGTAATTATTCCTAATTATTGTTAATTATCGGTAATTATTCCTAATTATCGGTAATTATTTCTATTTATCCGTAATTATTGGTAATTATTACTAATTATTGGTAATTATTACTAATTATTGGTAATTATTACTAATTATTGGTAATTATTACTAATTATTACTAATTATTACTAATTATTGGTAATTATTACTAATTATTACTAATTATCGGTAATTATTCCTAATTATTACTAATTATTACTAATTATCGGTAATTATTGGAAATTATTGGTAATTATTCCTAATTATTGGTAATTATTACTAATTATTGTTAATTATTACTAATTATTGGTAATTATTACTAATTATTGGTAATTATTACTAATTATTGGTAATTATTACTAATTATTGGTAATTCTTGGTAATTATTCCTAATGATTGGTAATTATTACTAATTATTGGTAATTATTCGTAATTATTGGTAATTATTCCTAATTATTGATAATTATTCCTAATTATTGGTAATTATCGGTAATTATTGATAATTAATGGTAATTATTACGAATTATTGGTAAATATTACTAATTAATTGTAATTATTACTAATTATTCCTAATTATTACTAATTATTACTAATTATTACGAATTATTGGTAATTATTACTAACTATTACTAATTATTGGTAATTATTAGTAACTATTACTAATTTTTAAAAATTATTGATAATTATTGATAATTATTACTAATTATTACTAATTATTGGTAATTATTACTAATTATTGGTAAGTATTACTAATTATCGGTAAGTATTACTAATTATTGGTAATTATTACTAATTATTGGTAATTATTACGAATTATTGGTAATTATTACTAATTATTGGTAATTATTACTAATTATTACTAATTATTCCTAATTATTGCTAATTATTTGTAATTATTCCTAATTATTAGTAATTATATGAATAATTAGCAACAATTAGGAATAATTACCAATAATTAGGAATAATAACATTATTAGTATATTTTATTATAAATATTAAAATAATATAATTTTCTATATTATATACAATTATCCTTTCATCTGTGTGTTTTCTGTCTCCACATACAAATAATACATGTGGAGATAGAAAACAGACAGATAAAAAGAGAATTGTATATAATATAAAAAATTATATTATTTTAATATTAATAATAAAATATACTAATAATGTTATAATGTTATTATTCCAAATTATTGGTAGTTATTATTAATTATTAATATTTATTCTTAATTATTGAAAATTATTACTAATTATTCCTAATTACCATTAACTATGAACAATACTAATAATTTAAATTTATTAAGTAACAAAACAATGTAAACATAATTAAATTACAACTAATTAAGAATAATTGAAACTAATAAAAAATTTAAAATAAATATTAAATTAAAATGAACATAAATACCTTGAAAATTGATCTGAGGTTGATCTCTGATCGTTCTTGAAAACCTCAATATCAACTCCGGAGAAAAAAATTAAACTTGAGAAACACTGAACTGTAGAAATAGAATTTTGAGAGAAGGAGAAGATGGAGATTGAGAATGAATTGAAAAAACGGATGGGGGTATTTATAGGTTAGATTATTTGCGACGGTACCCATCGCAAATACCTTAGCCATCATTTATTACGGTCAACGGTTAAATAGTTATTTGCGACGAGACCCGTCGCAAATAACCACCTGCCGACATACTATTTGCGACGGGGGAATATTCCCGTCGCAAATACCTTTTTCCGCCGCCGGTTATTTGCGACGGGCAATAACCGCCCGTCGCAAATATGTTTCCCGTGATTTGGCGCGCAACGCGCACCAGTTCTTTTCCGACGGGGAAAGCAATCCCGTCGCAAAAGGCTACTTATTTGCGACGGGCAAATACCCCTGTCGCAAATAAGTTTTTAACGGGGCTATTTGCGACGAGATTTAGCCCCGTCACAAATAACCCGTCGCAAATACACATTTTTCCCGTAGTGCATGTCACTCTTTTATATCTTAAAAGTGTTATATTATTAATTTAGTGATAAACTTCATGAAACTTAGAAAATAAATTTTCACAAAAAAATATAATAAAATTATATACACCATGGGAATTTATTTAGTATTTTTAGAAATTGAAAAAATATCATTAATGGTGACACAATAGTGACGAAGATATTATTTTATAGATTGAAATATCAAATAAATGGTTTTAAAAATATTAAAATAAAAATTATATGAACAAATTAAAGTTCTCCATGAAGTTTTTTGATAAATATGACATGTTAGGAATATATTATATAATTTGGTTAGAATATATCTTCTGTGTGGATTTTATTTAAATTCAAATAATTGAATAGTGTCAAAATTGACACTGTTGATATTTTATAAAAATAAAATATTATTAAATTGATTAAAAATCACAAAAATATTTAAAAATTAAAAATTAAAAATTTTATGGTCAAAAACGTATTAATGTATCTAATTATTTAAAAGTAAAAACACATAAGTAAGTATTTATAACAATATAAAAATTAGAATATTATTACCACAAATAAAATTAAATAGATTAAATAAGGATGAATCAAAATTATAAGGGTAAAAATAAAATCAAAGCATGCCTAAATTTGATTGGTTGATAATATTATAACCCTATCTTACCTCATATCCTAATTTGAGTCACTTTTTGATGTTTTTAAATGGGTTTTGAGTTTATTATAAATTAATTTTTTGTGGTTTCTAAAAGTGCCCCTCTCATATCTTATAAAAGGGAACATCCTCCCTCTCCACATCACTAAATTCTGAGAATTATATATATTCCAATACCTATAAATTTATCTTATCCACTTCCCTAGAATTAAACTAGACGTCATGGTTTTCTTCAAAGACAAACTTTAGTGCTCTAAGAGGAAGTTTAGAAGTGGCATGTCAAAGAAGAGGTCACATCCTTTACCGATTCTTTCAATTTTATTTATTCTTCTACAACCCCTAATTTATTTTTTTCATTATAAAGTAATATCATAACTATCATTAATATACTGATATATTATTATTTATATGAAACAACCCTATTTCACCTTCTATCCATCCTGTTGAAAATGAAATCACCGCGCGTACCTACGTATGGAATACCGTCTCCACGTCGTTGTGTAATATGTTTTTCCACTCCCACCTTACTGGGATAGGTATAATGGTTTAAATAATAACTATATATTGTTATTATAACATGAAACTAATTCTGAGATAATATATCATCCACTCAAATTCCATTCAATAATTATGGAAATGATATAATCCCTCGTGCGTACGTACGGATTACCGTCTCCACGACATGATGAGATTAATTCTCCATGTCAACCATTCCAGAATGAGTATAATGTATATATAGAAAATTATGAAATATATGAAATAATAATGATAATAGATTTATTTTTATGTTATTTACTTACTTCAATTCAATTTAATAAGGAAATGAAAACAGCGTTCATGAGTACGTATGACCTACCGTCTCCATGAACGGTGTATTTCATTCCATTTATCGATCTATTATATATATTATATTCGGAAAATATATTATATATAAATGATGTTTTATATTATGGAAGTATGTAAATCATGATATAAGTAATAATATCAAGAACAACAAGTCTGAACACATACGATAAATGAAACGAATTTACCCAAAACGCTACTTTAACATTAAATTGACCAATGAACGGGTAATATAAAGTCTAAAGTGAATCATATATGATATCATAAATATTATAATATTTCTTTTAAAAGTTAATAATATTTTTATACAAACTATACAAGATTTTCAGACACATATGGATGAAATTGGACCTAAGGTAAGGGATAATTTTTCAATCTCATTTTTATCCGAGATTACTTATATGAAAGTATTTAATGGGGTTATATTTATATTCCATGATAATGTTTTATAAAAATGGTTACATAAAGTGCTTAATATTCTTCAATGTATGTTTAATGTCATGTTTACCCCTTTTGGACTTTTACTATGTAGTATGGAAGGAATATTACTTTTCTTTACTATACGAGGTACTTTTAGACTTTTCCAGTAAAAAGTTTGAGGAGAATGTTTTTTTAACTTATATGGAATGGATAGATTTTCATAGTTTCATAACACCTTATTTCCATGAAGCTTATTCTATAAGATTTCATGATTATTTTCAACACAATTCGTTTCTTTTAAAATTTCATGACATTTGGAGAAACGAAAATGATTTGGAAGATGAAAGGATATTTTCCTGAAGAATTCATTTCAAGTGTTTATTGAAAACTATTTTCTAAATAGGATTACAATATTTAATATGGTTGTGTCTCAATAATAATGTTCTCATTTTTTGTATGGTTTGATTTTGTTTATGATGAAATTTTATGCATTGTTTTATATGGATTATGTTATGATGGGATGATGTTTAGGAAAACTATTTTATTCATTGGGTTATGATGAATGATTTATGTTTATTTTATGGCACACGAAAGAATGATTTCATTATAAGATGGGTGGGATGAATATATCCCACCGATATATATGGTAATGATTTATATCTCATGAGATAGACATGGATTATTATCAAGTGAATCTGGTTCAGTAATACTGCGCTGGAACGGAAAATAAACCTGGGTCCGTAATGGATTTTGTCCACTAGGACGGTCTTGGCAGAAATGTCATGGAAACTATGGAAATCATAACATGTGATTAATGGAATTTAAAATTAAATATTTTATTCCCATGCTATTTTACCATGATTTATGTTCCTTTATGATCTATGGCTTACGTACTGTGAATATTTAATTAACAACTCTAGATTTTGATGTTTAAATATTATGTTCATGTTTTTTTGTTCAAATGTACATGGTTTTGTGTTATTTTCTCCATGGATGCCCTTACTGAGAGTTTTATTTCACCCTTTGAATGTTTTCTTTTCCCCAGGATATAAAGAATTTTTATAGGTTAGAAAACAAAAGGGGAAGATCTTTATGAGAGATGATGAAAATCATTCACCCAATTAGAAGATTATGTTCCATGTTTCCAAAGATAGTAAACTATTACGGTCCTTAGGTGTCTGTTTTTGTAATGTATTAAGTATTCTGTAAAAGTAATGTAATGTCCATGTATGCCAATTTTTTGGTCTCTACAGTTGGTATCAAAGGATGTATTTAGTTAACCACAGGAAACTATGATGCATAAACATTAGTGAGGTCCCTAGAGATATATCTAAGGTATGTCTAGGGATGTCTGTAAGGTAAAGTATAATGCATAGTTTACAATAATAGAATTATGATAACGAACCTGAATAACCTAGGATTAAACCTATGAAATTGGAGATTGAAATTAATCCCCCTTGATTATGTGGTTTTCCTAGTATGATTTTTGCCTCTCAGACTATTCTTTTTTGGTTTTAAAAAATTGCTGGAAATAGGAAGATTCATGTTAATGGAGAATATGATGGATAATGGAATGATATTCTTCATGAGCAACCAAATGAAATGGGATTTTTAAGTCCAAACATTGTTATTATTCCTAATTATCAATCACATAATATGATCAATAATCTCAACATTGGTAAGTTTCCTGACTCATCTATTAAGAGAAAGATGGAGTTTCATGGTGATCATAGAGGAAATAAAGTTCAATTTACCTCATGTAAATAATGTGGGAAGAGGAATCAGGGAGAATGTTTCAAAGGAACTAGAAGATGCTTTGGGTGTGGAAAATAAGGACAAAAATCCAGTAATTGCAAATGAAAAGGTTCAGTTAACACTATGGGCAAGGATAATGGTATTGCTAGGACATCAACCATGGTAAAATGTTTTAAATCTGGAATGTACGGGCATTATGAAAACCATTGCCCTATGGGAAAATCTAATGAAGGGAATCAGCATGATCATATGGTTAGTTTTTATGTTGATGATGATGAAGAAACTACAAATGATCTATGAGATAAAAGAAGTGTTGAGGAATAAAATGATGAAGCTCGGTCAATGTTTTAAGAAGTTAGTTGAATGATTGCATGTTTATCAAGAATAATGTATGGTATTATGGAATAAAGAAAAACCTAAGGATTGTTACAAAATTGTTTTTTCTTTGTGTATTTGAATGTATATGTTGAATGGTACCGGTAACCATGAAAAGTGATTAAAATATTTTTGGAAAGCAGATGATATGCACATAATGAAGGGATATGGAAAGAATGATATGTTTGATAATATTAATGATCTCATGACTGATATAATGACAAAGTGATATCATGGTTTGAGTATATAGAATTTTTGGGATTTTGGTATGTGGAACGAGTTATCTTTTGACAAAAATAATGTTTTCACTAAGGTTCTATGGTAATTCATGATTCAAAATAATACATTATTATGGTATTCACATGTTTCAAATGTGAAGATCAATATATATATTATAATGTACAGGGGGTAAATGATGATATTCACATGCTTGGTAGATGACGATTATAGTAGTCTTTTTTTATACTATGGGAATGGATAGAAGTATTTTTGATAATCCTAAAGGTTGGAATGGAATATGTTGGACATTAGATAGTATTGTTTATGGCTAAGACTTTTTATAGAATGTTTTAATAGTATAGTTTTAGAAAAAGAACAACATGCAAGATAGGTGACAACACATCGGGTTGGACAAGGATGCAGGAATCGAACACACAACCGAAGTGTGATTGGCCTTTATCACCTACCTCTGACCTATATGAAGTCCCTAGATAGTAGAAATTAGTTTTATTTTATTAAGAGGTATGATAGATGAAGTATAAGTCAATTTTTTTAATTATATGCACCATATATGGACTTATATATTTTTAATAATGTGTGTTATCATTTTTGTGATAAAGAGAGATGGAATGACCTATCATTAAACCGGATGATCAACTAATAATTCAATAATGACAAATTCAACTTCATTTCATTAAATAATAGATGAATTAGAAATTGTTCATGGAATAAAAAATGTTCATTTTACACTGAAATCATGTAAGTATTTATCCTTTTGAAAAAAGTCACCATCTTTAGGGAAATGATCTTGAAAACCAAAAATTTTGTCCTTGTAGCCTCATATCCGATGAATCAGATGGACTCTTATAACATAAAAATTTTATGGCTTTTTTATTTTTGGCTTTTTCATAGCCATGTTCTCTAGAACTCTTCACCAGAACATGATTGTTATATTTCTCTTCCATATACATATTTTCATTTATATTATCTTATCTGGAAACCCAATGTTGAGTTACTTTGGGTGACCGTTATGTTTCAAAATTTCCATTTTAAAAATTTTGTTTTATTTTTTCTTCTTAGGATGTGGTTTTATATGAATGAAATCTTCAGGTAGTAAACAATTTATAACCTTGACAAATTTTGTGGGTGAAATTCATTTTAAGTGGGGTAGAATGTAACACCCCGAGATTCTATGAGAAATTTTATTTTTTTAATTTCATTGATATCTTGGGTTATATGATACACCAATATTATCTTGCGCTATACGCAAAACTTTATTAGCTTATAGTATATGCAAACCCTATTCTAGGCTTATGTTGCACACAAGTACGACCTTCCTCAATAGCGTGTGTTGTATGGAATACCAAGTTTTACTAAAAAATAATATAACGTTATAATAGTATTTTGAACTGGACGTTATGAATATTATTAACCACATTTTTAATTTTATAGAATTATAACTCATTCTACACATTTTCTTGAACATGGTATGAGAATAAAATCAATTTATCCGAAAAAATAATTAGTTTTCAAAAAAACTGTTGTTTTGTCGACTTTTGATGGCGCTCCCATTTTAAATATAATTTTTTACAACATTATAAGTTCAACATGACAGATTAATCTTCTTATTTTGAATTAGGCTATAAAAATTTACGTTGGAAATTTTTTTGACATTATTCTGATAACCTTCACATTTTGATGATTACTAAAAATACGCTAAATTTTTATTAAAAACAAATTTTTCATCAAGATAGTTTATATGGTTAAATTATAACATATAACGGTGTTAAAATATAGATAGAATATATTTTTACCATTTAATATAATTTATGTCTTTATCATTAATTTTACTTTGAATTCATAGGTAAAAACATTTCAATCTTTTGCAATGTTTTAACTTTTAAAACCCGTATTCTCAACAGCGGGATTAATTTTAAATTAAATATTGAAACATCATTGTGTTGAATTTTTAAAAATGGATTCTATATTTGGAATCATTAATCCCATATTATGATAATAGGATACTTTTTATTTTTAGACATTATGAATTGTAACTACTTTAAATTTTATTTACTATAGTTAAAGGTAAATCAGGTAATTAAGGGTAAAAATAAGATTATAAAATTACCCTACCAACATCCAAAATTATATTTTATGAATAAAAGTAGACCCATATAACCTAAGGTCCAGAATAGATTCATTTCATGGTCTTTTTACAATGAAAAGAATGTAATTATTATTAAAACCAATGAATGTGACAACATTTCAATCTATTATATCTTACAAGTGTAAAAATTTTAATTTAGTGATAACATTCATAAATCATTGAAAATAAATAGTCTCCAGAAATCTAATGGAGTTATATATATCATGTGGATTTATTTATAATTTTTAGGGATTAAATAATTATCATTAACGGTGACACAATAATGATGTAGAAATTATTTTATTGATTGAAATATCAAATAAATGATTTTAAAAATATTAAAATAAATTTATATGAACATATTAATGTGTTAACTATATTTTTTTTATTCATATGACATGTTATAAATCTATTAAATACTTATTTTCAAATATATCTTCTGTGTGGATTTTATTTAAATTCAAATAATTGAATAGTGTCAAAATTTACACTATTGATATTTTATAAAAATTACATATTATTAAATTGTTTAAAAATCACAAAAATATTTAAAAGCTACAATTTTAAAATTATTTCTTATAAAATATAATAATGTATCTAATTATATTAAATTCACAGCACATAAGTAAGTATTTATAATTATTAAAATATTATAATAGTATTAATTCAAATAGAATTAAATAGATTAAATAAATATAAATCAAAATGATAAGCTTTATAATAAAATCAAAACATGTCTAAATTTTATTGGTTGATAATATTACAACTATATAATAACTCATATCATAATTTGAGTCACTTTTGGATGTTTTTAAGTTGGGTTTGAGTTTATTATAAACTAATATTTTATAGGTTTCCAAAAGTTCCCATCTTCTCTCTTATAAATGGGCACCTCCTTCTTATCCTCTTCACAATATTTTGAGCCTTCAAGACCGGCCAAAACCTAACCATTTATCTTTTGAACTTCCCTAGAAACATAATAGAGGTCTTGGTCTTTTTCAAATACCATCTTTAGTGCCCTAAGATGAGTTATTGAAGAGGTGTGTCAAAGAAGATGTAATATCCTTTACCGATTCTTTCAAATTTATTTCATCTTCTACTTACTCTTATTTTTTTCCTTATAAAGTAATAACTAAAGTATCACTCATATAATGATATTTTATTATAAATATGAAACAACCCCATTTCACCTTCTTTCCATCCTATGGATAATGAAATCATTGCGCGTGCGTACGTACGGAATATCGTCTCCACGACATTGTGTAATCTGTTTTTCCACCCCCACCATACTTGGATGGTTATAATATTTTAATGAATAACTATATATGGAAATTATTAAATGATACTAATTCTGAGAAATTATATCATCCACACCAATTCCATTAAATAATTATAGAAACGATATCATTGCACGTGCATACAAACGAATTTCCTTCTCCACGATTCAATAAGATTCATTCTCTCTGTTAACCATTAAAGAATGATTATAAATTATATATAATAAATAATCATGAAATATATGACATATTAATGATACTATATTTATATATATTCTATTTACTTACTTCCATTCAATTTAATATGGAAACTAATACAATGTTCAATCGTACGTACGACCTACCGTCTCCATGAACGGTGTATTTCATTCCATCTATCGATCTATTATATATATATATCATGTTTTACATTCATGAAGTATGTAAATCATGATATAAGAAATGATATCAAGAACAACAAGTCCGAACACATATGATAAATGAAACGAATAAACCCAAAATGCTGCTTTAACATGGAATTGACAAAAGAACTGGTAATATAAAATCTTAAGTGAATCATATATGATATCATAAATATTATAATGGTTATGTTACAAGTTAATAATATTTTTAATCCCACTATACAGGAGTTTGGGACAAATGTGGAAGAAATTGGACCTATGATAAGGGATAATTTTGCAATCTCATTTTTATCTATGATTTCTTTTACGTAAGTAATTACTGGGGTTATATTTATCATCCATGACCGTGTTTTACAAAAAGGATTACATAAAGTGTTTACTATTATTAAATGTATGTTTAAAGTCATGTTTACCCTTTTGGACATTTACTATGTTGTATGGAAGTAATCTTTCTTTTGTTTACCATACGAGGTACTTTTTGACTTTTCCAGTAAAAATTACAGGGACAATGTTTTTTAACTTATACGGCGCGAACAGATTATTACGGTTTCATAAAAACTTATTTTTATGAAGCTTATTCTATATGATTTCATGATTATTTTCGACAGAATTATTTTCATTTAAAATGTCATGGAATTTGTAGAAATGAAAATTATTTTGAAGAAAAAAGGATATTTTCCCCAAGATTTCATTTCAACTGTTTGTTAAAAACTATTTTCAATCTACGATTACATTCTTTAATATGGTTATATTTCATGTATAATGTTCCAATTATATATATGGTTTGATTTTGTTTATTATGAAATGATATCCATTGTTTTATTTGGATTATGTTATGATGGGATGATGTTTAGGAAACCCATTTTATTCATTGGGTTATGATTAATGATTTATGTTTATTTTGTGGCACACAAAAAAATGATATCAATATGATATGTTTAGAACCAATATCTATATCCAATGCATTGGGTAATGATTTATATATCATGATATTGACATGGCTAGAATGACAAGTGAATCAGGTTCAGTAATACAGGGCTAGAATGGCAAGTAAACCTAGTTTAGTAATGAACTTTGTCCACGATGATGGTTTTGGCAGCAATTTCTTGGATACTATGGAAATCATTACATGTGCTTAATAGATTCCACAATTACATGTTTTATTCCCATTCTATATTATGATGGTTGATATTTCATTATGTTTTATGCCTTACATACTGTCAAGATTTAATTCACAAGTCATGATTTAGATTTTTAAACATTATGTTCTTGTTTTTATGTTCAAATGTATATGGTGTTGTGTTATTTTTTCCATGCATGACCTTATTGAGAATTTGAGATCACCCTTTGTATGTTATCTTTTCCTCCTGATATAAAGAATGTTTTTTGTATGAAAACAAAACGGGAAGATCTTTATGGTAGATGTTGAAGATCATTCACCCTGATTAGATGATTATGTTCCAAGTTTCAAAAGACACTAAAATATTATAGACATTGGGTGTCTGTTTTTGTTATGTATTATTTATTCCGAAAAAGTAATATAATGCCCATGTGCGTCAAGATATGGGTCTCATAAATCATTGTGAAAATAACCAAATAGTAAAAAAAATCCTAAGGGAAATTCCGAATTATTTCATTTCATGTTGTCTATCATAAGATACATCTACCATCCGAACCATTCAAAAGAAATTTTAATGTACCTGTAGAATGATATTTATTACTAGCTTGTTAATTCATCTAATGAGACTACTCATTAATGTAGGGGATATATATGTTAGGGCTCATCCTTTCACTTCATGTCTGAATCATTCATCATATATCAAATAATCTATTTAATTCAAGTACAATGTTCCTTATCATTATATATCTATATTGAGTAAATAATATTGATTTATAATTATTTTCCGAGATAAATAATAAACATTCAATTTATATAAATTTATATAAAAATTATATAAAATTTAATAAAAATCAATGATAAATAATATGGATACTTAGTGGTACTGTATGATCAAATGATCTTAAGAATGTTTGTAACACCCTAGGTAAATAAAGAATATGACATTTTCATATTTATCCATATTTGTTAATAAAATATTAATATGAATTTAAATGGGACTCTATGCTCGATGGCGTACCCAACACGCAACAACGAGTTTCTTGGGAATCTTACGTTGCACTCTAATAATAAAATAATATTATTTTAAATGGTAGTTAACATGTAGCCGTTGTTTTGGCGGGAATGGATAGAAATAACTAAAATAAGATTATATATGTTTTTAAATGTTTTTACATTTATCCAATAAAGGATAGAGGCTTAAAATATGGAAAGAAATCAATTTTAGGCGTATATGCCCTAGTTTTCACTAAAGGTTCACTTATCGCCTTTTGATGGTGAACTGTCATTAAATATAGTTTTTATCACTATTATACATTTTTTTGGACCAAATAAAACTCTTCTTTAGAATTGGGGCATCAAATTTTACTTTGTGTAATTTTTTGGTATTTTTCCGATAAAGTTCATTTTTTAATGAATAGTGTAAAATGTTGCGTTTTAATTCAAAACCTCTTTTTAATCTAATTTATTTATATGATTAAATTATCTTTTGAATTGGTTTTAAAGTTAAATTAGAATATATTTTTACCATTAAATCCAATAGTTTTCGTTGGAATTAATTTCACTTTGAAATCAGACTTAAACCAGTGTCAATCTTTTGATACTTATTGTTTCATAAAAACACGCTATTTGCTATGACAGCGAGAATTAATTATTAAATTAATTAATGTGACTTATATGATTTGAATTTTTTAAAATAGACTTCATTTTGGAATTCGGAATATCAAATATAGCTTAGGGTGAATTTTTGGGATTTTTCTGAAAAACATCAATTTTTGATGAATAGTGACACCACTAAGTGGTACTTATAAAAACTGATTTTTCCGTTTAAATGAAATTTTTCCATCTTTGTGTTTTTAATTTCAAAAATCCGACATAAATGGTTTTCATTAAGAAGTAAAATGTGTTTCAATGGGATATAAATAATTTTTTTGGTGAATAGTAACTTATTAAGTTTTTAATCGCGATTAGAGGTAATTAGTGTAATTTAAGGTAAAAATGATATTTTCAAAATATGAAAACACCATGGCACTTTTCCTAATCCTATTGGATGAGTCATGTCCGACCTAGAAAACCCATGGGTCAACTTGGGGACCCCATGGAGCCACTTTGGTTGGAAAATGACATTAATATATATTTATTTAATGTTAAACTTAAATTGACACAAACATGAGTTGTTTTACTAAAACAGTTTTTAAGTGGGGTTACACAAGTCCAAATTTTGACTATATAGATTCATTAGAAATCAAAAAATATTTTTTACATAATAGTATTTTTTATAATTTTTAGATATTAAATAAATTAATTTAATTACGACATCATGATGATGCAACAATGACCTCATTATTTAACGATTTAAATAAAATGGAAAGATAATGTAATATCTAAAACCTAAACTTGTCCAAAAACTATTGTATGGGAATATTTCTAAGCCTTATCATCTTATATTCTAAATATATCAATTTGGGACCTTAGAAATTCTAAAAACTTTTGAAAATAAAATAATAGTTTCATGATTTCCAAAAGTGCTCCTCCTCTCCTCTTATAAAAGGCCCCCACCTCTACCTCATTTCACACACTCCTCATGCCTTTGGCTCGGCAATACCCTGCCCATTTACTCTCTCCACATCCCTCTCCTCATCCTAGAGGATTCCCTTTGGGCACAATCCTTTCAAAGGAAGCCTTTAGGCTCAAATCAAAAGGAGTTACACTTTTAAAGGTAATTCATTCTCTCATGTTCATTTGTTTTATTTTGCTTCTACAACCCCCTAAACTCTTTTTATTTACTTATTTTGTAACAAAACCAGTATCTTCAATATACTAGGATGTTTTTATAAGATTTATTCGAGCTACACTCTCACACAACTACATCAAATGGTTAAAGAACATACAGTTTCCGTGGTGGAGAAATTCTACCTCGCGAAACGATGATTGTTCAATACTCATTTAACACCTTCAAAGGTGGCCATTATGATGTCACTATTTTTATATATGATATATAATATGTTTATTCATTCTTTAAGCTTCTGTATTTTTCATTTATGGCATACCATTATTGTTTCCATTATTGGTAAACACGATATCTTCATTTTAGGAAGTGCGGACTACCGCCCCCTGAAAGTGATTTGATTGGTTAATACCATATGTGGGATGTGTAAAGGATAAAGTTAATGATATTATATATGTTATAATATACTCTTATATCATTATGATTCCATTCTAGAAAATACGAAATAGAAATGGAAGTAGCGTTCATGCGTACGTACGGCTTACCGTCTCCATGAATGGTGCATTTCATTTCTTACCTCTAAATGTGATGTAATATTTTAAATACAGGTATATGCTGAATATATATGATATATAGGTTATCCAAATCATTAACATAATTCTGGATATAACGAACCTTTGACCAAATTAACAACATGTAAGTGTAAGAAGTCTATTGTTTTTTGACTTAAGAACCAAATACCGAAAAAATGAACATTATTAACTTAAATGATTACATGATGTCCATAACATGGTATAAAAGGGATAATTAACTTGAAAAAGGTTCTTAAGAAATTATATATTAACTCAAGTTTATTATTCAGGAGATTAAAGAACGGTCGGGTCAAGTCGGATACGAGGTAAGGGATCCTACTCCTCTCTTTCTTTATAAGTACACTCTTTTATGTCATTTCTTTTAAGCTCCTCTTTGTTATGATGGGGGATGTTCTTTTATATTCTTCTTTCTGTACATTTTATTGTAATATTATGAGATACTCTATTTGATCTCATCAATCCATTTTGAAAGATTTAAGTGGCGCCGTTAGGCTGCCAAGTTTTCGTAAGGGATTGTTCATCTCACTTTTATTCCCGTGAGATTTATGCTACATTTGCCACAATTTCCTTTGAGTGGATTATGTACTGCTCATTATTATACAATTTTTTTATTATAATTTTATTTATGGGTATTCACATCTTCATTGTATGACCCTTCTTCCATTGGGTGTACGTTTCGAAAGTTACCCAACTCGGTAAGGGGACCTTTCACCCTCCTCTTTTTAAAAGACTTCTTTTGTTATGTCTTTTAATTCACATACTATTATGTTTGGATATGTTCTTATATATCCTTATTTATGTAAATTTTATGTCCAAGTTATGAGATACCCTTTATCTCTTTCATCAAACCTTTATGTAAAATTTTATGTGACGCCGTTAGGCTGTCGAATTTTACCATGGGAACTTCTTAACCCAATTTCGATTTCTTTGGGGTCAACATGTAGTTATTGAATATGTCATCCTTTGAATATGTGTGAATGACCTTTTATTGTTTTACACTTAATATCCAATTATATTGGGTGTATTTATATTTTTCACACATAATTTTGATATCGATTTATCCTTAATTTAAGGATACCTTCCTTATAAGGGATTTCATCACATTTTACATCCCTATTGAGACTTCATTGTTTTTATGCACCAATTCACTCTTATATGGTGTATATACTGTCCTTTGGATTATTATATCATGAATCCATTTATTCTCATGATATTATAAAGTTCTGATTAAATGTTATTCCACAAGTATTGTATTCAAGTGTCTCTAATTTTGGTAAAAACCCATTGACCAAAATATCGCTTTAAATGATTTAATGACTTGTTCTTATTAATATCCATGTTTTCAAAATGGTTTTAAGGATTTATTTATGTGTATATTAATGGTTTAAAATGTTAAAAGCTTCAAGGTGGTATGGGACACTTTTATTCAGAATTCTCCTTATTAAATGTTTTAAATGGTTTTGGAAATGGTTTCTTTTTGTATGGATTCATTATTTCAAAATACTAAAATGTTATATTGTGACTGAAATGTGGAAATGTTTTGTTTCCTTTATGCATGTTTTATGTGATACGTTTATGTTATGGTTCTTGGGCATTGTTATGAAAACGGGTGGTTCCGTGACAAACTAAGGGCGGGTGAGCCCGATATAGCTCTCCAATGCATTGGGTAACGTGAAGGAGTGAAATGTTAAGGTTTCTCTAAAGAGATTTAGGGAATATACTGTGATGGGTATTCCAAACGTAACCAAGAGGGTTACTCCCTACGTAAGAATGTTATGAATGCATCAAGTTACCTTTATGTCTTATGATTTCTATGATTTATTAATGGTTTGATGAGGTATGTTAAAGTTCCTTTGTTTTATGAGTAATGTATGATTTCATTCTTATGTATATCTGAACTCATGTTTCCTTTCCATATTTTTATAATCCTTACTGAGCTTTTTATGCTCATCCCAAGTTTTTGAAATGTTTTTCACAGGTCAAGGGAAAGGTATATGATGTGATGATAGTGTCAAGGATGTGTCAAGAAAGAATCCATGTTTTATTTTCAATATGTTTCCGTTGATGGGAAAAATGAATACTGTCTTTTATGTAACCACTTTGTTTAAATGTGGAATGTAATGCAAGTTTCATGATCTAATTCTCTAAAACTCTAAACCTGAAAAGATCCTCAACGTGTAATCTTGTGATAACTCAAGATTAGGTATGGTTTAAGGCTGGGGCCTTATAGTTGGTATCAAAGTTCGGTTTAGATAACTTTAGAGGTTAGGGTATTCTTTAAGCATAAGTGATATTACCATTATGGTTATGATTTCAGAAAGAGTCCTAGTTTTAGATAAAGTGAATGAGTAAGTATATCTTAGTGTTTATCTTACTCATTAGTACATGATGGTTTTGTTGATATACTCACACTGACCTTTCTGTTTTTAGTGAATGGATGGTTCTAGCAGGCACCAAAGAGACAACAGATTTGAAGGAAACTATGGTGGTTCTCTGATTAAGATACTAGATAAAATGGGGGATTCAATGAGGAAACTCATGGTTGTTCTAAACCAAATTTCAAGGAGTCATGATCAACCACTTGAACCTTGGTATGATCTTTAATGCATCATGTACGAGGTGACCAATCCATGTGGAAGTTCAGGTAATAATTATAAAGGTAACCATTAGAGTTTATATGATCCTTACTTTTGAGGTAATTATTGGTTACTATATGTTATGATGGAAGTGAAAGGCATGAGATAAAATTGAGGTTAAATTATGTTATGGTTATTTTTGATGATTTTTATCTCTTTTTGGGGGAATTATTTGAGAATTATATAGTTTTGGAAAAAGGACAACACGTAGACCGTGTGACTACCCGTTGCGTTGGACAAAGCTGCGGGAATCGAACCCACAATCAAAGTGCAACTGGTATTTATCGCATACCACTGGACTACGTGAAGTCCCTAGTTATTTTGACTGATTCTTTTTAGTTATATGATTTTATGAATTAAGAGTAAGTTGATTTTGGGTTATTTATGAAAATGATTAACCTATCATGGAGGATATGTGATTAGGTTAATTACTTTTCAATACGAGACTTTAGGAGCAACTGATGTTGTTTGGAGATAAATGTTACGATTTAACTTGGAAGACTATGTGACTAAATCCTTCAAATATTTGGGTTTCAATCTTAGATTGTTTTACTTTGAAGAATTTTATGGACAAGTTGTTTATCGGATGGTCCTCGTTGAACTTCGGGTTTTGATAGAAAATTTTGGAGATTAAGCATAGATTTTATTTTTAATGGGTTATCCTTTTCTGGATTATCTGACCTTGTACTAACCTTTTTGGTTTTGGTTTTGGTTAAAGCCTAAAGACATGGGATGTATATAGTTCTATTTTGGGGATTAGGTGATTCTCTAGAAGTTGATTATAGTACTCTTAATGCGAACAAGTCTCCCTAAATACTCGTCTTTTGGAAAAAATATGAGTTTGATTAAGGAATCTAGTAAAAGATGAATGTTAACATGATAAGTGATTATGTTTCCTTATGAATAAATTCCTCAATAAAAAGTAACTTAAAAAAAATGTTGTCTATTAACTTTTCCTACTGGGGAACCCAACACCGTTTAACCCATTACATGTTTGTGATTATCTTATGGTTAACTTTCTCCTATACATGTTTACTATCACTCTCCCTCAAGAACATGACCCTTTCCTTTTTCTTCCATGTCCATGTTTTTCTACATATGGGTTAACTCTGGTGACCTCTGTACTTATCTTTCTTTATTTTAAAGTGTTTGTTTTACCGACTCTTGTTCCGATGTGGGACTTTCAAGGATGTTTCCAAGCGCAATTTTAAAATTGCGAGGACGCAATTCCCAAAAGGGGGGAAGGATGTAACACCCCAGGTAAATAAAGAATATGAAATTTTCATATTTATCCATATTTGTGAATAAAATATTAATATGACTTTAAAGGGGACGCTATGCTCGATGGCGTACCCAACACGCAAAAACGAGTTTCTTGGGAATCTTATGTTGCGTCTAATAATAAAATAATATAATTTTAAATTGTAGTTAACATGTAGTCGTTGTTTTGGTGTCAATGGATAGAAATAACTAAAATATGATTATATATGTTTTTAAATGTTTTTACATTTATCCAATAAAGGATAGAGGCTTAAAATACGGAAAGAAATCAATTTTAGGCGTATATGCCCTAGTTTTCACTAAAGGTTCACTTATCACCTTTTGATGGTGAACTGTCATTAAATATAGTTTTGATCACTCTTATACATTCTTTTGGACCAAATGAAACTCTTCTTTAGAATCGGGACATCAAATTTTACTTTGTGTAATTTTTTGGTATTTTTCCGATAAAGTTCATTTTTAAGGAATAGTGTAAAATGTTGTGTTTTAATTCAAAACCTCTTTTTAATCTAATTTATTTATATGATTATATTATATTTTGAATTGGTTTAAAAGTGAAATTAGAATATATTTTTACAATTAAATCCAATAGTGGTCATTGGAATTAATTTCACTTTGAAATCAGACTTAAACCAGTGTCAATCTTTTGATACTTATTGTTTCATAAAAACACGCTATTTGCTATGACAGCGGGAATTATTTATTAAATTAATTAATGTGACTTATATGATTTGAATTTTGTAAAATTGACTTCATTTTTGAATTCGTAATATCAAATATAGCTTAGGATAAATTTTTGGGATTTTTCTGAAAAACATCAATTTTTGATGAATAGTGACACCACTAAGTGGTACTTATAAAAACTGATTTTTCCGTTTAAATGAAATTTTTGCAATCTTTGTGTTTTTAATTTCAAAAATCCGACATACATGGTTTTAATTAAGAAGTAAAATGCGGTTCAATGGGATAAAATTTTTTTTGATGAATAGTAACTTATTAAGTTTTTAATCGCGATTAGAGGTAATTAGTGTAATTTAAGGTAAAAATGATATTATAAAAATATGAAAACACAATGAAACTTGTCCTACTCCTATTGGATGAGTCATGGAAGACCAAGACATCCCATGGGTCAACTTGGGGACCCCATGGAGCCACATTGGTTGGAAAATGACATTAATATTTATTTATTTAATGTTAAAATTAAATTGACACAAACATGAGTTGTTTTACTAAAGTAGTTTTTAAGTGGGGTTAAAAAAGTCCAAATTTTGACTATAAATATTAATTATAAAGATAAAAAGATTTCCTACATCATAGTATTTTTTTTATAATTTTTAGATATTAAATAAATTAATTTAATTATGACATCATGATGATGCAACAATGACCTCATTATTTAATGATTTAAATAAAATGGAAAGATAATGTAATATCTAAAACCTAAAATTTTCCAAAAACTATTGGATGGGAATATTTAGAAGCCTTATAATCTTATCTTAAAAATATATCAATGTGGGACCTTACAAATTCGAAACACTTTTGAAAATAAAATAATAGTTTAATGATTTCCAAAAGTGCCCCTCCTCTCCTCTTATAAAAGGCCCCCACATCTACCTCATTTCACACACTCCTCAAGCTTTTGGCTCGGCCATACCCTGTCCATTTACTCTCTCCACATCCCACTCCTCATCCTAGAGGATTCCCTTTGGGCATAATCCTTTCAAAGGAAGCCTTTAGGCTCAAATCAAAAGGAGTTACACTTTTAAAGGTAATTCATTCTCTCATGTTCATTTGTTTTATTTTGCTTCTCCAACCCCCTAAACTCTTTTTATTTACTTATTTTGTAACAACAACAGTATCTTCATTATACTAGGATGTTTTTATAAGATTTATTCGAGCTACACTCTCACACAACTACATCAAATGGTTAAAGAACATACGGTTTCCGTGGATGGAGAAATTCTACCTCCCGAAACGATGATTGTTCAATACTAATTTAACACCTTCAAAGTTGGCCATTATGATGTCACTATTTTTATATATGATATATAATATGTTTATTCTTTCCTTAAGCTTCTGTATTTTTCATTTATGGAATACCATTATAGTTTCCATTATGGGTAAACACGATATCTTCATATTAGGAAGTGCGGACTACCACCCCCTGAAAGTGATTTGATTCGTTAATAACATATGTGGGATGTGTGAAGGATAAAGATAATGATATTATATATGTTATAATATACTCTTATATCATTATGATTCCATTCCAGAAAATACGAAATAGAAATGGAAGTAGCATTCATGCGTACGTACGGCTTACCGTCTCCATGAACGATGCATTTCATTTCATACCACTAAATGTGATGTAATATTATAAATACATGTATTTGCTGAATATGTATGATATATATTTTATCAAAATCATTAACATGATTCTGGATATAACGAAGCTTTGACCAAATTAACAACATGTGTGTGTAAGAAGTCTATTTTTTTGACTTAATAAGCAAATACCGACAAAATGAACATTATTAACTTAAATGATTACATGATGTTCATAACATGGTATAAAAGGGATAATGAACATGAAAAAGGTTCTTAAGCTAGTAGATATTAACTCAATTTTATTATTCAAGAGATTAAAGAACGGTCGGGTCAAGTCAGATATGAGGTAAGGGATCCTACTCTTCTCTTTCTTTATAAGTACACTCTTTTATGTCATTTCTTTTAAGCTCCTCTTTGTTATGATGGGGGATGTTCTTTTATATTCCTCTTTCTGTACATTTTATTGTAATATGATGAGATAATCTATTTGATCTCATCAATCCATTTTGAAAGTTTTAAGTGGCGCTGTTAGGCTTCCAAGTTTTCGTAAGGGATTGTTCATCTCACTTTTATTCCTGTGAGATTTATGCTACATTTGCCACAATTTCCTTTGAGTGGTGTATGTACTTCCAATTATTATAAACTTTTTGTAGTATAATTTCATTTATGGGTATTCACATCTTCATTGTATGACCCTTCTTCCATTGGGTGTATGTTTCGAAAGTTACCCAACTCGGTAAGGGGACCTTTCACCCTCCTCTTTTTAAAAGACTTCTTTTGTTATGTATTTTAATTCACATACTATTATGTTTGGATATGTTCTTATATATCCTTATTTATGTAAATTTTATGTCCAAGTTATGATATACCCTTTATCTCTCTCATCAACCCTTTATGTAAAATTTTATGTGACGCCGTTAGGCTGTCGAAGTTTACCAAGGGAACTTCTTAACCCAATTTCGATTTCTTTGGGTTCAACATGTAGTTATTGAATATGTCATCCTTTGAATATGTGTGAATGAACTTTTATTGTTTTATACTTAATATCCAATTATATTGGGTGTATTTATATTTTTCACACATAATTTTGATATTGATTTATCCTTAATTTAAGGATACCTTCCTTATAAGGGATTTCATCACATTTTACATCCCTATTGAGACTTCATTGTTGTTATGCACCAATTCACTCTTATATGGTGTATATACTGTCCTTTGGATTATTATATCATGAATCCATTTATTCTCATGATATTATAAAGTTCTGATTAAATGTTATTCCTCAATTATTGTATTCAAGTGTCTCTAATTTTGGTAAAAACCCTTTGACCAAAATATCGCATTAAATGATTTAATGACTTGTTCTTATTAATATCCATGTTTTCAAAATGGTTTTAAGGATTTATTTATGTGGATATTAATTGTTTAAAATGTTAAAAGATTCAAGGTGTTATGGGACACTTTGATTCAAAATTCTCTTTATTAAATGTTTAAAATGGTTTTGGAAATGGTTTCTTTTTGTATGGATTCATTATTTCAAAATACTAAAATTTTATATTGTGATTGAAATGTGGAAATGTTTTGTTTCCTTTATGCATGTTTTATGTGATACGTTTATGTTATGGTTCTTGGGAATTGTTATGAAAATGGGTGGTTCCATGATAAACTAAGGGCGGGTGAGCCCGATATAGCTCTCCAATGCATTGGGTAACGCGAAGGAGTGAAACGTTAAGGTTTCTCCAAAGAGATTTAGGGAATATACTGTGATGGGTATTCCAAACGTAACCAAGAGGGTTAATCCCTACATAAGAATGTTATGAATCCCTCAAGTTACCTTTATGTCTTATGATTTCTATGATTTATTCATGGTTTGATGAGGTATGTTAAAGTGCCTTTGTTTTATGGGTAATGTATGATTTCATTCTTATGTATATATGAACTCATGTTTCCTTTCCATATTTTTATAACCCTTACTGAGCTTTTTATGCTCATCCCAAGTTTGTGAAATGTTTTTCACAGGTCAAGGGAAAGGTACATGATGTGATGATAGTGTCAAGGATGTGTCAAGAAAGAATCCATGTTTTATTTTCAATATGTTTCCGTTGATGGGAAGAATGAATACTTTCTTTTATGTAACCACTTTGTTTAAATGTGGAATGTAATGCAAGTTTCATGATCTAATTCTCTAAAACTCTAAACCTAAAAAGATCCTCAACGTGTAATCTTGTGATAACTCAAGATTATGTAAGGTTTAAGGCTGGGGCCTTATAATGTTAGTAGTTAAAAGGAAAATTAATGACAACAAAATGAATGAAGAAAGTGAATGTCAATACATTCTTTGTTCAAAATGATCAAAAAACATCCAAATATAAAAAAATGATCGAAATACACAATAACTGTAATTTATCTTTGGTATAATAAAGGATTCATTTCATTGATGTAACAAATACCATTAAAATATAATTAATAACATTATTTAGTAAAATAATATTTCTTACATTGAAAATTAATTTAAAAATACACATTAATAAATTTGATTGAAAATTTATTTTTTTAGAATAAACATATAAATATATAATGTATTTTTATTATAATTGATCAGTCATGATGATATTAAATATTGTACATGCCAAGTACTTTAAAATAATGAATCCTTCTAGATTCTTGTTTAGTATGAATTAGTCCAAGTTTAGAAAAATCCTTAATGATTCCTTTTATTTATTTATAAAAATCCTAAATGAGTAAAATATCCTTTAATTAATTATTTTAAAAAGTTTAAAAACATTTATGAATTCAATTTTAGATGACATGGATTTGGAGGGAAAATAATTTTTGACTAAATTGTTAAATGAAGTCTGACGTTATTAAAAATATATTAATAATTATTCAATGTTTCAAAGAGTGTAAAAAATGTTAAAATTTCATGAAAATGTCATAAATAAATATATTCGATTATAATAAAAGGTTTTTAATACACAATGATCAAATAATTTAATTTAGATTAAATTAAAGAATAATCAATGTCGATTAGAGTGATATTGCGATATAAAACATTTCAATGATCATAATGTTGATGTGAGGATTAATCAATGAAATGATTATGTTTATCACATTAAATCAATATAAAATAAGATTAAGTCAAAAATATGTTAATAAAAATTCATCAAATATATAATCTAATAATATCAAATATGAAGAGTGGGTAATATAATCTGCTGTATTAAAATTGTGTTATAAAATTCATTAGCACATTGCATATATAATGTCAGATTATCTTGGGTGAAAAAAAAACTCAATTAAAAATATATAAAAATGAATTATTTAAGAATCATTATATTACAGATTTTTGTGGTTTTATGAAAATAATATTAAATAAATTTGGTGCATAACATTACAATATTCCCCAATCAGTGGAAATTGAGACAAAGCCACTTAGCTTGAGTCCGAGTCATCATGTACCTTCTTTATCTTCATAATTAATAAAATTATATTAATTATTTATTTAATATTAATATTATTAATTTGATTATCCATATTATTTTAATTATTATAATTTTATATAAAATTAATCCATGAATTATGTTAATGTTGGTTGTTTCGATAATAATTGACTTCTGTGTCAAAAATTACTTTAGCATGTCTAATAGTTTCCTAACATGTTGTTATTTAAAAATTTTACAAATAATAATGAAGATATATTTATCATATATTATCTTAAATTAAATACCGAGGACCAATAATGAATGTTGGTTTTTGGAAATGATTTATATTACGATAATGGAGATAGAATTCCATACTTATGAAGGAAAAGACATTTCATTTTTTCAATGACCATTATGGAAAGGGTTAGGTAATATTTTAATAGAAAAGAATAAAAATAATTTCATAAATACATTATTATTTCATTAAATATACTTATATATGTTATCCATGTGGTGAGGTGATCAAAGGATAGTGACATCACATTGTGAAGGCAGTTGTCCACACACACACAAATGTTGTTATCATTTTTCAGCTAGTTAAAAGGGAAAAATGAAAATGATATATTATATTTTCATAATGATATGTAATTCATGAATATAAAAATTATGAAATTTATATCACATATATTAATGAACACTATCCATATATCCTTTCATGAAAATAGTTAGTGAAAACGAATCACATTGCTTTATGAGGTGGTAGTACGGAACACACGAGTGAAATACTATCATATACCCTTATGTTGTAGAAAGTAAAAAGTGTATAAATTATATCATGAAAATAGAGGTATAATTGTATTATAATTATCTTATATATACATTATGTTCGTCATCCTACATAACCATGAGTTGTCTTGATAGAAAATCGGTCTCATCGGTTCAAGATGTGGAAGTCTGTCATACACATGAGCATCAAAAGACATTTATCATTTGAGGGATGAGGATATGAATATAAGACATTACATTAATATAATATTATATGATAATATGGGATACAATAGTGTTATTCTATATGATTAAATGATGAATATTTTATGGTGGTGGATGAAAAATAAAAATACACATAGTAATGAATTTTACCTCTTATAGGACCAACTTTATAGAATTACACATAATAAATTCATCTGCCCTGTTCTGGATAAAACCATGCTACTTGGATGAGGATACATACGATTTTATGACAACTGTGTTGGAATTGGGCAATCCAAAAGGTCTTTGAGATGTCATGTAGAGATGATAGAGGTTGGACATTTTCATGTTATGTGAGTGGTAAACATATAATTTTTTGAAAATAAAAATATATACCAATGCTTTTCAAACAAAAAAAGTTTTAAAATGGATTTATAAAATTAAATATACAGGTAATGGTCAAAATAAGTCTATAAATTATATTTTAAACAATTTTTAGGTCCTAGTAATACATATCTTTTTAGTTTAGCCCCATGTAAACCCATTTTACCTCAACGTCGGCTAATAATTTTGAATATTTTCACAAAAAAATATAGAAAAAAATTATGTTGGACATGATAACAATTATAAATTTATTATTATTTTGAATATTTAATAAATTTATTTAAATAACATTGAAAATATAGGAAAAACTTAATTTATAATTTATCTCAAATACAATACGATTGAGAAGGTTTTCAAAGAGAAAATGATCAAACATTAACAATGTTTTTATATCTAAATTAAATTTGAATATGAATCAAAATAATTTTTATATTTTATTAGATATAAAAAGAAGATAATTTTTATTTACAGCTAAATAAAAATTTTAATTTTAACCACAGAATTATTTCAAATAAAATTTACTTTTCAATAAAATGATGTGTTCATCTCTATTTAGTAACAAATATATATTTTCAAAAAAATCACAAAAATAAACACAAATTAATATTGATATTTTTATTTAAAAATTTATGTTCATTTTACAGTATAAATATTCTGTTAGTGTTGAAAAATTTATATTATGTGTGGAATGCATGACTAACCCATATTTCAGACAAAATAATGTTTTATTGAAAACGTTTCATTTTATTTTAAATGATTAATATTTTATATCTAATCAATTTACAAAAATAATATTAATAATTTAATTACTTCTATTCAAAAAATAATATTTAATGGGTAGGTTATAATGGTATACATTATTGAAGTTTATTTATAATTAGGTTCGAGTGTTTTGTAAGTTATAGAAGAGATTATATTTAACGAAACATATTTTCTGGGTTACTTATGCTCAGATTTGTGGGTTGCATACAACATAAAATACCGTATTGTTTTTTTAAATTTTATGGCGTAACATTTTTTTAAATTATTATTAAAAAAGGAATAATTGGAATATTATTCAATAAAAAACTGTAATGTTTATATATTGATGGACAACATGAGGATAAACAAAAAATAATTACCTAAAATATATAACATGATAATTTTTATATGAATTAGAGTATTTCAATATTTTAGAGGATAAAAATGGCATTGTATAATTTTTTTTAAATTTTAATAATTAAATTTATCATTTTATATATTTTTTACACTCAAATTCCACAAATAACACATAAAATATAAATAATTGGTATTTTATGATAATAAGATATTATAATTTTATATTAAATAATTAGATCATATCAATTATAATATGTGGAAGGGGAATCCATAAAAATGTTTTTTATCAACCAGTTATTAAATACTCTTCACTACAATATCGATTTATGGAATTCTTAATGAATTAATATACTTTAAATGCAACCAATTTTTATGTATAAAAGTTTTTTCATTATTTCCCTTCAAAACCTCAGCTCATGTTTTATTTTATCTATTTATTATGTTTATATTATTTTTAAAATAATCCTTAAAAACATGTATATCCTATTATCATGTGAAAAATTACAAATGTTAAAATGTTATTGATGATTGTTAATATATGATTTCAATCATCAACATATTTAGAGGTCAATGTAATGAGATTCACGAATCAATTTATTTTCAAGGAGTTCTATTATTTATATATTGTATTAATATATGATTGTGTATGTTATGCACTCATATTTAATTAAAAATTAATACCACTTATATTTGAGGGACATATAGTTCCTTTTCACAGTCATCCTTTTAATGGATTTTTACTTCATATATTATGATATCAGTAAGGTTAATTTCCTCTATTCCTCCTAAAAATTAACATGTATGATTTTTTTAATATTTTCTAAACACAAAATTTTATATTTATTATTTACCTGTTGATATTATCATTCCATATTAATTATAGAATTATCATGAACTATGGGTTCTATTAATCAGGGATAAGTAAATTTATATTTCTTATTTTCCATCCTTAGAATAATATTTTATAATCATATATTTTGGAACTGTAAATATTCTATATAATATAAATTTTATAGTATTTTATAATTATTGATTCATTCTACATACTTTTTTCTTTTGTCCATAAAATGATAGATATTTTATACACTAAAAGTTTCCTCATAATAGTAAATTGATTTTCCTAATTCATTTTAATCAATATGGATAACATTAATTCATATAAATTTGAATTGAAATTCCATATTATAGATTTTATTATTTTTATGGTTCTGGGAAATTATTCCTGAAGAATTATGATTTTTTAACACCCCAATATTTTTATTAGATAGATTTTTTCTTCTCTTTTCTTTATTTATTTATTTATTTATATTTTTTAACGTCTTGTGTTGTATGCTATACTATGACGAGCTTGTGCTAATGGAATCATCGACTAACCATACGATATACCAACACTATTATAGGAATTTTTTACTCACAATTTTAGGTTCATTTGAAATAATTCATCCCTTTTAAAACATGATTAAAAGAAAAACTAAATATTTTTATGTTACCTTATAACCTAGTCATTATAGTGGATGGAATGAATAATCGAATCATTCTTCTAAAAATATATATAAATTAAAATAAGTCAGTTTATAAAATAATAAGACCACTCTAGATTGATTTTATTAATAAAATATTTAATTAATATATTCAATATAATGTTTAAAATTCATCTTATTTATTTTCAAGTCATGATATTAGAAAATGAAAATATTTTTTCAGATAAAAGAAATATATTCAAAAAAATGAAATTTTACAACCATTTGATGGTGAAACAAATATAAATTTATTTTTGACACATTTTCATATTCTATTTGACAATATATACTCCATCATTGAAGTTGGATTATCAAAATTCAATTTGGATGAATTTTGGGTATTTTTTGATATGTTTCAAGTGTTGACAAATAGTAAAAAAACAAGGCATTTTAATTGAAAACTACTTTTTCATAAAATATACTTATAGTGTGAAATTGTATATTTTAATGGTTATAAACTATAAATTTAAATATTTTATTATTTAATTTAATTTTGGTCATTGGAGTTAATTTAAATTGTATTTATATTTAAAATCATTTCGATATTTTAAATGATTTAACTTTTAAAACACTTTTTCTCATTATTAATATGTAATTAATATTAAATTAGTTTCTAAAACAATATATTTTGAATTTTGAAAAATATATTCAATAATTGGAATCAATGGTTCCAAATTATTTAAATAGATATATTTTCTTTTTTGGAATTATGAATAGTATGTTCAGTAAACTTTTATTAATACCGTAAAAAGATAAATCATGTATTAAAAGGTAAAAATAATAGTATAAAATTACCATAACTGTTGTAATAATAACATTAGATTAGTTTATTTCTACCTAAACTCTCTTTGGGATGAAATTGTATCCCGTTAAAACCGATTAGTTGAGATTATACTATTTAATATATTTTATTTAAAGAGAAGTTAAATATGTCGTAACAAAATTTTAAAAACAATATTCTTTTAAATATAATTTTATACAGAATATACGTTCTTCTATATAAAATATTTTTAATTACCATGGTGATTTATATAAAATTAATATCAAATAAATAATTTCCTGAAAGACTGATACATTTACGATGAAAAAATTATTTAATTTGATTGAAAAACAGTAAAATGTTTTTATGGAAATAATATAACCATTCAAAGACCATAAAAATTGAAAAAAATTAGTTTTAGGGTATATATTGACTATAATTATACAATGGTAAAGTTATTTTCTATTTTGAACCATATGTAAAATATTATGACACTAATAATATTTTATTTAAAGGGATATTAATGTAGTCACATTCATGTTTTAATAAATAAAGAACATTTTAAAAATGATTTTACATATGATATAGTCATCTATAAGTATTATTATAAATATATAGGATTTATCTTCATCATTGTAATTTATATTTAGTAGTAATTAAACAAATAAATATATTAATTAATTACAAAAAATTGATTTTGTACATATTTTATTAATGGAGATATCAAATAATTGATATTAAAAATAATAAAATAAATATCATTCGGGATAATTAATATATCCAATTAATTTTTTATTATAACATGACCACTTTGGAACATAATATAATACATGGTTTGAGATTTAGTTCTTATCATGATATTAATTTAATAATCAATAAAGTGATTACTTTCCAAATATAAACTATTGATTGTTAATCAAAATAATGTAACATCGATTTATTTATAAATCATATTTTTTTTAATAAATATATATAATAATTATTATATTTATTATAATTACATAATTTATTTTTTTACGGTCTAATTTACATCATATATAAAAAATTTCACCCTATTTATATTGAAATATTTGTTACCATAAATTAAATTAAAATAGAATAACTGAGATTTAATTTAAAGGATTTGGTATACATTGATATAAAAACATGTATAAAATTTATTGGTTAATGATATTACAACATTATCTTATCTAATATTCTATAATATTACCTTTTGGATGTTTTTTTATGGTTTTGTATTTTATTATAATTTAATATATTTGGCGGTTCCGAATGTGCCCCTCACCTCAATTATTTAAGGGAATATCCTCTCTCACAACATCAATTCAGATTGAGCATTTCGGATTTGATATACCATACCCATTTCCTTTATCAACATCTTTAGCAACATTTTATAAGAGATGGTATTATCAAAATACCAACTCTAGTGCTTTTAAGAGGAGATATAGAGGGCGCACATCGAAGAAGAGGTAATCTCTTCTACCTATTCATTCAAAAAAATTTCTTCTTATACATCATATTACTGAGTTTTATAAAATATAATTTAATAAATTCACTATAAAATATATTATTATATGTTATTTTGATTATGTAATAACCATATTAACTATCTATCCATCCTATGTAATATAAAATCAACATGTGTGCGTACGTAATCTTACCATCTCCACGCCGTGGTGCAATCTGTTTTTCACCACCAACTTATTTGTATTTGTATAAGCATAGAAATAATAAGTATATGTGATTATTATAACCTGATATTTATTATATTAAAAAAATTTACCATCTAATTCAGTACAATTTCACAACCATAAGACTGAAATCATCATTCATGCGTATGAAAAACCTACTGTCTCCATGATGCGGAACTGATTATTCTACCTGATATACATCAAAGCGTGATCTTATAAAATAATAGATTAAATAAATATAATATATATTACATAAATAATTTTTTAATAATATATTTATTACCTAAGAAGGATAAATAGAACTTATTCTTCAAAACATGCATAATAAAATGAAGCAGTTAACACCTGAAAGATGTGTAATAATGAAATATTTTTTAAAAGGAGGTATTATGATCATATATGATATCATAATTGTATATATTGATATGGAATAAGTCAATGAAATTATTTCATTAATTATAAATTATTATTCGATATATACAAATGATGTGAAATCTTTCGTATTGGATTTTTTTTGAAATGTCATTATTATCCGAGATTTTTTATACATACATATTTACTATAGTATATTTTTCATCCATATTCATTCATCGTAAAAATGTAATGAAAAATACTATTTATATTTGTCTATAAGGATTTTTAGTCAATTTTATCCATTGGTGCAATTTAATTAAATTGTATGAGATGAATCATTTATCATATTTGATATGATGTACATTCTGACATATTTGAAAAAAATATGGGAATAATGTCATCGTTCAACTGATAAAGAAAGGACATATTTTTATATTTTCCTAACAACTTATTGCCTGAATCTTGATTAATATGATTTTAAAGTTATCTTCAAATAAATTGTTTTCATTTAAAAATTCATGGAATTTTGTGAATATAAAACATATTTTAATAAGAGTTGATATTTTCCTCAAGAATTAATTTCAAATATTCTTTAAAAATAATTTTAAATATAAGATAGATTTATATATTATGGTTATATTTCATGTATATTTCCCAAATTACTATGTTGGACAGATTATTTTTTGATGTAATAAATTTTTTGAAATCCATTTTTTCGAATGGATTATGTTATGATTGAATGAGGTATAAGGAACGATTTTATTCCTTGGGTTATGCTACTATGAATGATTTTTTTGCGGCACAAATAAGGATGATTTCATTAGGAGATTTGTGGGATGTATATAACCCTAAAATATATCAGGTAAAGATTTATATGTAATGAGATAGGTAGAACCAGAATGAGAAATGATATCGATTTAGTAATATAGGGCTGGACTAGATAGTAAACCTGGTTTAGTAATATAATGTTTGAATGAAGAGTAATCTCGGTTCAGTGGATGAATTTTTTACTATGATTTTCTTATAAATGAGTATGCATAATAAGAATAAGATTTTTTATTTTTATGTTTTTTCCACAATTTCCTTTTTTAAATGCTATTTCTTCATGGAATAAGTTCATTTATGATTTATCCCTTATTAAATACCACGATTTATTTCATGACAAATAATTTTGATATATGTTATACGTGGTATCATTTATGAAAGATATTTCATGGTTTTTACAATCATGTGCTCAAGTATTGTTTGATATTTTCCTTGTATACACATACTAATAATTTGCGCACACCCTTTTCAAAAGTTTTCATTTTCCAAGGAAAAGAAGAATGGTTTTATGGGAAAACCAAAAGTGGATGAACATTATGGAAGATGTTGAAGATCCTTCAGAAAATTAAGATATTTTTCCATGTTCCCAAAGGCAGTAAACATAGAATGTCTTTGAGTTTCTATTTGTGTAATGTATTATATATTATAAAAAATAATATAATATTCATGTAAATCAATATAGTTTCATTTGATTTGGTATCAGAGCAATGTTTCAGTCAATCACTAGAAATTTGGGTGAGAAAGAATTAGTGAGATCACTAGAAATATTTCTAAGCATTTTTCTAGGGAAGTCTCTAAGGATAAAACAATGTATAGGTTAAAATCCTTGAATTTTGGTAATTATCATGGTTCACCTATGACTAAACCTAATATGTTAGATATATAATGTACTTTTCATGGATTATGTTTTCTCCGTAGTTTAAATTTGGCATCTAACACAATTGTTTTAGGGTTCCATATAATTGATTGATCATGATGGATCAAATTTAAATATAAATGCAATTTGAAATGAAATGATTGTCATCTTTAACTACCAAATGTTATGTGTAATGGAATGAAAAATATTCTCTTTATACTTATAAATAATATGAATAATTCTGGACATAAAAATGTGCAGAAAATGTAACAAAATTCTCTCAAGTCCTTGAGGCAACACCAATATTCTTTTAGGGGGAACTTCTGATCAACTAATTATTGAACAATGGTATAGTACCACTAAAAAGTTATTTCATTTCCTTCTCTATTCATAACATTGGAATGTTATTTTGGTTTTTTATCATATTGATAGTGAAGTGTACTAATGGTGGACTCTAATCAGAATAAAAGGCATTAAGATGAAATTGAATCTATGGAATGGAAAGAGTTCATGAAATTATCATTCAATAAATTTTTCATATAATTATTATATATATTTAAAAATTGTTCCTATAGATTAATAAAAAGGATGATTAATCCATTGGTATATATAATGAAAATATTTAATGACATGTAAGCTATTCTTTTATTATTATCATCCAACCAGAATGTAAGGTAGATTGATTATTAAGTGGCATAAAACCATGTATTATAAGTGAATAATCTTTAAGATACATTAGTAGGCATCAATAGATAATGAATTGTTATATCAAGGTAAAAATAGAATTTGGGGTTTCATATCAGTCTCAAGGTTTTGATAAGAAATTGAAGATTGATTTTGGGGGAAAATATCAGAACAATGGAAAAAAATGTGTGCATTTTCTTAATCTCAATGTTTGAATGAAACAAGGTAGATATTGTCTTAAAGGTATTAGGAAATGTTTAATGTGTTGGATATAAGTTTGTCAGGAATTTTTGTGTTGATGTAATGGTAAAAAATATAGTTAATGATGTGACAAGAGAAATGACAACATTGAATGCACCTCCTACACTACAACGAAACAAGTTCAATGAAATGGTGAATAATGCTAACCAATTCACTAATACCTAAGTTTTTGATGATGTTGAAAATAAGATGCATTATAAGGGAAATGATAAGGTTGATCACATGTGACCTCTATTTGTGATGTGGTGTTCAATAATGAAGTGGTGTATTGATTGATTTTTTTTGTATTGGGTTTCCATATTATTGTTATAGATTCATATTATTGGTATTATGGAATAATTAAATATATATGTATTGGTCCAATGATGATTTCATCAATGGATTTAAAAGTATATGTTGAGTGGTATTAGTATTTGTTAATAGTTATTTTGGTATTTTTGGAAAATCATTTATGGAAGGATAACCCTTAATATGTGCATAATATTGGGATAAAGAAATAAGGAGATGTTTGTTAGTATTAACCACCTCATGACTGATATCATGGAAAGCATATTTATGATATCATGACTATGTAAATTTAATTTTGGGGGACTATGTTTCTATAGAAATTCAAGTAATTACCATGTTTCAAGAAAATACACGATGATGGAACTCACATGTTGGGAATGTGTCCCACAAGGGATAACTTAATATATGAGGGTGGTAAAGGTTAGATGGGTTAGTGAACCTCTTTCTAATGTTTTATACTTTAATATTTTAGAAGGACTATATGGTTATCAATTTATGGAAACTATAAGTTAATCCTCAGATGATGATTATTAAATTAATGTATTATATCTCTATAGGTGGACTTATGTATATTTGATAACATGTTTTAACCATATTTTGTGACGAATACAGATCAAATGACATGTCATTATATTAAAGTAAATGACGATATTCTATTTCCGAAATTGTAAATAATTAAATTTCATGTCATGGAATAAGAGATAAACTAGAAATTGACCATAGAACAAGGACTTGATGAGATTAAATGTAAGCATTTATGAAAAATTTAACATTATTAATCCCTTGGGAAATGATTTTAAAACCAAAAAATGTATCACAGTACCATCATTTATGAATAATCGGAAGACCACTTAAATAACTAATGTTTTATGTCTTCTTTATTATTAACTTTTCTCTTAAAGATGTTCTCTATTAATCACCATCATAATATGATAGTTCTATTTCTCTTCTATATCCATATATTCACATTCCACCTACATTCTCATATGTGGAATCCCAGTAACAAGTTAATTTGGGTAACCATTATATTTCTAACCTTCCTTTTTAAAATGATGTTTTATTATTAGGCTTTCTGATTAGGGTCTCTATGAAACAAGTTTTCTAGTATTAATCCTCTGATAATCCAGATGATTTTTTAGAGGGAAATTCATTATAATGGGGTAAAATGTAACAACCCAATATTTTAAGGATATTTTTCATTTAATTGTTATTTATTTATGTATTTATGTATTTTAAAAATTTATTTAATTTCTTATATAGTGCGTTACACCATGATCATTTTGCGCTACACACAACACTGAATTAACATACAATATATGAAACACTATGATAGGCTTGTGTTACACAAAATTTCATCTACTTTTGAAAAAATTACTTTTACAAAATAATATTGTTTTGTGAAAAAATAAATTATTATTATGTAACCTTATATCGTAGTTATTATAATGACAGATATGAACAATATTAACATTATTTTGTAAAATTATTAAAATAAAAATATTTGAGTTTATAATCTAATAAAATCACTCCTTTTGGATTTTATTAATTAAATATATATTTAATATATTCAATATAAGGGTTAATTTCATCTTATATGTTTCTTAAAAAATATATTACAATAAATTTTATTTTATGTATAAAATAAGTATTTAAAAAACATGTTTTTCCACCCATTGATGGAGAAACCATTTTAATTCTATTTTTGGACACATTTCAATATTATATTTTACAAAATAAACTCTATCATTTAATGAATAGTTTCAAAATTAATTTTAGTTTAATTTTTGATATTTTTATGATATGTTCAATATTCTAATGAATAGTAAAAAATAATGCATTTTAATTGAAAAGTACTTTTTGTAAAATTAATTTATTCTGTTATATTATATATTTTATGGATTTTAAAGTATTAATAGAATATATTTTTTATCTTTTAATATATTTTAGGTCATTGGTAGAAATTTTACATTGAATTTGGATGTCAAAAACATTTCAATCTTTTGCATGTTTTATCTTTTAAAACCAATTTTCTAGTATAGACAATGGTATTAATTTTTAATTAATTACTGAATTGTATTTATTTTGAATTTTTAGACATGAATTTTATAATTCAATTCAATTGATCTAAATTATCTAAAATGAAATTTTTTGGGCATTATAAATAATAACTATATTAATTTTATATTAATATGCTAAAAAGGTAAATTAAGTAATTTAAGGTTAAAATAATATTACAAAAAGACCCTAAAACATGTATTAATATATTTGGATGAGTTTTTTTGAACTAAATAATTCTTGTGTCTAAATGGTTTCCTTGAAAATCCCCATATATTTTTTAGGAAATTTAATATCGTTTATTTAAATAATAGTTAAATATGTATTACTCAACCTTGGAAAACTATATTATTATTATAAAGAAATACATAAGATATATTAGACTATTAATACATATATGGAAGCTAATTTTTTCATGGTAATTTATTTTAATTTTTAGGAAATAAATAATTACTTTAAAGTCTTATACATTGATGAAGCATACATTATTTAATTGATGAAAACCAATAAAATGATAATAATAAATAAAAGGCCAGAAAACATCAACAAATACTATTGGTCAAGTATATCTAAAACTTAATAAAACAAGTTTCATTTTCCTGATAATTTTGAGCCATATGGATTTGATTATAAAAAACTTATAATATTTTATTGAAATTAATGTTGAAGTTTTAAAAATCATGTTTTTATAAATAAAAATGTTTTAATATTGAGTTTTACAGAATATATATTCAACTATTGTTATTATTTTTTTATCTATAAGATGTATATTATTCATCGAGTTGTATTTTTTATTTTTATTCAATAAATACAAATACTAAACAATAACACAAATTTGATGTTGTAATTAATTTATTAATGGAGATAACATATAAAGGGAATTTAAAATATTAAACTCAATAAATTTTTGGATAATTAATTTATCCAATTATTCTTATATATGAATGTGAAAAATTAGATAAATGAGAAAAAAAATTTATATAAAATATTATCTTGGTATTTTTAAAAATCCTAAAATTGAATTGTGTAAAAAATGAAACAATTGAATACTTATCAAAATAATGTAATATTAAATTATTTAAAAATCATAATACATATTTAAAAATATTGAATAATTATTATATGTTGGATAATTCTACAAGGTATTCATTTATGGTCTCATTGACATCCAAAAATTAAATATTTCACCCTTTTAATAATGAAATAATTAGACCATAATTAAAAATTATTTATAATAAATAAGTGTTAATTAAGAGGGAAATGATTAAATGGAGAGAAAACATTTATAAATTTAATTATATGATGATATTACAATCTTATATTATCTAATATTATATAATATAACATTTTGGATGTTCATTTTTGTTTTATATTGTTATAAATTATCATTTTTGGAGAATCCAAATGTGCCCCTCACCCCAATTTTAAAAGGGAACATCCTCCATGACAACATAAATTCATATTGAGACTTCAATATCGGGTATCCACTTCTCATTTACCTTATAAACTTACTTTTCTTAATTTAATAATTTCAGGTATTCTCAAAAGACTAACTCAAGTTAATTTAAGTGGAGATTTAGTGGGAGCTCATCGGAGAAGAGTTAATCTCCACAACCGATTCTTTAAAATAAATTTATTATTTTACTTACTCATCCAATGTAGTATCCATTATAAAGAAATAAATATAGTATCAACTATATTCTTTGATGTTATTATGATAATGTAAAAAACATATTTGACCTTCTATCTATCCTATGAAAAATGAATTCACCATGCATGTGTATATACGACATATCATCTAAACGCCTTGGTGAGATACATTTTTCACCACCACCATATACATATGGTTATAATGATGGAAATAATAATTATATGTGATAATGAGAACATGATATAAATTCTAGAAAAAATTATATGCCATCAAATTTCATACAATTTTCGAATTATGGAAATGCTATCATCACTCGTCTGTACAAATGACCTACTGTGTCCTCGATGCGATGTGATTCATTCTACATGATATCCATTAAAAAATGATTATATAAATGTATATAATGAATTAATATGATATTTATTATGTCATAAAATTTTTGTAATTATATAAATATGAATTATTAATCATAACAGGAACTTATTCAACCAATTATGGATTAGAAAATGAAGTAGTCAACACATAAAAAAGCATAATAATGAAATTATTTACAATGGGTATTAATATGACCATATATGATATCTTAAATATAAATATGGTCATGTAATATGTCAATGAAATTATTTTGATCGTTTTATTGATGTTTCTGTTACAGAAAAATGATATCCGACAATAGGTTAGGGGTAATTTCACAATCTCATTTTTTCCGAGATTATTTATCCGTATGTATTTAATAAGGTATATGTACCATCCATGTTAATGTTTTCTAAATGTTTACTAAAAAATATATTTTATACTCCTATACAATGGTTTAAATTCAATTATACCCATTGATGAATTTTTATTGAGTGTTATGAAATGAATCTTTTACCGATTTCATTATGAGGTACTTTTTGACTTATTAAGAAAATCACTAGTAGACTCTGGCCTTTTAACTTATACAGAGTCAATGAATTTTTAAATTTTCATATACCCTTATTTCATGGAAGATTAATTCACAATATTTCATTCATATTTTGAAATAAATTCTTTTCCTTTAAAATTTTCATGGAATTTTGTGAAATGAAAAAAATAATAATAAGAAAGGATGTTTTCCTTAAATCTTAATTTCATGTTTTATATAAATAATAATACTCCATATATGATGGAATTAATTAGTAGGGTTTTGTTTCCTCTTTAATATCCAAATTATTCCTATGGTTTTATTGTGATTATGATGGAATTAGATTTATCAAGTCCATTTTTACATGAATTATATCTTTATAGAATAATAGTTAAGGAACCCATTTTATTTCCTGGATTATTCTATGATTAATGATTTATGTTTTTGTTTAATACATAAAAATGGTTTCATTATGAGAAGGGTGGGATGTATATGTCGAACCGAATAATTGGTTAATGATTTATATCTCTTGAGACAGATAGGAGTAGAACAAGAAATGATATTGGTTCAGTTGTATAAGGCTAGAATGGTATGTTAACCCAGTTTAGTAAAAAATGGCACAAATATGGAGTGAAATCAGTCCAGTACAAGACATTTCCTACGATGATGGTCAAGTAAATGAGCCTTAACATATATGGAAATTCTTTTCTATTCTTATGTATTTTACAAAATTCCATGTTTTATGTGAATTTTGTTTTTTCATGGATCATTTTCCTTTATGATTTATGGCTTATAAACTTCCACATATGATTCATTACTCATGATTATTATATATCTTATTTGTTTTATGTTTTTAAAAATATTTTTTCCTTGTTTTGACATTATTATGATCATGTTTTGTTTTTAAATTCCTTGTTTACCATTAATGACCTTTTGACCTCACCCTTTTCAAATATTTTCTTTTCCCCATTATATAAAGATTTATTTTTCATAGGAAACCCCAAGTGGAAGATATTTATGAGAGATTTTGAGGATATTTCATGAAATTATATGAACATGGTCGATGTTTCAAATGGTATTAAATTAATATTTCATTTGGTTTTCATTTTGATTAATGTATTAAATATTTGGAAAAAGCATTATAATGACTATGAATGTCATGATTGGTTCATTTGATAGTGGGAATTTATATAAATCACCAATGGAAAAGGTAATATTTCATTAACTATTGATGATACATTGGAAATAATCAGTTAGATATACTATTATTAGAGATTACATGTGATTATAGCTGATGTATTTATAATGTTCCTAGAAACCATTATACCGATTCTATTATTTTTATACCTACATATGAGGTTTCATTATGATTATATTTGCATTATATTTATATGGATAATTAAATGTATGTTATCATTTTTATAAGTTTATTAAATTTTTTATTTATAATGTATCTTTCCAAATAATTTTTCTAATTTCATGAGCATTCATGTATTTGATAGACCAATAAGTTTTTCTTTCATTTATTTCCACACACTATGATTTATATTATTAGATTACATTTAATAATTTTTTTTTGATATTATTGATGTATATGAATGATTACAAAGACAATTCTCAATTTACAAATTTTTTAATAGAAATGAAGAATGCGTGAATTTTAAAGAACATTATTTATGCCAGAAATTGATGTTCCGATGGTGTAACTAAGTTGTTTTGGTTATGTATAATAAATTTTTTTGTCTCGTATCAAATTAAAATTATAATCCTAATGTTAGTAGATTTATAGTTTTGAAACACTTTTTTAGAAATATTTACTTATGGGATTATTATATTTAGGATATTTGCCCAATGACTTTTATATGAACATGATTAGAAATTATATATTTATTTTCTATTTAAATATGTGTTAAATGTTTCAAAAAAATTATTTCAAAACCTATCACTAATGCATTATATAGAAATATTACGTTAAAAATTATTTAAAAATTCTGTGATTCTCAATTGGTATAATACATGGGAAATATAAATAGATAAATCACATGATTTCAACAATTCATGTAAGCTATTAATTAATGAAAAAATGGATTATATAACACTAATAATTATTTGATTATAGTTTTACTTTACAAGGATAATTATATGTCATTCCTCGTTAGTTAAATGTATATAGTGTACAGTTATCACTCAATACTAATGTATTTTATACCAATGAATAATTAAAGAAACATGGTTGATTCATAGTTTTTTTCTATAATATTATGAATTATAAATTAATAATAAGATGAGGTAGAGACTCTAGTGGTAGATCAATTTTCATTGAATAAAGGGAAAAATGGTTGATTAGAATTTATGAAGTGGAAAATTTATAGTTAACAAAGTATTTATATTTATTATTTAAAAGATTCCATGGAAATAAAATATGGTTTACTTCCTTATTACATGGGGTATTAATAGAATAATTTGACATGATAAAATAAAGTTTTTTCAGAAGTGATACATTATATCACGAAATTCACTTATTCTATAGATATGATCTTATGGTGTTATCATAAGTTGAATATCAAAAAATTTGATAAATTATATTTTAAATCATGTATATAATTTACCTACTATAGGTAATTTTTATGTTACAAAACTAACATAAACTTTTAAATATATGTTTTTTATAATCCCATAATATTTAATTATCCAATGGAATTTACATAAACATATGACAATACTCAATTTAATTGAATTATAAGATAAATTCATGTTATTCCACAAACATAAATATTAGAGTATGATTTGTTTTGATATATAGGGTGTTAATTTTTGGATATGTAACACACAATATTTTTTATTTTAAAAATTCATTTAAATAAAGATCATGTTTCTAATATCTCTTATTTCATGAAAAAATTAACTGAGATAGACCAAGCCTTAATCAATTAAGGTACACTATTAAAATGGAATAAAAAACTACATGATTGATAAATGAATTGTAATTAATAAAATTCTAAAACAAATAAAATACCATTAAAATTAAAATTCACCAATACTGTAACATTCGTCATCACATACTATAATGATGATAATATCACATATATCAAATATATAATGAATAAATAATGTTATTAATAAGATAAATAACAACAAAAATAAATGATATAATATAATTTATTTATTTTATGTTGATAAATAAGCATAATATAATGATATATAGTAGCATTTGTATATATAAGGCCCCAGCCTTAAACATTACATAATCATGAATTAAGTTAATAATTCACATTGATGATCTATTCAGGTTTAAGGAATTATATAATTAGGTCATAACATGTACATCACAATTTGAATATTACATGTATAATCTTGTACTATGTATCAATTTTTTCATAAAATAAAAAGTCCTCAATGAAAAAAAAACATTTTTTGTTCCATGTTTTAGTCATCATTAATATTCCTCCATCACATAAAAGACCCTATTCTATATTAAGTCATGTGAAAATTTTTTCAAAAACATTGGATGAGCATTGAAATCAATATAAGTGATACCCAAATATGAAAAAATATTAGTTTTTTAAAACAACTAGTAAACCTTCAATACATTATCATACATAATACTTTTCACCTTTATGAAGTAGTAAATACTCTTCACTATATAAAATCTCATTGAAGATCCTTTTGTAAACAAAATATTACTATAGAACCCATAGAAAGAACACATAACATATAATGGAAACTTGGGATATAAACATAAATAAATAGAATAACCATATGTTCGACTTCCACACATATAACTAAATGGTATATCCACACGACTGACTACCATACCCAATTCATTTAAATTTATAAGGTAACCACCAGTCCTTGGATTATAAAAAACCGCCATTCATTTTATTTATCATGTAACCACTTGTCAAATATCCAAGTAACATTACATATTCAAAACACATAAATTTTTTCAAATATGAACAATTACAAATTAAAATTTAATTCTAAATCACAAGATATAATTTCAAGATATTGAAATACTCGATCCATTTCAAAAACCATTTTCAATACCGAAACACCCAAAATGGAATAAGGGGTTTCTTTTTCATTTTAGAAAACCTTAAGGCTTATACATGAATCCAAATAATGATTATGGTGACTGAGGGATCATTTTCACCACATACGTTAATAATGAATTCCATTTGTTTTTTAGTAAAACAAATCGTAGTAAAAATATTCCCTAGGAATGAATATAAAACTCAATGGGTTATATTACACACATTATAATATAAGGTGTTTTATATTATTAATCCATGCCTCACTAAAAGGAGATTGAGACGAATCCCCTTACCTCGTGCCCAACTTGACATTTCTATTCGTTAATTTCCTGAATAATAAACATAATTTAATTTATACTTGATTCAGAAAAAATTTAAATTTTATTATTCCTTTTATATCACTTATTACCTTGCTATAACAATTACTCAATTATTTTATTTCATAATGGACATTTTGTTGATGTTTGGAACACGAGTAAACAAAAGGAACTTTTAATAATTACAAATTCTCTATTCGGTCTGAAATAAATTTTCTCTATAATAATATTAATTATTTAGATATAATATATATCATATATATCCTATATTTATGTATTTAGAATAGTAAATAACAATTATATATAAGAAATGAAATGCAATGTTCATGGAGTCGATAAGTCGTACAAACGCTTGAACGATACTTTCAATACTTCTTCATATTTAAAGGAATGAAAAATACATTATATAGAGGTGTATAATAATTACAATATAATATCTATGTTATATATGGTACATAATTTCTTTAATTCCATCTTTTATAAATTTTATGTGTCGTATGAATGATTCATATCACTTTGAGGGAGCGGTAGTATGCATTTTCTCAAAAGAAATTATCACATATATAAAACATGAGAAGAATAAATGTATATTATAAAATATAATTACAAAATAATAGAGAAAAAATATCATAAATATTTTAGATAATTACAGTTCTATCATAATGACCACTATATTAGGTGGTTAGAGAATATTGAACAATCGTCATTCTATGAGGCTGTAGTTCTTCGTCCACATAAACAGAATGTTCTATACCTTTTAGATGGTGGTGTGTGTAAGTGTAGTTCTAATCCTTCTCATAACAAAAATATTGTATAGTGAGGATATTGGTGTTATTATCTAATAAATTAATATGAATATAATAGGTAGTGTGGATGGAAAATAAAATGAAAAGAACATGAGAGGAGACATTACCTTTAAATCGGGTAACCCCCTTTGGTTTAAACCAAAAGGTTTTCATAATTTTTTTTCTCCCAAGGTGATGGAATCTAGGAGGAAGAAAGGAGTGTTCAAAGCTTATTTGGAAAGAGGTTGGAAAAGCCATGGGGGCTTGAGAGGTTTGAATGTGGGTTAGATTTGATGTCCTTTTATAAGAGGGTGGATATTCTCTTTAGGCACATTTGAATGTATTATTTTATTATAAAATAATATAAGTTTTCAAAACGTCCACAACTAATAAAATTAAAATATAAGATGAATATAAGTCGAAATAAAATCATCCAATATGAATTCGATTGGTTTTGGATATTATTAAATCCTTGTCTTTTTTATCTGACCCATTCATATCTTATTTATCTTTGACCGTGACTTCTTGTATAATCATACTATATGGATATTATATTTACAATAAAATTAAAATAGAACTAAAAGTGGTTCATTAATGAAATTTACATCCTTATCTAATTCATTTTGACTAAACTTATATTTTTTGGATAATAATATATTTTAAAAAAATAATAACTTTTTTAAAAACTCATTTCTGTCAATTTAAATAATATTCATATCATGACTATTAAAAAAATCCCAAATAACATGATCTGTAATGTCTTGGATTTCATTTTGTATTATTTTTAAATATTATATGGAATTATTATGAGACCAGGTGCTCTTACAGAACATTATTCCGAGAACCAGTGATCCTAGAATGGTGGTTTGATCTTTTTTCATGTTAAGTGAGTCAGCACTTGTGCGCGGTTGTGGATATTTCCAAACCGATGCCCGGATTAAAAATTTGAGGGAACTGTTGCTCCTTGGATGATGACTTTACCTAATAATGGGTCTAACCTCGACCAGTGCGGGTCAAGAGAAAATGATAATTTTCAGACAGTTTTAGTAAAAATAAATAAATAATTGGCATAGTTTATATTATTTTTTATATATGGAAACATTTTCAACAGTGCAGCGACATGGAAACATTTTAATAATTAATTCAATCTCAAAATGATACAGAAAGGAGAAATTCTAACACATTAATGCCACATGGTGATGGAATTCCAAAATGTGATCCCTCTTTTTAATGGGTTAATCAAACGTTGATCGTTGGAAGAATATTGAGAGGAACTCGGAATAATCCTTAGTGCTTTGGAGAGAACTCTCAGCAATGAACGACGATGAATCAAAGATGTGGATCATTGTGTAATTGAAGCTGAAGGATCTCAGTGATGATGGCGGCACACCACCCCCTCCCAATCCCTTCATCAGCAATTGAACCCTTCGTGAGGTAGGGGATGTTATTTCAAATCTCTAATCTGCATTTTTAATTTTAAAGTACAAACGTGGATCAACCACGAACATGTAGTTCCATGGATTTTTACATTCTTGTAGGAGTGTTTTTGATGGGATGATTTCAGGGAATTAATCCTTGTTTAATTTTTGTTTTATTCTTCTATGTTTAAACCTACTAACGGGATTAGATCAACGCTGTGACGAACAACGAAGGAGGTTCGTTCCTCAATTTTATGATTTTATTTCTCCCACATTCCATTCATTGTGCGTTATTCAAGTTCTTAATGGGGTTACAAAGAATGGTTCCTTGCGCACTTATCTAGCTATAGAACAATCCGAAACTAGAGATCTAACATCACAATGGCACCATGGAGGTGTGATGGAAATTTCGGAAGATGAATCGGCTTGGATCAGAAAAGAATGTTCTTCAGTAGTTCTTCATGCAGGAGGATTGAAACACCTATTCAGAGCCAATCGAAGGCCTAAAAACAACAAAGTCAGCCTCGGGACATCGGAGCGACCTGGATTCCTTATTTTCATGGCAATCAGATTGCCAGATCGAACAATGGGGCCGCACAGGAGGCGCGCTGGCGAAGGGCATCCTTTTTGGAAAATTCCAGGTTACACGACATGTACTTATGAAGAAAACATTGTGCAAAACCAGCAGTAGCAGCTAGGGATTCAGTGGTCAGAGAGGAATTACACGACATGTGACCCTTGTGACATGGCATGTTGGACTTTCCCTGAATCTTGGCATGTATTTTGGAAATTACACAGACACAGAATAGACTACACGGATTCAGACAACATGGCGTGTACTCTCTACACAGCATGGAAGAGGTGGCTAAGTGGGACTCGACGTGTACCCAAGGGATACATGGATACGGGATGAAGTACATGGTGTGTACACCATCACACGGCTAGGCGAGGCCAGTAACATGGGTCACCCCATGTACCGATTACATAAGTTGGCGTACACGGGTTGATGACTTTGTACGGGCACACGACCAGCGTAGACGATGCTAACCCCAGTCACTTGGAAACGACATGTATACCATACTACACGTAGTGTACTAACTTTTTTCGATGAATAGCCTTACGACTTGGGCCGTTGTACACGAGCATTTCCTGGGGCCAGACAACATGGCGTGTAACTTTTATACATGCTGTGTGCTTTTTGGAAAATTGTGTTGTCCCCTTGTTAATCATATCTTGAATATGTTTTCATTATTGTTAGTTCCCATTTTCTCGTTCCCCTAAAGGTCAAGCATTGTTTCCTTCTACAAGCGTATGATCCTTTCAGCAGGACATTCTATGATAGAGTCAACATCCCTTCAAGAGGCCTCAAGCAAGATCCTCTATCCATTACTGACCCTAGGTAGAGTCAGGCATCGATGTGACTAACTCTATCGGGCGTTGATCCTCTACCTAGCTGGGAAATACTCTAAGCTGGTGAATTTGGATAAGTTGCGGTATCATCCATTTCCATGGAAGTGTTCCTCATCTATGTATCGTGATCTTTCACAATCTAGAGTGTGTCTCCCATAATGAGTGTATCTATCTCCCGTGATCTTCCCACTAAAGAGTGTGTCTCCCGTAATGAGTTTATCTACCTCTTGTGATGTTTCCCGATTGATAGTTCTTCTCAGTTGGGAGTCAACAGAGCTACCAGATCTGTGGAGTGTGTTATCCCTGAATGAGTGCTTCGTGGAATCTTCAAATTGAATCCATAGTGAGGGTATGTGGTTGTGTGACTTGTCTCTGTAGTACGGTTCAGGGTTCTATGTATATCTGGATTGTGATCTTCTATTATATTTTCAGTAGGAATATTATATGTAGAGATGACTGTTCCTTTATTTTGTGCACTTACTTTATGTTTGTCAGGGTCCTCTACTGATTATTCTTATACTCACACTTGCACGGGCTTTGCCCGCATGTGTCGTGTCTTGTGAAGACGACCAGCCTTTGGACAGAGTCAAGGGTTGGTCAGGATAAGACCGACCATTATGAGTACTTTATAGGTCGAGGTGTACCTTAAGACATGGGCAGTAGTCCTAGTACATCTTTGTGTTAACAGGTTTGGTTTTGAAGGTTTTCAGACTCTTATTTTTGGGAGGGCTTGTATTCTAGCCCAGTTTACTATCAGTACATTACATTCTATCGTACTCTTTTGGTTGGGTTTAGTTGTATGCATGCATTTGGTTCCATAAATATTTTTACATTACAACATTTTTGGGCATGGAGATGTGTGCATATGTACAGGTTCTTAGGAAATGCCTCCCATGTACTAATATGCCTACTCGATGCTAGTCACCAGCCCTTGGAATATTAGAGGTGGGCATGGGGAGTCACGGCGCGGGCCCCACTAGGACGGGTCATGACAGAGTGGTATCAGAGGTTGTTAGTTCAACATTAGGACCAAGAGTCTGTGAGATTGGTTTGGGGAAACAGTGTTCAGTGATTCGAGCTCGGCTTTTAGGCCAGAGACTCCATTGTTGGTGCGGCGGCCGACGTATCCATACACCATGACTCTGATAGCCTGCTTTTCAACTCGGTACATGAAAACACTAGTTGTGGGGAAAAGGTGCATACATCATATATGAATGGGTTGTATTTTTCATGTACATTGTGTCAGCTATCCAGTTATACACATTGACCATGGTACATATTGATTCCTTACTGGATGCCTCCGTGATGCATACCTGCGAGGATTCAGCAGCACATTCATGGGGATGACCCTCTCAGTGATGAGGCATGGATACAAGGACTAGTTACATAGGAAATTACACCAGGTTGTGCACCTAATATGCCACCACCAGTGGAGCAGGATGTGGTACCTGCATTACTAACCAACATGGAGAATATGCTGAGCGCACTCCATGAGTTCCAGCTATAGAGACCACACAGGATCTGAGGGGAGCCCGACCCTCAGGCGACTGATGACTGGCATGAGGCAGTGACTAGAGTTTTCATCTTGTGAGGACAATAGAAGATTAGATGGTGATCATAGGGGAGAGCCTTCTACTGGGTTCGGTGGGACGATGGTAGAGTCTGACCACATAGAATCATGATGAGGATACTTGTTAATTGACATAGTTCAAGAGAATCATTAGGGAGGAGTTCTCTATGGTCATTATGAGAGCCATATGCATCCAGGATCTTCATCAGCCCTAGCAGGGAAAATTGATGTAGCTGACTATTCATCGTGGTTCACCAACCTCACCCAGTACTCGATGGATATAGTCAGGGATGAGATCTTCAGATATCAGACCTTCGAGTGTGGTCTAAAATGTGACATCCATGCTTGTGTCATTCCTCAATTCATTTCAACTTATGCTAGAGTTCCCAAGTAGGCTTTGGTGATCGAGATCTCCTTCACGGAGTAGAGACAGCTGATGACAGTCAGTATTAGGCATATAGATGCAGAGACCTCGGTTAAAGGGAGCTGATGTCAGACACATAGATTCGGATGTGAGAGACATCAGAGGAGGACCCAGGACATGGGATTGATAGTCCAAGGCTCTCAGACTGGATCCAATAATCACAGGGAGAAGCGGTGCTACACATGCGTCGGTTGTAGAAATTTTTCTAGAGATTGTCTGACAGGTTGAGCTACTGACAGGGAAGTGGTGGATGGGCCACCGAGGTAGAGGACGATAGTGGAGCAGAAAGACCCTCCAAGTGGAAGACGTTGCAGAGGTGCATGGAGAGCTGCATGTGGTGGATGACACTTTGATATACTTCCACCACCACCCCTAGGATGTCCGCACCAGGCTTCAAGAGCTGGGGGACATGGGCGGGGACCGCTACTTGTAGTTGAGACGTACAACCCTAGGGATTCAGTGATGATACAAGGTAAGATTTGTGTCTTCTATACCTTATTTGTCATACTTATAGTCACAGGTTCTAGTCATTCGTTCATCACCACATGTCTTGTGAGAAACTGTGAGATTCTGGTAGAACCGTTGACTAAATCTTTATGCTTGGAGACACCTGCGGGTGGATACTTGACAATCAAACACGTTTGAAGACATTGTGATTTTACCCTTGGAGGTGAGAGTTTCAGTTGGAACCTCATGGTGGTAGCATTGAGGATGTATGAAGTCATTCCTCGTATGGATTGTTTATCTTCGGTCCATATCCAGATTTATTGTTTTAGGAGAAGAGTGCAGTGTGTTCACCGTGATAGGATGTGGTTTTCCTTTCTCATAGAAAAGGAGTCCCAGACAGCACAGAATGGTCTCATTCATAGGAGGCTGCATCCGATCACTCATGAGATGACTAACCTTACCCATGGAGTAGTAGATGTTGTGAGCTTTCAGTTCCCAACAATAGGGGTGAAGTATGATGATGTCTTTCCCGATGATGTTCCAGGATTACCACCCCACTAGGAAATTGACATCTGCATCAACTTGAACCCCTTTGATGACACCAATTTCATCACCATCATATTGGATCACCCCCACAGAGATTCGTGAGCTGAGGGTGCAGTTGGAGGATTTGCAGAGCCAGGGTTCTGTAAGACCTAACGTTTCACCCTGGGCGGCCCCAGTATTGTTTTCCAAGAAGGTAGGTGGGAGTTTGAGGTTTTGCATGGATTACCGGTGCGTGAACCAGGGGATGGTGAAGAATAAGTATTCATTTACGAGAATTGATGACCTCTTCGATCAGCTGAGAGGGGCTCATTGGTTCTCGAAGTTTGACCTTCAATCAGGCTTTCCCTAGTTACGAGTACAGAATATGGATATACTGTAGATGGATTTCAGGTTTCTCTACGGTCACTATGAGTAATTGGTGAATCCTTTCAGTGTGAGAAACTCCCTCGTAGTGTTCATGGGACTACTGAACGGGATCATCCAACCATAAATGGATCGGTTCGTAGTGGTCATCGTCGATGACATCCTTGTGTACTCAGCATTAGAGGAGGAGCACGCGAGACACCTACAGATAGTTCTAGACGTACTCCAGGAGCACCGTCTTTGTGGGATTCTCTCAAAGTTAACGTTTTGGATTCAAGAGATCCACCTTCTAAAAAATTTCATCTTAGAAGATGGAGTAGCTATGGACCTAGTCATGGTGGAGGTAGTGTTTGCATGGGAGCCACCTCAGAGGGTGATGGGGGTGAAAATATTCCTTGGGTTGGTAGGATATTACCGGAGATTCATTCTTGATTTATCCCGAATATCAGCACCGATGGAATCCTTGACCAGGAAGGGGAAACCCTTAATGTGGATGGATAAGTGCCAATAGGATTTCGAGCAGTTGAGACAGAGTTTGACAAGCACCCCAATCTTGAGATTTCTGGAGAAGGTTGTCGAGTATATAGTTTTCTGCAAAGCATCTTGAACCGAGCATGGCTGAGTCCTGATGCAGATATAGGCTATGATTTCTTATGGTTCACACTAGCTTAGGCCACATGAGAATAATTATGTGACCCATGACCTTGATTTGGCTGTGGTAGTCTTCGTATTTAAGATGTGGTGACACCTCTTTATGGGCGAGCAGTTAATCATCTACTCTGACCACAAGTTCCTCAAGTAAATATTTTCACAGAAGGATCTGAATCTGAGGTAGAGGTATTTTCTAGAGTTCCCCCATGACTATTATTTCAAGATCATTTATACTATTGTGAAGGGGATCAAGGTAGTGGATGCTCTTAGTAGAAGTTCAAGCTCACAGCTGTTGAGTGATGCAAAAAAGCAGTTAGCCACTTTGCAGTCATCCTTCAGGGATAGAGAGGATAAAACATACCTACAGACGATGGTTGTCACCCCTCCACTCTTACAACGGTATAGGGGTTCCCATATATGAGATGTCGACTATGTGGATTTACGTGCTTAGTTATCCATAGGACATGCTCATGAAGGATATTGACAAGGTGGGGAGCACATACTTATTTTCAGAGGATGCACTATTGTACAAGTAGCGTTGTAGGGGGAGGTCCTGATGATGTTTTATACATCCCCCATGGCGGTACTTTCTGGAGTGACAAAGATGTACCAGGTTCTCTGATGACCATTCTGGTGGTCAGGCAATAAGAAGGAAGTAGTTGTGTTCATTTCCCGATGCATCACATGCCAGCAAGTGAAGGATGAGCACCAGGTTCAAGAGGGATTAGCTCACCCCCTGGAAGTTCTAGAGTGGATATAGGATGGAATATCGATGGACATCATGATAGGCCTACCACAGACATCCATGTGGAATGATTCCATCTGGGTGATCATTGATAGACTCACCACGTCAGCCCACTACCTAGATATAAGGACGCATAGTTCCGTAGAGAGCTTGGGATGCCTCTACGTGCAAGAGATAGTTCAGCTTCATGGCATCCCTTAGACGACATTCTTAGAAAGAGATACCTGCTTTACAACCCATTTGTGGAAGGGATTATAGGAGTCCTCTAGGACTCACCTACACTTGAGAACAACATTCCATCCCCAGATTGATGGTTAGATGGAGAGGACCATTCAGGTTCTGGAGGATATATTGTGGGCCTGAATCATGGAATTTGGTCGTAGTTGGGAGGACCACCAACCACTGGAGGAGTTTGCGTATAATAATAGCTCCAACTCCACCATTGGTTTGGCACCGTTTGAGGCTTTGAATGGATGACTCTTCCGATCAACTCTTAGCTTGACCGACCCTGGAGTGTCAACCCTCATGGGTATAGATTTGGTAGAAGAAACAACTGAGAAGGTTTAGATCATCCGGTAGCGGATGAAGACTCCACAGAGTCGTCCAAAGTCTTATGCTGATAAGCGATGGAGACCCTTGAAGTTTGAGGAGGGAGACCATGACTTTCATTGGCTCTCACCTCGACAAGGGTTATGGAGATTTTTCCGAGGCAACAAGTTATCTCCGAGGTTCGTCGGATCCTTTCAAATACTGCATAAATTTTGTGTGTTAGCATACCACCTACATCTATCACCGTAGTTCCATCGGGTACATATTGTATTCCACTTGTCGCAGCTGAGGAGGTACATGCATGACCCATCACACGTCATCAACTAGGGAAAGATGGGAAAAGAGGATGGATTGACCATTGCAGAGTACCCAGTGGAGGTCGAGGATTAGAAGGAGAGGATCCTTTGTGGGTGATCTATTCCCTTGGTGCGCATTTGGTGGAAACATGAGAATATTCAGTAGAGCACATGAGAGCAGGAGGCTCAAATCTGTTACCAGTACCAACATATTTTTGAGAAGACTTGTTTTGGGTTTTCGGGAATGTAATTCCTCAAGGTGGGGAGAATGTAATGTCTCAGAATTTTTTGTGTATTATTTTTAAATATTTTATAAAATTATTATGAGACCAGGAACAGTGATGACACATCATTTCGAGGCCCGTTGATCTTGGAAAGGTAGTTCGAACCTTTTTTTGTTATGTGAGTTGGAACTTGTGTGCGGTTGAGGCAGTCTCCAAATAAATGCCCAGATTTAAAATCTAAGGGTACCATTGCATCCAGGACAATGAGTTTACCTAAGAACAGTTCTAACCTCGACTAGTGCAGGTCGAGATTAAAAGTTAATTTTTGGACGTTTTCAGTAAATAAAATAAAATAAAATAATTGTCAATGTTTATTTTATTTTTTTATATAGAAACATTCACTACAGCGCAGTGACATGGAAACTTTTTAATAATTAATGACATTTCATAATTACACATAAACAAGCAATGATGTCTCATTAATGTCTTAGCATGATGGAATTTATAAATATTGTTCCCTCTTTTTAATGGGTTAATTGAATGTTGCTCGATGGATGAATCTGGAGACAAACTCTGGAGAATCCTTGGTGCTTTAGAGAGATCTCTCGGCGACGAAAGACTACAAATCAAATCAGTGGATCATTGCGCCATCGAATTTGAAGGATATTGGCTATGAAAATGACATGACACCCCCCATTTGTTAGAAATCAAACCCTTCATGAGGTAGGGGTTGTTATTTCAAATATCATTTCCCCAATTTTAATGTTAAATGATGAACTCGGATCAACCATGAACATGTTGATCCGCGGATTTGTACGTTTTTGCTGGAGGGTTTTTGATGGGATGATTTTGGGGATTTAATTGATATTTAATTTTGGGTTGATTCTTCTCCATTTAAGCCTACTAACGGGAGTGGATCAATGCCGTGATGAATGATGGTGGAGGTTCGTTCCATGATTTTCTAATTTTATTTCCACCCCTTTGTTTTCCTCGTGCATTCTTTGCGTTCTTCATGGGGAGACGGACAACAGATCGTTGAAAAACCATATAGCAATGCAACAATCCTAAACTGGAGAACTGACATTGCAACGACCCAATGGATGTGCGACGGTCACAGCTGATGAAGAATCACCTCAGATCAAAAAATATTGTTCTTCAGGCTTTCTTCGCGCGAGAGGATCGAAACGTGTTTTCGGAGCCGATCAGAGGCCCGAAAAAACGGAGACACCCTCGGTATGTCCGGGTGACCTGGATTCTGTTGTTTCAATGAAATCGGACAGTTGGATCGATCAATGGTTCAGAACAGTTGGCACACTAGTGAAGGGTGTTGTTTCTAGGAAATTCTGGTTTACACAACTTGTACTCTCAAAGAACACGCAGTGTAGAACTGACGATGGAAGCTAGGGTTTTGGGGGTCCGAGAGGATTCACACGGTGTGTGTCCCTAGTCACTCATAGTGTTGGACTTTCCCCAAAGCTTGGGGTGTGTTTTGGAAAGTACACGAACACGGGATGGACTACACGACTTCAGACAACATGGCATGTAATCTTTAGATAGCATGGTAGAGGCATCTATGTGGGACTTGGCGTGTATCCAGGGGATACATGTATATGGGATGAAGTACATGGCGTTTACCTGATCAAATGTCTAGGTGAGGCCAGTAACGCTGGTCACTCTGTGTACCGATTACACTGGTTGGAGTACATAGGTTGAGGACCGTGTACGGGCACATGGACAACGTACATGGAACCAACCCTAGTCACTTGGACACGGCATGTTCACCATAATACATGCTGTGTACTCATTTTTCTACACGACCATCCTTTTGAAACGGGTCGTTGTACACTGGCAGTACCCGGTGTTAGAAAACATGGGATGTAACTTTTCTACACAACATGTACTTTTAGGAAAATGGCATGGTCCCCTAGTTCACCGTATCATGGACATGTTTTCATTTGGTTTTGTTCCCTACTTCTCATTCACCTGAAGGTAAGGAATCACTTCCTTATACAAGAGTATGATACCTTTAGCAGGACTTTCTGTGATAGAGTCAGCATCCATCCGAGAGGCCTGTAGCGAGATCCTCTATCAATTCCTAACCCTAGGTATAGTCAATCATCGATGTGACCAACTCTACCAGGCTTTGATCCATTACCTACCTAGTGAATACACCTAGATGGTGAATCTAGATGAGTCGTGGTGTCCGACATGGCCCTGGCAATGATCCTCATCTGTGTATCGTGATCTTTCCCACTCAAGAGTGTGTCTCCCGTAATGACTGCATCTATCTATTGTGATCTTCCCACTCATGAGCGTGTCTCCTATAATGAGTTTAACTACTTCTTGTGATGTTTACTAATGTACAGTACTTCTTGAACAGACATTATCAGAGCTACCAGACTTATGGAGTGAGTTCTCCCTGAACGAGTGCTTCGTGGAATCATCAAATTGAATCTCTAGTGGGGGTATGCAACTGTGTGACATGTCTCTAGACTATGGGTCTGGGATTTCAGTATATCTGAATTATAATATCCTATTATATGTTTTTTAGACATATACTGTGTAGAGCTAACTGTTCCTTTCCATTGGGTACTTGCTTTGTGTTTTTTCGGGATCCTCTACAGAGTATTGTTATACACACACCTACATGGGATTTCCCCGCATGTGTCATGTCATATGAAGATGAGCATAAATTTGAAAGAGTCCAGGGTGGACCAGGACATGAATGAACTTTCTGTGTTCCTTACAAGACAAGGCGTTCCTTCAGCTATGAGCTGCAGCCCTAGTACCACCATGTGTTTACAGGTTGGACTTTGCAGGTTTTTAGACACTTTTTTATGGGCTTGTATTCTGGCCCAGTTTACATTCAGTACTTTACATTATGTCTTACTCTGTTGGTTGAGTTTAGATATATGCATGCATTTTGATCCTTAATAGTTTTTACATTTCATCATTTGTGGGTTGGAGATGTGTGCATGTGTACCGGTTCATAGGAAATGCCTCCCATGTAGTAATATGCCTACTCGGTGATAGTCACCAGCCCCTGGCCTATTGGATGTGGGCTTGGGGAGTCACGATGCGGGCCCCACTGGGACGGATCGTGACATGATCAATTTGGAAAAACATCATTAATTAAAATATAAAAAGTCAAAATAATACATAAAATTAGTGGATGGCATAAAAAGTTTCAATAAAAATTTATTTTCATATTAATAATCTCATTTATTTTAAACATTCATTAATGAGGTCATTATTACATCATCATCGTGTCATAAATAAATAAATTTATTTGATTTATAAAATTTATAAATAAAATACCATGATGTAGGAAATATTTTAAAATTTATAGTGACTATTTTTAGTAAAAGATATCAATTATATAAACCCACATTAAATTTCTATTAGCAAAAAAATACATGTTTATGATATTATTATTTTTTACATCAAATAAAATGTTGTTAATGTAATTTTCATACCCAATTGGCTTCCCGAAGCCGAACGTTCTACCCTGGGATTATATTGGTCATCCATGACTCATTAAATGAGGTTATTATTGGTCATAAAATAATTTTATACTATTATAATATTATTTCTACCAAGAATGACCCTATTTTCCATTAACTGCGGTAAATAATAATCCAAAGTTACTATTCAAAAAAATTATTTTCATCCTATTGAAAAAAATTACATAAAATGACAACCATGTATATAGTATTTTTGAAAATCAATTCACAAAAGTAGAAAAATTTCATTAAATGTAAAAGCTGGTTTTTAACTAATATGCAATATTTTTAACTATTAATAAAAAATTGATGGTTTTTAGAAAAATTCGAATAATTCACAAGAATATAAAATTGATATTATGAATTAAAAAATATATCCAATTTTAAAAAATTCAAAACACTAAAGTTTCATTATTTAATTTAAAATTATTTCTCATTGTCAAAACTATAATGTGCGTTTTAAGATGTAAGAAACCATCAAATGATTGACATGTGTTAATTTCCCAATTAAACGTGAAATTACATCAATGAACTACATTTGATTAATTGGTAAAAATATAATACAGTTACACTTTAAAACCAATTAAAATCGTAATCTATCTATAAAAATAAATTTGTGGAAAATGTCATTTTGAATTAAAATGCGGTATTTTCACTACTAATTTAAAAATAAATATTATCAGAAAAATACCACAAACTTACCCAAGTTAAATATTGATGCCCCAATACTAAATATGTATTTTTTTTGTCAAATAGAATATAATAATGTGACAGAAACAATATTTAAAAAGGGTTCTCCCTCAAAAGGCGGTAAAACGACCTATTATATAATATTAGAGTATTTCATGCTTAAAATCCTATTAATTCTCATTTTTTACCGGTAAACTTTATTGGATAAATTAAATGACATTTAAGAAACATGTATAATCATATTGTAATTAGTTTTGTTCATTCCTTCCAATACAACATCTAGGCGTTGACTACTTTTTAAAAATAATAATATTTCTATATTATTTTCAGATATAACTCAACATTGTGAGCAACATTAGATTTTGGAGAAATCTGTTGTTTCATGTTGAGTATGATATCAAACATATCATTTCCTTTTACGTAAAATAAATATGTAATTCACAAATTTTATTAAATATAAAAATTTCATATTCTTTATTCACATTGGATTTTACATCCTTCCCCCCTTTTGGGAATTGTGTCCCCACAATTTTGTTAACTTATCATATAAATTGGGGTATTTATCCCGTATAGCATTATCAGATTCCCCTATTTCCTCTTCAACTATATGGCTTTTCCAAAATTCCATTACATGATTAATTACCTTATTCTTCAATACTTTATCTCTTCAGTCACGAATCTGGACTGATTTTTTCTCAAAAGAAGGATTGTATTCAGTTGAAATACTTATGAACTCAATAATTAGATGGATTCAACATATACTTCCTCAACATTGAAACATGAAAAAAATTTGTACCTTGGATAACATTGGAGGTAAAGCCACTATGTAGGCAATGGATACAAGTTTTTATAGGATTTTATAGGGTCCAATGAGCCTCAGACTCAGCTTTCCCTTCATACCAAAATGCATCACACTTTTTCAGAGAGAATCTTTGAGAAATACATGATCACCTACATCAAAATAAATATCCTTCTTGCGGTTATCGGTATATGTTTTTTTCAATCTCTTAGCTATCCCCATGTGTTTTTATATCAGCTGAACTTTCTCTTCCATCACTTCAACCAATTCTGACACAATCAACATCCTTTCACCTACTTAATCCAAAATGGCTAGAGTTTGAAAACACATTCAATATAATTCCTCAAATGGTTCCATTTGTATAGTGAAATAAAAACTGTTATTATAAGAAAATTTAACCAATGAAAGATGTTGGCCCCAAATTCTTTAGTAATCCATTGAAGAAGCATGTATCATATCTTCTAAGGCATGAATTGTCCGTTTTGACTTCCCATTTGATTGTGGATGAGAAGATGTTCTAAAATTAAATTCAGTTCCCAATGAGATCTGAAGGACTTTCCAAAAGTTATTAGTGAACCTCAGATCATGAACAGATACAACGGAGAGGGGAAATACACGTGTAACAACCCTTCTATTTATTACACACATAAAAATGATTTATTACATAAATCCTACACTTGATACAATAAAGAAGATCCAGTGGTCTTGTGACATTGAGGCTTATGAACATTACATAGCATCTTAAAACCGAAAACAAACCATCTTGTGGAAAACTTCTATTACATGACCAGTACATTCCCTCATACAAATCATTACATGGGATAACCTAAGGACAATAATAAAAAAACGTGAGCTATAAAGCCTAGTATGGGAATAAAAATGGAACAACATGATGAATACAGTACATGTTGGATGACATAAATATCAATGTAGCACAAGATAAATGTGAACAAAAAGGCATGACAACACATGAAAATCATAACATGGAAATGTGGCAACAACACTTAATAAGGAATTTTAATGATCCCAGGCTCATTGCACATAAATCTAGTGTATAATTTCATTGCACATGAATCATGAGTAATCCTTTATTTCACTTGAATTATCATGAGTAAACAATAATTAAACATGACATATCATGATACTACACTTTTCCCAATTCATTGGATTGCAATCAAGGCACTCCCATCTTAAAAATTTTACTTCATTCATAAGCGTGCCACATGAATCATAAAACATGGAATCATTAATCCAAATCATTTATTGAATGAATAAAATGTGGAACAAATAAATGAATATATTTAAAAAAATATGTAAATTTGCAAAAAGGTGAACACCCCTGATAGAGAAATGGTCATGATATTGACTACACAATGACATTGGCTTGGAAAATTTGGGTGCAATTTCTACAGCATGATGACATGACATAAGAATTCAAAAAAATGGTTGATGAGAGAGAATGAGGTAACTCACAAAATTTACATGAAATGGAAATTAATTGTTTCATAGAGATATATGTCCCATCAAGAGTACTGGAATTTTAGAATCATAATACAAAAGAATGGCTTGAATGTAATTGAGGGGAGAGAAATTCCATACATAATTTCGACATGGTAATAGATGTACATTTGAATAATTAATGAGATAAAAAGGGCATAATAATCATTCAAACATATATATGGATGTATGGAGGAATAGTGAAATTATACCACAACATTTATAATTGAAAAAAGGACATAACAATATTAAGAAACATTGATAAAATAAGATACAAATGAATTCCATACATAGATGTGTGATCCCAATGGCATGGGAGGGGCTTCAGAGAGGAATTATGGGAGCTTGGGGAGCCTTGGGAGGATTCTAAAGAGATAAGGGAATAGGTTGGACGAACTCAAAATGATATGAGTGAAGAGGAAGTGGGAGTTTGTGTGTGACTATATAGGAAATGAGAGGATATTATTTATTATATAGGTTAGGGACACCACACATAAAACTAATCAAAACAACGAACCAGAACATGGTTTTTTCCAAAGGGGAGTGGAAAATTATATATTATAAATAAAATGGCTGAACTTCTCCAAATAATTGGAATGCTTATGTGGAGGTGAGTCACACTCTCATGGAAATCGAATTAAAAAAGATGAAATGTTTTATCAGTCCTGGAGTGTCCATTAATGATTTTTAAAATAATTAAAAAACTAAAATCACATTATTTTAATTATAAGACATATATTAGAAGAATAAATCATTTATAGTATATTATTATGTCACTATTGGGTTATTATGATGTCATAAAACACGTTATATAACTAAACGGTATTTAATTTTTACCCAAAAATTCAACTGTCAGAGAAACATATGAAAAAATAACCATTGGATTATCTTGATATCCTATTTACAAAATAATATTCATTATATATATATATATATAATTTTCTATATATGTGAATTTTCAATTTTTAAATAAAACCGACAGTTATCGAAAATTAATGACTTTTGAAAAAAAAAACAGCGTTAAAACCAGAATAAAAATTACAGTTGTATTCATAAAAATTCCATGATCATTTGTACTTAATAAAATGTAATTTATGAATACTAATAATTTATTAAAATATTATTTAATTTCAAAATCCATTAATTTATCAAAATAGATTCATTAGTTGAATACTTACTAAAATACTATATGTACATTAAAACAATTTACAATGTAACAAAAATAAAATGAATGTAAATTATTTATTATTTAAAAAAATAATGTACATAATCATAGTTATATGGCCTTTTTACATATCTTCTTATAACACCCCCATAATACAGAAGGGTAAGGTGTGAGATTGTGATAGACTCTTAGGGTGGCTCCGATAACATCGCTCGGGTGGTAATCTATATCAACTTCCACTTCTCCAATAGGCAGTTCTATTCGAGCATAACATGTTGATGCTTAGCTTCATCTTGGTGAAGAGAAAAGCCCTATGACATCACCTCTTTTTAGAGATTAGACAAATCAAATTTGTACAGAGAAAGTCTACTATATGAGTCCATAAATTCCTTTGTCCGGGTAAATTGGAATTTTATAAATCTCTATATTTATACAAATGAGGTGATCACTGATCAATGACTATATTAGAAATGGTAACAATTCTTAATGGTATTTTAAAATCCAAAAAAATAAAACACAAGATGTGCATATTTTTTATATCAATTGTTCATAATAATACATTTATATAGATTTAGAGGAATTTTCATTGATAAAATATTTGGTCGTTACAATCATCCTCACATAAAACATTTCACCAAAAAAATTTCCATTTCCCACACTAAAATAGATGTGGGTAACATTTCTTCATAACTTCCACTGATTCCCATGTCTCTTATTCAAACTTTTGGTTTCTCTACAACACCTTGAAAATGGGAATTATCTTATTTCATAGAACATTTTCTCAACGATCTAAGGTATTCATTGGTTTCTCTTAATAAAGAATGATCATCCTCTAACTGTACTACCTATGAAGTGGGTACATGTGAAGGGTCTGGTATGTACTTCCATAAGTGGGACACATGAAAGATATAATGTACATTGTCTATGGTAGGTGGATGTCCTTTTCGATAGGCCACAACCCTAGCACGATCAAGAATCTCAAAGGGGCCGATGTACCTAGTACTTAACTTCCATTTCTATCCAAAACAGAAGACCTTATTCCATGGATATATACATATAAATTCCATGTCTTCATCATTGAACACCAGTTCTCGTCTAAGGTTATCTGCATAACTCTTCTGTTGACGTTGGGTTGTATTGATATGCTGCTAAATGGGTTTCACCTTTTCCTCCATTTCTTCGAAAATTTCTGGTCCTAGAAGCGTATTCTCATCAAATTCATCCCAACACACATATGTTATTCACAATTTCCCATAAAGGGATTCTTATGGTTCCATTAGAATGCTCGAGTGGAAACTGTTATAGTAGGATAATTCCACAAGAGGAAGACATTGATCCTATCCTCCTTCGAAATCCATTGAAAATTCTCTCAACGTATCCTAAAGTGTTTGGATAGAACAATAATATTTTCCATCAGTTTGAGGATGATATGTTGTATTGAAAATTATATTAGTATACAGAGCATGTAGAAGACTCTTCTAAAACATAGAGTTGAATATGGGATCTCTATTAGATGTAATATACAGTGGTGCTCCAGGCAGCCTTACAACGTCCCTTATATATATCTATTCCAGTTAATCCATTGATAAATCCTCCCAAAGAGCAATGAAGAGTGAATTCCTTGTATGATAATCCAGAACACCATAGATTTAATTGTTTCATTCGGATGTATTTTGACATCATATGACAAATTCCATGGGTATGTTCCCCAATTTCCATGATGGTGGGGACAATGGTTGCATAATTCTCTTAGACTTCTACCTATCAGCCTTCACATGCTGACACGCCGTGCACATTGATGTATATTCAGTGATCTCCTTCTTCATTTCATCTCACCAATAATTCTCACAATTATCTCAATAAATCATTGTGTTTCCAGGTTAATTAAGGAAATTCAAACTATGTTCATCATTCAGATGTCTCTTCTTCCGCTCCGTACTTGATGGAACACATAGCCTTTTCCCAAATCTCCCAATACTTTCATCTTTAACATTAAACTCTAAGGATTTACCTTTTATTATAGGCTTAACATTCTTCGGAAATCCCACATCATCCTTTTGATTATCCTTTAAATTTTCTAAAAGATAAGGTTGAGAAATCATTTGTGAAATGAGTGATGATGTTACCTTATTTATGATTCCCTTGTCCATATTCATCAAATATTAGATGATTGGATCCTTTTAAATTATCATCAATGATTGAATCGATGGGTCCTTTCTATTTGGATAATTTTCCACCTTGTTTTCTTTCCCTGGGTGGTAATGGATTGCACAATCATAGTTTTCAATTAGCTATAACCATCTTCATTGGAGCATGTTCAACTCTTTCTATGAGAATATATACTTGATGATTTTGTGGTCCATATATATTTCAAATTTCTCTCCAATGAGATAATTCCACTACATTTTATTGAAAAGATCACTGTATCCAACTCAAGATCTTGGGTTGGATAGTTTTTTCATGAAATTTCAATTTCTTTGAAGAATAAGAAATGACATTGACATTTTGCATCAACACATAGCCCATGTCCGTCTTTGAATCATCACTAAATACAAAAAAAATGTTCTCTACTTGTGGGTCATATGAGCACATTCATAGTGATAAAAATTCTTTTTAACTACATTATGTTTTCTTTTCATTTATCATTCCAAGAAATCATGGGTCCTTTCCTATTTAGCTTGGTACGAGGGTTTAAAAATCATGATAAATTTCTCTCAAATCAGTGATAATATCAAACTAACCCCAAGAAGCTAAAAAAATATCTATTATCGATGTAGGCCTCTGCCATCCCTCTATTGTAGTTTTCATCGATGGATTCACAGACATCCCATTTGTTGTGATGATATGGCCCAAGATTAAGACCTCCATCAACCAGAACTCACACCTACTGTACATTTTATGGTGATTATATTTTTTTATGGTCTCTTGTATAGTTCATAGATGCTTCTCATGATCCTCTATGGTTTTGCAGTATATTTGAATATTATATATAACGAGTACCACAAATTTTCGAGGTAATCTCTATATTCTCTATTCATCAATTCCATTAATATTGCTGCATTATTTGTGAGTCAGAAAGGCATTACTCTGAATTCATTGTGCCAATGTGTTGTACAGAAAGTAGTCTTAGGGATATCTTCCTTCATCACCCTTACATGATAATACCCCGACCACAAATCATCCTTTTAGAAGTTTCGATCTCCACACAGCTGATGGATGAAGTCATCAATTCATGGGAGAGGATAATTTTTCTTTGTCGTGATTTTGTTAATATCACGATAATTGATTCAAAGGATCATTGACCTATCCCTCTTCATTAAGAAGATGACTGATGCACCCCATGGTGATGCACATGGGCATATAAAACTTCAATCCAGATTCTCCTATTGTAGTTTTTTCAACTCCTCAAGCTCTACAATAGACATTCTACACAATGTTTGGGATATTGGAAACTCACAAGGTATGAGATCAATTCTGAATTCAACATCTCATTAAAGGAGGAAGAATAGTCAATTCACTGAGAAACACATCAATGAATTCCCCCAAAAAAGTCATGTCATTAAGGATGGTTTCTTCAATAGAGTCATGCATCTGATCTAGATACGTGTGCTTATAGGGCAGTAATATTCTCACTTGATATGATGGTGCAAAAACAGATCCATCCTCATCCTTGCACATTTACAGAATTGTGGGTCAACTTGCCAAATGGGGTGTGATTTCTATCTCACCACAATTTATGTTGGATCTATATAAGGAAATCCAATCCATGCCAATAATTACATAAAATTCCACCAAAGTAAGAATAACAAGGTTCACCGGGAAGTTCAATCCACCGATTATGATAGCGGGAGAGTTATATTGATGTGAAGTAATGATTGCCCCATTTTCCGTACTCACACTATTATTTACTTCCATGGTTTTTGGAGGTTTTTGGATTGTTATAATAAACATTCGAGAAACAATAGAAAGCATAGAACCATAATCATAAAATATGTTCACTATTATTGAATAAATAACTAGTGTACCAGTCACCACATCGTTATCGGGGTTCACTTCAACTGTAGTGATGGAAAAATCATTCCCTTGGTTACATGGAGGTTCTTGGATGCCACTAAAAACCCTTGGCTTAGGGATGTGATTTGAATGGTGCCCTGGTTCTTTGCAATTGAACCAATAAACAATTTGTTGAGGTTTGAATAGAGCATTCGTCTCTTATGTGGCTGCCATAGGTTTCTCTTGTCGACAGATAACAGCTAGGTTCCCTTATCTTCAACACCTAAAGAATTTTCTCTTCTCATTAAGGAAATTTATGGGGTTCTTCCATTGACAAAATTGGAATGTGGGGGGTGAAAATTACTCTTGTCCCATGTTTCTCTTCAAATCTTTTGTTCACTAATAGAGTATCGTAAAAAACTTCTAGATTCCCGCTCTCACTAGATTGGGAATCTCTTTAGAACAATCATCACATTGGTCTTCACATCAGTTGTTAGCCTGACTCCTTTAATTACCATCTATTGGCTAGAATAAATGGAATGTTAGGGGTAACACATAAAGGGAAATCATAGGACAAAATGGATTACTTATAAATAGAATTTATTTCCTTAATGTTCGAATCTATAGGTTTCAATCAATGTTATCCATGATCTACTTTCTATAAAATATTATTAGGGGAATTTTTTTATTCCCTTAAAAATGGTTCATACAAAGCATATAAATTTAATAAAGAATATATCATGGGAGTTTCAGAACCAAATGTGTATCAAGGACCATTGTCTTGTACTAGGATACATCGGATCAAGGCTGATACACCTTTTCAGGGTTTTAACCCCTAGATATATATGTGCCAGAGCTTCCTCTACATGCTTCACTAGGGTTTTCTAATCCTAATCCAGAAAACCACTAAACCGATCCTCTGATACAAACTATAACAATTGTTCTCTTTAATACATACTTAAACATGATTTATTACATAAAACCTCCACTTGATAAAACATAGATGATCAATGGGTCTTGTGTATTTGGGTCATAGTATTTTTATATAACGACTTAAAAAACTCAACATCTTATTGAAAACATACTTTACATGATCACTATAATCCCTCGTACATAACAATGAATGGGATAAACTAAGGACATGCATAAGAAAAGGGTGACTATAAAGCACGGTAAGGGAATAAAATTGTAATAAAATAAGGAATACAATAAATGTTATACAATTAACATATCAATATAGAATAATAGAATCATGAACATAATGTAATTATAAAGCATGATAATCATAACATGGATATGTGGCAACACCACTTAACATGGAGTTATCATGACCGAAGGATCACTGCACAAGGAACATGAGTAAACCCTCATTGCAGATGAGGCACGAGTAAACCCTCGTAGAACTAGAAATAGCATGATTCAAAACTCATTGAAAATCACATATCATAATACTATACTTTAGCCAGTTCATTAGAGTGCTATCAGGGCACACCGTTCTGAAACATTTCATTTAATGCATAAGTGTGCCACATCCATCCAACCGCATGGAATAATTCAATATTATTATTAACTACCCAATACAGGATTGTGTAATTAATACTAGAAAAATATTTAAAAAATATGTAAATGTTAATAAAGGTGAACACCATTGTTTGAGAAAAGGGCATGGTATTCACTACACAATGAGTTTGGCTTAGAAAATCGCGGTGCAATTTCAGTAGCATAACGGTGTGACATAAGAATTCCTAAAAATGGTTGATGAGAGAGAATGGGGTGTATAATCATATTTAAATTGAATGGAATGTAAGGGGGTCATATAAATACATGTCCTAACATGTGTAACTTAATTCTAGATTCATACTTCAAGAGAATGGATTGAATGTAAATAATGAGAGAGAAATTCATTAGGGAAATTCGTCATGGAAATAGGTGTACATAGGAGGAATTAATGGGAGATAAAGGGTTCCCTTATCATTAAAACATAAAGTGGGATGTATGGGGGAGGTCTGAAATCATAACCAAACATTTATAATTAAAAATAAAATGACATTACAATTATAATAAACTCAGATAAAATGAGAAATAACGGAATCCCTTACTTGGAAGTGTTATCTCAAAGGATCGAGAGGAGAATGAGAAAGGATTTTTGGGAGAATGGGCTATCTTTGGGGGATTATAGAGATAGGAGGGTAGATGACGGACAAACTCCAAATGCTTTGAGTGAAATAGAAGTGGAAGTTTGGGTGAGATTATACACGAAATGAGAGGGAATTATTTACTATTTATGTTTGTGACACCACACATTTAATTAATCAAAAACACAAAAAAGACCATGTTTTTTTCCATAGTTTTTTCCAAAGGGGAGTGGAAAATGATATTTTAAAAATCCAATGGCCTAAATTATTAAAATAATAGGGTTTTGTATGTGGATGTGAGTCACACTATCAAGAAAATCAATTTAAAAATCTAATTTTTTTATAAGTATGGGAGGGTCCATTATAGATTTGTAAAATAAATCAAAAAAAATTAAAATCGCATTATTTTGATGGTAAAACATATATTTTCAAAATATATCATTTATATTATTTTATTACATCACTATTGGGTCATTATGATGTCATAAAACATGTTATATAATTAAACAGTATTTAACTTTATCCCAAAAATCCAACTCAGAAAATTATGAAAAATTCACCATTGAATAATATTTATGTCCTTAATCCAAAAATAATATTAAATTTATCTAAATAATTATCTATATATGTGAATTTTCACTTTTAAAATAAAAACCGATATTTATAGAAATTTTATGTGTTTTGAAAAAAAAACAGCTTCCAAACCATAATAAAAAATACTACTATATTCATAAAACTTATATGATCATTAATTCTTAATAAAATGTAATTTAATAATAGTAATATTTTATTAAAATATTATTTAATTTAGTAATCCATAAATTTATCAAAATATATTCCTCAGTTGAATATTAACTAAAAATACTATTTGTTCTTAAATAATTATTTACAAAGTACACAATAATAAAATGAATGTATATTTTTTATTAAATAAAAAAATGATTCATATAATAATAGTGATATGGTATTGTTACATAACCTGATATAACACCCGCATATGATAGATTTGTGAGGTGTGAGTTGGTGGCATACTCTTTGGGTGTCTCATATAACATCTCTTGGAAGGTAATCTCTATCAACGTCCTCCTCTCTTGTTGGTGGTCCAGTTCGAGCTTAGCATGTTGAAGCTTAGAATAAGATTGGTCAAGAGAGAAGCCCAATGATTCTACCTCCATTCTGAGCTCAGACCAATTGGATTCTAATGGGGGGTCTACTAGATGAGGCTTTCACTTCCTTTGTCTTTGTATATTGGATTTGTTAAAGCCATATGTTTATACTAATCATGTGATCACTATTCAACGACTATATTAGAAATAGTAACAACTCTTAATGGTATTCTGAAATCCTAAAACATAAAACTCGGGAAGTGAATATTTTATATAACCATCATTCTTAATTAAAAATTTAATTATACCATGAAAAATTATCATTGATTAATGTTTGGGTCGTTACAATCTTCCCCCCTTAAGAATTTTTCTCTTCAAAACTTCCTTCCCCCACTAAAGAAAATATGGGAATATTTTCTTTATCCCTTCCTCTAATTCCCATGTTGCTTCTTCAAACATGTGATTTCACCACAACACCTTGACGAGGGGCATTTTGTTATTTCATTGTACTTTTTCTCTACGATCTAAGAACCTCACGAGTTTCTCCTCATAAGAATGATCATCATCTAACTATACTACCTCTGAAGAGAATACATGCGAAGGGACTTGTAGGTACATTTTTAAGATGGTTAAATGAAAGGAATCATGTACATTGGCCATGGTAGGAGGATTTTCCATTCGATAGGCTGCAACCATGAGACTATCAATAATTTAGAAGGGGCCTATGTACATAGGACTTAACAAACATTTCATTCCAACCCTCTTGAACTTCTTCCATGGTGACATGCATAGAAATAACATATCTACAATATTGAACTCAAGGTCACAAATATAATTATCTTCTGAACTCTTCTATCTACTTTGGGATGCCTTGATATGTTATTGAATTTTTTTCACCATCTCCACCATTTCTTCGATAATTTCATTTCCTTTCACCGGACGCCCATAGAATTCATTCCAACACGCTGGTGTTATACAACTTTCCACATAAAGGGCACCATATGGTGCCATTGAGATGCTCGATTGGAAACTGTTATTCTTTGAGAATTATACCAGAGGAAAATGTTGATCCCATCCCCCTTTGAAGTCAATTGAGAATGCTCTAAACATATCCGCAGGTGTTGAGATAGTTCCATCATATTGTCCATCAGTATACGGATGATAAGTCATACTGATGTTCAGCCCAGTATCCAGTCTCTTCCAAAACATAGAGGAGAATCTTGGATCTCAATAGGATACAATAGATAGTGGTTCTCCATGTAGACTTACCACATCCCTAATTTATATCTGTAAAATTTGATTTAATGAGAAATTTTTTTGAAAGGCAATGAAGTGTGCAGCCTTAGTAAGACGATCCATAGAAACCCAAATTGCATTGTTTACTTTGGATGTCTTCGAATATCCTATATCAAGTCTATTGTGATGTTCTCCAATTTCCAATATGGTATGGGTAATGGTTGTATCATCCCCTTAGACATATATATCTCAACCATCACTTGCAGACAAATCTGGCACTTTGATTTTTACTCAGGGATATCGAACATCATGTTATCCCCCCAATAATTCTCTCCGAGTACTCGATACGTCTTTGTGTTTTCTGGATGAATAGAGAAATTCAAACTATTTTCATCATCCTAATGTTCCTTCTCCAACTCTGGACATTATGGAACACATAGTCATTTCCCAAAACTAACAATTCCTTCTTCATTAACATTGAACTTTGATGATTTTCCTTTTCTAATAGCATCTATATTCTTCTAAATTCCCACATCATCCTTTTGAGAATCCTATAAAATTTCAAAAAGATACGGATGAGAAATAATTTGTGACAGGATTGACGATGATCCCTTCATTATTATTCCCATGTCCATCTTTATCAAATCTAAAAATACTGGATTCTTTTCAAGTTTCATCCATGATAGAATCACCAGGTCTATTATTCATAGAGAATATTTCACCTTGTTTTCTTTCCTAGGGTGGTAATGGTTTTAGTAGTTATAGTCTTTGATAAGCTCTAACCATTTTCATGGACGCATGTTCCACTCTTTTTGTGTGAATATATTCTTGAGGATTTCTTGGTCCATAAATATTTTACACTTCTTCCCAAAGTGATAATACCACCAAATTTATAAAGCAAATATCACTAGCACCAACTCCAGATCATGTGTTGGATTGTTTTTATCAGGATCTTTCAATTACCTTGAAGTATATGCAATGACTTTGTCATTTTGCATCCACACATAGCCCATGCCCTTTTATAAGAATAACTAAATACCGCAAAAATTTCTCTATTTGAGGATAATGTGAGCACGAGCTCAGTGATATGCCTCGTTTTCAACTCCCTGATGCTCTCTTCTCATTCATCACTCCATCCGAACTTGAATCCCTTCTGCGATAGATAAGTAGGAGGTTTTGAAAATCAGGAGATATTTCTCTCAAATTAGTGATACTATCCAGCTAAAATCCAAAAGTTACAGATATCCATTACTAATGATGGCCTCGGCCATTCTGTTATGGACGTTTTCTAAGAGGGATCTGTAGAAATCCCTTTTATTATGATGATATGACCCAAGATTGAGACCTACTTCAACCAGAACTCTCATTTGGTCTACTTTGCGTAATGCTTCTCCTTTTAGAAGGTCTTTAGTACTGTTCTTAGATGCTTATCATGATCCTCCTAGGTTTTGGAGGATATTAGAACATCATCTATAAAGACTCCCACAAATTTTTTGATGTAATCTCTGAAGTACCTTTTCAACAATTCCATAAATATTTTTTCAGCATTAGTGAGTCTGAAAGGAATTATAATGAATTTATAGTGACCATATCATTTAAGGAAAGCAGCCTTCGGGATATCTTCCTCATTCCCCCATACATGATAATATCCCAACCGTAAATCCACCATGGAGAATTATTGTGATGCATATAGTTGATTGAACATGTCATCAATTCGTGTGAGAGGATACTTGTTCTTTATCATGATTTTTTTAAACTCACGATAATCGATTAAAAGGCTCATTGAACCATCCTTATTTTTGAAGAAGATGATAGGTTCACCCCATGGTGCAATACTTGGGAATCGAAACCCATTATACTGATTCTCCTATAGTTTTTTCTTCAGCTCCACAAGCTCCACAACAACCACTCTATACAGAGTCTTGGATATTGGAAGCACCTCATGTATAAGATCAATTGTGAATTCAACACCTCTTATGGAATAAAAACCAGAAAATTATGCTGGAAACACTTCAGGGAATTCCCTCACAATAGAAAAGTTTTCAAGGATGGTTTCTTCATTAGACTCAAGCATCTAAGCTAGATACGCATGATCATAGGGAATTAATATCCACACTTGAGAATATGTTGCTAAAGAATATTCATCTTCATCCTTGATCATGAACATAATTAGGGGTTGATTCTCCGTATGGTGAGTAATTACCCTCTCTTGAAAATTTATGATGGCTCTATATAAGGAAATCCAATCCATTTCATGAGTTACATTAAATTCCATGAGAGGGAGTATGACAGGTTTCCCCAAGATGTTTAATCCACTGATTATAACAGAGGAGGAGTTATATTCATGGGATGCAATGATTTCCGATTTTTAATACACACTAAAATCTTTACTACTTGAGTTGTAGTGATGTTGGGATTTTTCTACTCAAATTTCATAATAGAAAAAAATTCATAAAACAAAAATAAAAAATCATGTTCTTTATTATTGAATGAATACCTAGAGTACCAGTCACCACATCATTACCGGGGTTCACTTCAATGGTAGTGATGGAAAAATCTCACCCTTGTTGCCATGGAGGTTGTTGGTTGTGTCCAAGAACCCTTGGGATATGACACTTATTTTCAAGGTGCCTTGGTTCTTTGAAGTTTCAGCAATGAACAACATGTTGAGGATAGAACAGAGAACTCCTCTCTTCCGTTGTAGCTACTTGTTGCTCTTGTAAGTAGTTATTGGCTTGGTTCCGTTCTCTTCCACACCTAAAGTATTTTATCATCATATTTAGTCAATTTACGGTAGATTCATTCCACACCATTGAAATATGGGTTGCTGGATTTTCTTACCACCGTTGGATTTATCCATCAGACTACCAGAATTGGTGTCCACCTTACTCTTGTTATTCTCATGATACCCCTGAGATTCTTCGATCTCCATTTCATCATTGAGGGAACATCAGACAAATTACTCCTAGTTTTCAAAGACACGGATCTCTAGGGAATTCCACATGATAAGTTTTAGCCTAAAAAAGAAGTGATCAACCTTGCATTAGGGGGTAATGATAAATTCAAAGGCGTATCGAGAAATCCATGTAACTTTTACCTCATATGCACTGTTGTATTCTTCTCCTTTTTGAATGAGGGCATGTAAGTTCCTTCCCATATTATTCTGGAGGGTGCGAGGAAAATATTTATCGAAAAAGAGTTTCTGGAAATCCATCAATTCAAACACCACAATCTCCTCCTCAATTTTCATATATTTGATCAATGTCCACCAATGTCTGGCTTCACCCTCCATACGATAATCAGCTAGAGGAACCATCCCCTTTTCAGAAAATTGAAGGATAAAGAAGATGTTTTCAATGGAGTTGATCCATTGTTCAATGATTGAGGGATTAGATGATCCATTAAAAGTAGGATCCCTTTTTCTCATGAATCTTTTAATTGCGACTTCTTCATTCATGGGGTGGGGGGGGGGGGGGGTTGAACGTTCCACTCGACCCATGTTTCCTTTAAAATTATTAGTTAACGAAAAGAGTATCATGACAATGTTCGTGATTCCTGATCTCAATATATTGGGCATCTCATTAGAACACTCATCACATTGATCATCAAATCGGTTATTAGCCTGCTTCCTCCCATTAACGACCACTGGTTGGATAAAAAGGAATGATTGGGGAAACACATAAAGGGTAATCTAAGGAAAAAATATATGACTTATAAATAGGTTTCATTTCCTATACTTTTTAGTCTATAGACTTCAATATATGTTATCCACGATTTACATTCTAACATATATTCCTAGGGGATTTTTTGAAATTCCATTAATAATGATCCATACAACACTTGTGAATTTACGAATGAACATCCCACAAGAGTGTCGTAACCGAGTGTCCTGTATAAGCCATTTTAGTGCACTGGGAAACCCCGAGTCAATCCCAAAACACATTATCATGGTCTTAACCCCTAGGTTCATCTTTTCCAGAGCCACCTCTACCAGCTCTTATCGAGATAGAGAATAATTTTTTTAATAAACCATTTACATAATACTCACCAAAATTTAGTGATGTTTTTATTAAACATAGTCTTGTCTCTAAGTCTTCACTAGGATTTTCATATCCAAATTCCAATAATAACTAATCCTATCCTATGATACCAAAAATAAAAACCCTACTCTTTATTACACAATTAATCATTATTTATTACATTAAACAATCACTTGATATAAAATAGAAGATCTAGAGGTATAATGTTACTGGGGCTTAGTAACATTAAATAAAAATGTAAAACATAAAATGCAACATGTTATTGAAAAATTACTTTAAAGGAACACTATATTTTCACGTACTTAGCATTGCATGAGATAACCTGAGGACATTCATAAGAAAAGGGTGACATATAAATCCCAGTAAGGGAATTCAAACGGAAAAACCTGATAAATAAAATACATGTTAGATAATAAGAATATAAATGGATCACAAGAGGAATATGAACACAAGTTCATGATAAATAATGGTAATCATAAGAAGGAGATGTGGTAAAAACACTTAACATGAAATTATCATGAGACAAGGATCATTGTAAATGGAGCACGCATAAACCCTCATCGAACATGAAGAAAGAGTAATCCCTTGGTGCACATTCTTTATCATGAGTCAACACTCATTTCATAAAACGCATCATGATACAATACTTTACCCAATTTATTGGAGCCTTATCAGGGTGCACACTTCTTAAAAATTTCATTTCAGGCATAAGTGTGCCACATGATTTATACAACACGAAATCATTCACCATAATAATTTATTCCAAGATAAAGGAATGTGGTATACATACATGAAACTATTTAAAAAAAGTAAATGTGTATAAAGGTGAATACCCTTGATAGAGAAATGGGAATGGTATTCAATACATAATGACTTTGGCTTAGAAAATCATTGTGAAATTTCTGCAACATAGCGACATGACATAAGAATTCATGAAAATGGTTGATGAGAGATAATTGGCCATATCATCATTTGTACATAAAATATATAGTAAGGGGGTCATAAAGATATATTTACCAACATGATTAATGTAATTTTGGATTCATAATACAAAATAATGAATTAAATAAAAATGTGGGGAGAGAAATTCCTTATGGAATATCGAAATCGTAATAGGTGTACATGGGAGGAAATAATGAGAGATAAAGGGGCATCAAATAATTAAAATATAAAGATGGGAGTTTGGGGTGGTTAAAAATCATACCCCAACATTTATAATTGAAAACAGAAGGACAAAACAATATTAAAAATCATTGAAAAATTTAGAAAGGAAGGAATCCTTTACTTGGAAGTGTGATCCCAAAGGCTTGGTAGGGGCTTGAGATAGGCTTCCTGGGAGCTTGGGGTTCCTCGGGAGTATTTTAGTGAAAGGTGGAAATAGGTTGTATGAACTAAAAAGGCACTGAGTGGAGAGGAAGTGGGTTATTGTGTGGGTTTATAAATGAAAGGAGAGGGAATTATTTATTATTTAGGTTTGGGACAAGACCCATTAAACTTATCATACCCCCAAACCAGCCCATGGTTTTTGCCCATGGTTTTTTCCAAAGGGGAGTGGAATAAAATATTTTTTAAGTCCCATGTCCAAACATCTTAAAATTATTGGGTGGCTTATATATAGGTGTGTCACACTATCAATGAAAACAATTTAAAATGCTAATTTTTTTATAAGTCGTGGAGGGTCCACTAATGCTTAGTAAAATAAATCAGACAGATCTAAAATCACATTATTTTAATGTTAAAACTTATGTTTTCCTAAAATATCATTTATACTATTTTATTACATCACTGTTGGGACATTATGATGTCATAAAGCGCATTATAAAATTAAATGGTATTTATTTTTTACACAAAAATTAAATTGTTCCAGAAAGTTATGGAAAATTCTCCCACATATAATTTTGACATCCTGATTCAAAAATAAAATATTCATATAATGTAAATGAATTTAAATATAAGTGATTTTTAAATTTAAAAAAACGAACATTAACGAAAAATTCATGAATTTTGACCAAAAAAACTTTCAACTATAATAAAAATTACAATTGTATTCGTTAAAATTATATGATCATTTACACATAATAAAAAGTATTTTAAGTATAATAATAATTTATTAACGTATTATTTAATTGAAAAATTCGTTAATTTATCTAAATAGATTCCTTAGTTGAAATTTAACATAAAAACTATTTTTTATTTAAAAACAAAATACAAAGTAACAATAATAAAATTAATGTATATTCATTATTATAAAACCAATAATGCACATAATCAAAATGAAATGGTCTTGTTACATAACCCTTTATAACACATGATCAAGACCAAAGTGTAAGGTATGAAATGGTGTCAGACTCTTGTGGTGGCTCAAATAATATCACTCAGGTGGTAATATCTATCAACTTCCACTTCACCCATAGGTGGTTCCATTCAAGCATAACGTGTTGAAGATCATATTGGGATTGGTCATGGGAGAAGCCCGATGACACCACCTAATTAGAAAAATGGAATTCGAATGGGGTAATTCTTCTAGATGAGGCCATCGCTTCCTTTGTCTGAGTAAATTGAATTTGTCAAAGCCCTATATTTATAGTAATCATGTGACCATTATTAAATAGCTATATTAGAAACAATAACAATTCATAACAGTATTTTTATATTAAAAAACCAAAAAAACAAGGATGTTCATATTTTATATATCCATTTTACATAATTGGAGAGTAAATTAGAGTAAGAGGAATTTTAATTTATTAATGATAGGTCGCTAAACCATGTAACCTAACTATCTCATTAATATGAAATCGAGAAAGGTGGTCCTGAAACATAGTATCTCAAATTGGACGAAAATGTGATGATTCAGTTAATCGATCCACAATAAACTAGATTGTATTGTTACCTCGAGAAGACTTTTGTAATACCACGATGAAATACGTGGAAATTTTTTCCAATTTCCACTATGGAATTGAAAAAAGTTAAAGCATCCTATTTAGTAACTTCCACTATGATTTAACCTGTTGAAAAATTAAACATCTAAAGTTAAAGTTATCAATATCTCTTTTTATTCAATCCCACCTATAATACTCCCAAATTTTTCTGTACATTTTCGTACTATTAGGATGAACTGAAAATGGATAACTATGAGCTTCAAATAACAAAAATTCATTCAACTGGGAATCCCAAATCACACATAATCAATTTCTAAACCTCAAAACCTAGCCTCTATCAATATTAAACTTAGGTAACATATCATTCTGAACCAATTGTACATTTTTATGATACTCACTGTCATCTTTTTGTACTGTCTTTATTCTGCATACTATGGATGATTGTAGAAAAACATAAAACCAAACAAAGGAATCTCTTAAACCAATAAATTCTCTGACAATTTTCATCAAATAGTTTACCTGAGGATCATGTACCAAACGTAACATGGTTAATTTAGAATTAAATTTTTGAGTCAATGCCTCATCGACTTTGTTTTCCTTTCAAGAGTTATAAGGGGTCGTGCAATCATAATCCTGGATTAAATCTAGCCATATTCTCAGTCTCATGTTCAATTATTTTTGATTGAATATATAATTTAAACTTTTATGATCAGTATATATAAAACAGTTTACAACATATACATGCTACCTCTAAATTTTTAAGGAATAAAAATAGCAGTTAATTCCATATAATGTATAGGGTATTTAACTAATGAGATTTCAATTGACATGACGTATGATTAATTACCTAGTAATTATGCATAAGGACACAATCAATTTCATTCAACTAAGCATCACTATAGATAAAAAATCACTATTTATAAAAGGTAATGGAAATACTAGAGGATTCACCATTCTTATTTTCATCTCCTAAAATAAATCATCACATTATTTTGTAGAGATAAATTTAAAACCATTTCAAGTTAACTTAATTAGTGGGCTAGATAACCATGCACAATTTTCAACAAAAAATTCATAATTTCCTGCTAAACCCAAAAAAAACTACAGATCATGGTTATCTTTGGGGGTCTTGGACATTCTCTGACAACCTTTTTTAGTAAAATGAACAATTATGATATCTTTAAAAACAATCTAAACATGGAATGAAATTTTTTGTAACCAAAACTAACACTTTATGAATTTCACAAAATATTTATTTTATTATAACTTTTACATGATTTCCCTAAAATTAATGTCATTATCTTATTTAAATTTATAATATACCAAAATATCATATATAAACACAACCACCATTTATCACCTAAGTCAAATATGCCACCACTAACAAAAACTATTCAGTTCTGATTATAACCATCTTAGGTTGATGATTTGGAAGATTTTTTTTTTCCTATGTACGCCTTCACATCATATCTTCCTATTTCCTCTACAAAAACACATTCTAAACACTGAAATATCATAGTATAAGCAACATGGTAATCTTTAAATTCTATGTAATTTCAATCTTAACATAAATTAATTTGAGGATATTAATTTAACAATATCATATTTCCTAATGTTGTTTAAATTGACCTCTAATACCAATTGTAAGGTCCCAAACATAAACATTACAGAATCATGAATTAAGTTAATAATTCATATTGTTGATATTTTCTGGTTTACAACATTATAGAATTAGGTAATAACATATAAATAATAATTTGAATATTACATGTATACATTTTTTCTTATCATCAATTTTTTCCATAAAATAAAAACTATTAAATGAAATGAAAAACGTTTAGTTCTATGTTTTAATCATCGTTAATATTCCATTATCCCATCCTGGACCCGATTCCACTTTATATCGGGTGAAAAAATTTTAAAAAACAAGGAATGTGCATTAAATTCATAGTAAAGGATACAACAAGAAAGAAAACTATTAATTTTTCAAAACAAGTAGTAAACCATGAATACTTTATCATAAGTAATAATTTTCACCTTTATGAAATAATAAATACTCATCAATCAATAAAACATCATTGCTTGCACATTTTTAACCAAAAGATTACCATAAAACTTATAGAAAGCACACATATCATATAATTGTAATTTTGGATATAAACATACGTAAATGGAATGTCCATACAGATGTCTTCCACGCATATCACTAAACGTAATAACTATACGGTTGTCTTCCATACCCAGAGCAATGGAGGATATAAAATAACCACCCATCCTTGGTCTATCAATGAACCATCCATCATTTCATTTATCATTTTACCATTCGTCTAATTTTTAAGTACCATAACAAAATCATTACAAATAAAATATTGAAAAAAATCAATATTTCATGAATAAATTTTAATTTGAAATCAAAAGATTTCATTTCTTCATATTGAAATACTCAATCCATTTCAAAACCATTTGCAATACCAATAAACAAAAAAATTTAATAACGAATTTCTTTTTCTTTTATAAAAATTAAGGCTTATAGAGGAAGCCAAATAACGATTACGGCGGTAGAGATGTCATTGTCACCTTATAATTAAAAAAAATTCCTTCATTCGATTAATAAAACACATTGTAGAAAAAATATTCAATTTTAATGAAATTAAGAGTCAAAGGGGTTTATTACACACCGTATACAAGATTTTTTATCAAAACATTCCTAAATTAAAAGTGATTGAGACAAATTCACTTACCTTGTGTTCTACATGACTTATTGTTATTTAATATCATGAATAATAATCTTAAGATAATTTATAATTGTTTTAGAAACTTTTTATATTTTATCATTCATTTTATATAACTTATTACATTGATATAAGAATTGGTTAATTATTCGAGTTTATATCGGACATTTTGTCGATGTTACGAACATGAGTAAAAAAATGACATTTTTATAAAAAATATTTTCCATGGGATGAAAATTACATTGTCTCAAGAATTATATTCATGATTTATATATCAAATATATCATATGTTTCTTGTATATGTGTATTTTCACAGTCCATAACATTTGGATATTTGAAATGAAATGGACCGTTCATGGGGATGGTAAGGCGTATGTAAGCATGAACACTACATTCAATTATTGTTATTATTTAATGGATTGAATAATAAATGATACATAGGTATATTATAATTCTAGTGTAATATCTCTGTTATTTATGATACATATTATCATTAATTTCATATTTTATACATTCTATATATGGTATGAATGAGTCATATCACTTTGAGTGAGCGGTAGTCTGCACTTCCTCGAATGAAATCATCATATATATGCATCATGAAAAGCATAAAGTTATGTTATAAAAGGGGATTACAGAAGAATATAATAAAATAAATATCCTAAATGTCATATATAATTTCAATTCCATCATAATGGCCACCATAAGTGGTGGTAAGAGAATATTGAACAATCATCATTTTGTGAGGTAGTAGTTCACCGTCCAAAGAAGTAATATGTTCTAAAACCATTAGATGAAGGTCAATGTATGTGTAGTTTGAATCCTTATCACACAAAGAAACTAGTATATTTGGGGTAATGGATTTTTAGGTAATCAAATAAAAAGAATAAAACAGGTAGCAGAGATGGAAAATAAAAGGAAATGACATGAGAGGAGACGTTACCTTTAATTTGGGTAACTTCCTTAGGTTTGAAACAAAAGGTTTTCTTGAATTGACTTACACCCAGAGGAAGGATTCTTGGAAGAATAGAGGTATGTTTGTATCATATTTGGGAAGATTTTGGATGAGTCAATGGGGATTGAAAGGTGTGATTAAGGATCATAGGTGATGTTAGTTTATAAGAGGGAGGATGTGCTCTTTAGGAATGTTTTAAGTATTATTTTATTATAAATTTTTTTTAGGTTTCAAAAAGAAAAAACATAATTAAATTCACAGATAAGATGAATAGAAGTCTAAATAATATCATTCAATAATAATTGGAATAGTTTTCGTTTTTTTAATCCTAATCTTTTTTATTTAACCCTTTCTTAACATATTGAACTTTTACCATGTCTTCTTGTATATTAATTCAATATGGCTAATATATTTACTATAAAATTCCAATAGAACAATTGGTGGTTCATTAAAGTTAATTACTACATTAATAAGTCATTTTTATTAATCAAATATTTATAGGATTATTATATCATTTAATAAAATAATATTTTTTTAAAAACTCAATAATGACAATTTAAATATTTTTCATATCCTCATATTTTGAAAAATCAAACAAAAAAGATGATCAATTCGAAGAAACATAACTAATTCAAAGATAACAAGTAAAAATCATCAAAAACAATTGATGGCATAAAATGTTCCGAGAGTAAAATATTTGAATATTTATAACATAATTTATATAAAATATTCTTTAATGATGAAATCACTACATTATCATTCTGTCATAAATATACTTATTTATTTGATGTCTAAAAATTACAAATAAAATACAAATATGTAGGAAATAATTTTATCTTTAAAATGACTATTTATAGTCCAAAATATCAATTATATTACCCCATATTAATTTTCTTTATCATAATAATACATTGTTATATTATTTTTATTTTTATTTAAAATAAAATGTTATTTATGTAATTACATAACCCAAGTGGCTTCCAAAGGCCAAAAGTTCAACAGAAAGATTCTAATGGTCGATAATGACTCATATAATAAGGTTAGTACAACTATTAAGATAATTTTAAAATATTATAATATTATTATTACCATGAATTTACCTATTTAACGTTTACCACAGTAAATATAAATAAAAAGTTACTATTCACAAAAAAAATTTCATCCTATTGAACAACATTTTACTTAATAATGAACACCATGTACTTTTTATTTTTGAAATTTAATTCACCGATGCGGTATGAGTTCATTTAAATTAAAAACACAGTTTTAACTATAATGAAGTTATTATCATTATTCAAAAAAATTGACGGCTTTTAGAAACATAACAAAAATTTACCCTAAGCTAATTTTTATATTCCAAATTCAATAATGATGTTTTTTTACAAAATTAAATAATTATAAGGCTATATTAATTAAATTTTTTTTAATTCTCATTGTCAAAAATTGAAAAAGTGTTTTTAAAAAAGTAGAAATATTCAAATGATTGATTTGTGTTTATGTCCGATTTAAGAGGGAAATTACTTCCAATGACACAAATTGGATTAAATGGTAAAAATGTAATCTAATTAACATTAAAAACCAATTAAAATAACAGTCTATATATATAAATAAATTAGATGAAAATGCATTTTTGAATTTAAATGTGGTATTTTTCACTATTCATTAAAAATGAATTTTATCAGAAAAATTACAAAAATGTACACAATGTAAATTCAAGGGTCCTGATTATAAATAAGAATTTTTTATAATATTACATATAAAATTGAGAAAAACTAGATTTAAAAAGGGTTCACCATCAAAAGGCGGTAAAATGACCTTTTATAGAATATTAGAGTATTTATTGCTTAAAATCAGATTCATTCACATTTTAGGCCTCAAATTTCTTTGGATAAATGTAAAGAAATTTTTGAAAAATGTATAATAATATTTTATTTAGTGGTTTTCATTCGTTCAATGATAAAACAAGGCATTAACTACCATTTAAAAGTAATAATATTACTATATTATTATTTTGTTTAACTCAAGATGGTGTTCAATGCAAGATTTCGGAGAAATCCGTTGTTGCATGTTGAGTATGCTATAGGACATAGCATCCCCCATTATTAATGATTAATATTTAATTCAAAAATAATAGTAAATATTAAAATGTCATATTTTTATTCCCCTTAGATGTTACAATATAGCCATTTGTTTAGTCATTTTAAATAACCGTAATATAAAAACTTTGGATACAATTATGTGATATATAAAAAAGATGTTGGATACCCAATAAAATAATAGGTATATGTAAAATGATATATTAGATAAAATCTATACCTTAAAAGTTATTATTTATATATCATGACATGATTGATGTTTTATTATAATGTTATCATTCCTAAAATTATTTATTTTATTGAATTATATAAATAAATACAGAGATATAATATATTTCATAAATTTATATTACTATGAATTATATGTATTTATATTTATTATTTTTATTATGATTAATTTGGAATGAATTATTTCATAGAATGAACTGAAAATCTCATTTTTATCTAAAAAAGAACTATTCATCATTTAAAAAATATATATATTATTTAAAATTTATTGAGTGCTTTTTATAAATAAAATATTATTGTAAAATAAATTATTACATGATTTTTTTGTTGATTACAAAAATTTTGATTTATGTTATTTTGTTATAATTTTATAAAAATACGTTATGATTGTAAATATTAAATGTGTTTTATAGTCATTATTTTTGATAAAGCATTATGAACAAAAAGAAGGAAATTTTATTTTTAATTAAATTTATCTTTCTTGATCTTTAAAAAGTTTAGTTTTTTTATCAATATTAAAATTCTTTTGGGATATATTGTGAGTATTAAATATTAATATTCAATATTTATAAAAAATAAGTGGTTATTTTCCAATTCTTTTCTCTAACTTATTATGTTATAAATATTTAAAATATTTTATAATAACTGAGAAATAAATAATAATTCTACTGTATAATAAATAATAAAATATAATTCAGTTGTTTAATATCATTTTTTATTCTACGAGAGGTTGACTAATAGAGGTATATTCTTAATATCATAATAGTAATTCAAGACAAAATAAAACACTAAAATCCATTATTCATGTTGAGGGTAGAATTTCAAGGAAACCCAATAAAAAATGTGAAAAAATATTTAATATGTCAAAAATTTATTATGTTAATTAATAAATTTTAATTAGTTAATATTCAAGTAATGCACTTAATTTCTTCTGAAAATACACATATCAAATTCATGTGAAATTTTTATTCTAATTAGTATACTGTTATCTACAATAGTATATAACATTATAGAAACATATAAATCATGAATTAAAAGAAATTATACATAAAATATCACATTGACATTATTCAAATAATATAATTTTTTTATGAAATGAAAATTATTGACATAATTTTAAGTGTAGATGCATCGCTTTTTCAGTATCAATAAAAAACATTAGATACATATTGAAATTATTTGTAAATAATATGTAACTTATAATCCATAATTGATAAATATAATAAAATATGTATATGGATATTATAATTTTAATCACATATTTATCATTATTATTAAAACTCAAAATACTTATGAAACGATAAAAAATCAATATAATAGGATTTTTATGGTTATAAATGTATAATTAATTTATAAAATACCATAAAAAGTATTTGGAGTTTTTGGTGGATGTTTAATTCTCTAAAACTATTTCTTTAGACCATTTTGTTTCCAATTATAACTTGAAAGTTACATTATAAACCCTTAAAGTTTGTAATATTCGGAAGATTCAATTAAATCTTGTCAAACATAATTGACTCATTATACCCCTTCTGGGAATTGTATAAAGTGAATATTTATTTCCATTTCATACTCAATCCAATCACTAAAATTACACTACAATTGCTAGGAATATATTCTCTATATGGTCCCTGAACAGTTTATTACCAAGAGTTTTTATAATTTAATATTGAACCATTTAATATAAGAGTTTACTTCCCCATAAAATGTTTTATATTTGTCATCCAAATATTTATAAATTAGGTTTTTAAAATTATATATTTTTTAATTAAATGATTATTCTTCTGTAAATATGATACTAATCTAATACACCAACAAAATCATAATCATTGATTCATTATAACACATTCTTATTTTGTTGAGTTTTACCACCAATAAGAATGATGTTATAACCATTAAATAATTAATTAATCATAAACCTTAATTACAATAAAAAACTATTCACAACTATTTATATTTTATTTTCATATATTTATGTAATGGTAATATATATAATTCCATTCAATAAGAATATAATTTTTTCTATTAATCCAAAATTCATAAAAACTTGAATTTCATTCTCATCATTATAAACTGTGATCATAACACAATTGGAACAATCGGGGAATAGAAAAAACCTATGAATAATATATAGAATATGACATTAAAATTTTTTTTAGTGAAGAAATAATGAGAAATGTGTGGGGATCAAAACTATCATACTGAAGAAGGATTATAAAAAAATATGATAATTACCAATAATATATTAATTTTATCAATGACGTTTTAATATATGGATAATAAGGTATTATATAGAGATTTTATAAAATAAAACACACATAAATAAGTTTATTCCATTAATTTAAAATACTTGAAAATTGTTTACAAATTATATTATAGAATATCTATCTTAGAAGTATTCCAAGGTAATGGATATTTATGACTCAAAATTATTAATTTTAGTCAAAATTCATTTTCTTTGACTATATTACTCTATATTTTAGATATTATTCCCAATAAATTTGGTATACTATAAATGTTTCTATTATATTTGGAAGTTATATTTTCATATCATAATATTTTTCTTATATATATTTCATTCCTTATAAAATATAAATATGTTTACAATAATTCCAATAATTAATATTCAATATTTCTCTAATATTTTCAAATAATTTATTCAAATAATATCTTTTTTAATAGTTCAAAATAAAAAAATGTATTTGCTTCTTTACCCTTCTTATATCTTATTTTAAACAAACCAAAAGACAATTTATAATTATTTGAATTGATTTTGGTTTTCTTTGAAGCTATCCAAAAATATTAGAATGGAATTTATTTCCATCATTTTTTAGTTTTTATATGAAAATACTACTTTATGTTATTTAACGTTATTTACATTCAATACTCAATTATTTGGATATCATACAAATTTTGTTTTCTAAGGGAACTTTTCAAAAGTGGAAATGTATTTTGGATCTGGATTTTGAAAATGTTATTATTAAAATATTGGAAATTATTTATGAAAAAACTAATTATAATTTCACTTACATGTTTATATTTATATTTGAAATATAAATATAAATATAAATATAATATAGAGTTATGTTTCCTTTATATTCCCTATAATTACATTATTATTTATATCATTATAGTGATATAATTTTTTTCATCAACAAATATAATTCTCAATTTTATGTTAATTGATACAATATAAACATATTTCAGAACCAATAATTATTCATTTTAATTTTCATGCTATGATTCATGATTTTTTTAATATGTATTACACATATATGGGTTATAATTATGCTATTTTTGGTATTATACATCAATCCAATGCATTTGTAAAGCTACAAATCTCATAAGATTACAATGGGAGGTGTCCAGTGATGCTCGATCCACTATGGGACATCTTTTGTGTTACATGACACGTTGTGTTAAGTTATTCATATACTAATATAGGATCTTTTAGGTGATTATAGTTTATGTTTATATATCTAGATCATGTCATTATTTTCTACTCTAATACTTTTGTCACCTTTTAATATTTTGATTCCAATGATTTTTATTATTCTCAAACATTTTCATGCCATAATACAAATGTTATGCATTCCCGATGGTAAAATTTTAATCTTAATTCATGCCATTTCCATATATAATGTATTTTCAGGACATATGATGAAATTGAATTATTTGATGACCCTTTTAATTTGGTATTTCTATATTATTTATATTTTCTCAATTGGTTATAGTATTACCTTTTATGAATCATCTATAAGATTTTCTCTTATTAAGATTTTGAGATTAAACAAAATTAATCAGAATTAGATTGGAAATTATTTTTAGGGATGCATATATAAGGATGTCATGTGTACTAAAATATTGTGGGAGGTGGTTGAATTCTGATATATAATATATTTTTTGTATATATAGTTTCCACAAACACTCAAACATTGTGATTATATAGTGTTTTTATTAATATAAGGATAAAATTATGTATAATGATGTTAAATATTTTTTTGTAATATTATTTTATCATTTCAATTTTTATTAGAGAAGGGTTTTGTTAATTTTCTTGGTTATGTTTGGAAACTTATCTGATACTAACATAAAAATCAATGGTTGAAAAAAAATTCTATTTTGAGATGAATATTTTTTAAAGTGTGTTTTATTTTAAATAAGATGATTAAATTTATTTATATAATATGTTATTATTTATTACACTTGTAAATCTTATTGGTTTTAGTAAATTATTAAATCCTATAAGAATCAAGCTAACAACAGTAGAAGTGGCTAGTGTAATGATTAACTCAATGAGAATCCCAATAGGATACATGTTGGAATAGAAACCATTATGATTATGTTATCACATGTTTTGTTAAATATCCCAATTCAGGTATATCTCTTTAATGAACCATAGAAGTAGAAACTCACTGCGGAGTACTTAATTATTCAACCACATCCATCATTTATTTGAACTTCTAATGAACTAATTTTATATTAATTTACCAATAAAAATAAAAATATATATTATGTTATTTACTTATCATAATATTAAAAATTAATACATTGTGTTTATTAATTTTATGTTGATTAAAACCATTGGATGACCTTGTTAAAAGAATATCCAAATGAGATAAATTAACTCAATGTAATATAATTAGTTTAATAATGAATTTTTCAATAACTATTTTCACTATACTCTTATGATCAAGACGATGTTTTAATTCATAGAGATAAATAATGAATAGGTGGAATGAGTTAGTTTATATAAGTAAAAATTATGATGATTTTTAATGTATTCCACTAGTTTTAACATTCATAATATAATAATAATTGATCATTTCATTACTGACTCAAAACCAATTCTTCTAGAACTATTTTTTATAAGGGACTTCGGTAGGTATGAATATTTTTTGTATTCATTACAAGTTAATATAAATTGATGAATCAAATTATTCCCATGTGTTTTTTATATTAAAGGTAAAATTAAATTTTATGGAAATACAAATGACAATCCCCATGTCGAAAAAATATTCATGAAAATATATATTGAATGTGAGGGATGAAGCACCCGAGACACTTCCTTAATGAACAGTGATGATGATTGATGTTTTGTATAGGATACCATCAAGAACATAATTGTATATGAAATATAAAAAATTAAATTTTAAAAATATAGTTATATAAGGTCCCAACTAATATTACATTGACTTATCTATTATTCAAATTTTATGTATCATTATAAAAATCGGGGCAACAATTATGAATATAATATGGACGATCGATGTCTGCATCCCCCAAAACCAAGTGATCAAGGAATAAATTATGAAATCAACATTTTATAAGTAGGTCATATCAATCATGTGGTGAGATGTTTTCTTTTTATTTACTCATGAATATAAAATGTTTTATTTGAAAATTTATATAATCATTCAATAATTTCATAAATATGTTCTACGATTATTGATTAACCACCTAAAATATTTGTTATTGAGTTATTGGTGAAAAAAACCAATATTGTGATTTTTTCATCCAATATATATTAATCTTCCCCAATTGAGTTTTTTCTGAAGCTCAGTCTTTAAAATAATAATATTATTAAAAAAATTCATGATTTAGGTCATTTTTTAACCTTGTATATAAAAATATTTAATCAATTATTAGCATTGGGAAACCTTATTTTTTATATGAAAACATATAATGCTAAAATATCACAACATTGATAATTATGAACATCCACTGGTAAAAAATAACTATATATGGGACTTCAAACCAAATAATAACTGATATTTGCCTCTAATATATGGGGAATAAATAATAAAATATGATATTCTAATTACATTGTAATATGTTAACGTAATTTTAGATTTTGTTTCTAATCTTTCACATGAATTGGAGCTTGGGTATTCAATTAAAATCCTATATTATTTTATTCCAATATTGAATTCCCTGTAAAAAACATTTCTAACTAAACTATTTTATTTTAATAAAAAACATAATATAATTCAGAAAATGGAGTTATATACCCATCTTATTCCAATGGGGTGTTAAAATTATCATTTTTATAAATAAGTATGAGACAATGTGTCAATACTTTGATTATCAGGGGCTTAATAATATCCCGATCAAGAAAACAAATACCCTATCACCCATATTAATCATTTGTAAGATCAACTATGAGGGTAAAAATAATTATCAATTGTGTATATTTTATTCGTATATCATAAAATATGTATAAATTGAGATTATATACCCAAAAAAATACTTTTTGAAATAGAAAAGGCTTTATGAATTCAATTTTATTCCATTAAAACTTCTAAATTATCTATTTATATTCTTGTATGGGAGGAATATATACATTTTATATTACAATGACTAGTTTATTAATGTCTTTTTAGGGGATATTATTATATATTTTAGCACTAAGTAAGGAGATGATGAATTTTTTTTTATTGTGTTAGAGACAATATAAAAGGAGAATAAACATGGAAAAATTTTCATGTGTGATTCTGGATACAGAATTTATCATTAATTAGTAATTAAATAATAATAATTCTTATATCTAGTGATTCTAAAAATAAAATGTTAATTAAAAAAGATTATAGAAATATTTTCAATATATATCCATATATTTCATTAGATGGTTAGACACTACAAAGGATTTGTGATATTTTTATCATCACATTCAATCATTTAGCTATGTTAATATAGATGATAGAATTTTTTTTTCCAGTATTTAATAATGTTAATAGAGTTTTAATGATTATAATAAGAAGTTGTTCACTATAATTATACTCACATTACCTTGTAGTCGTCCGTGGATTGTGATTTATAGAGATTATTGAAATATAAAATGACATGTGATTATTTGATAATTTTTGTATTGATTTCTTCATCTTCAAAAAAGTCAAATACCATTGAAAAATATACACACAACACATTACTTAGAGTTAGAAGTAGTAAATTTTTTAATATTCATTTGGAGGTATTATCTCTATAGTGAAAAGTGTGTCATATAAACAAGTCAAAAGTGGTATAAGTATATATTGACACAAAATTATTAGAACATATTAAAAAAAGATGATTCAAATTAATCACGGATAAAAAATTTATAATACAATACCTTCAATGGATTCTATGAAATGAATATAGTTTAGTTTATAGAAATATTCACAGTGCCTTATTTAAGATGAGGATTGAAATGGAATATATATTCATGGTTTATATGATTCCCATAGGAATCATACGGGAAGGGTTGAAATATTACCTCTACAAAATAATTTTTCAACTATCCATCCACTGTAATATAAAATAACTAAAAAAAGAACAAAATAAAGATAAAAATGATGTTATGATATTTCCATGAGTTCAACTATGAAAATCTATAATATTCATGAAACAAATGTTTTCCCCACCTGTTCTAGAAATATGTAATGAGTTTTTGAATGATTCACATAACTCATAATTATCTATATATCCTATAAGAACTACAGTTTATAAAGATATTAACGATCCCTTTTCTAGGTATGAGATAAATATAGATAGTTAATAGTATATATAATAGTGTTTTCTTATTCCAATAAGTAATGTAAAAAAGTAAAGATTCAAAGGGTATGATGCAAACATTACCTTTATTATTATGGAAATGGGAAAACATCTCCCTATATTATGTGATGGATTCTATTAATACCTATATAAGAAATTATTCCATCTAAGTATCACTAGAAAATATTATAATGTTGGATCACTTTATTTACATTCCAGAATATTTTTTACATAATAATACATCATGGTTATACATAAAGAATGCATATAGGTTAAAATGAGTATAATCTATATTTGAATATGATCGATATAAAAGGATCAAATCATTGATTTGTATAAGTATCTAATAATATATATATATATATATATTACTTGATTATAGCCTTTATTATCAAACTCATTTATTGGAATATCTAAAAATATCATTGTTAAATTAGACAATATACTAATATCTTACATGGTGGATTTCAAAATAGTTTTTATTAGTATATTCATCTGATCATGTTATTATATAACAATATTTTTCACTCCATTATTCTAATGGAACCACATGTTTGTTTATATAGGAATACATGTATAACACTAACATTTTGGGATACCGTTGGGGAGAAAATAAATTTGGAACTCGTATTTCATAATAATGGATAGAAATAGTTTAAAACATTAATCATTATATTAACAAAGAAAAAATTTAATTGAAGAGTTATATTGATAGTCATCAATGTGATATTATGATTTTGGTAGGGGATAATGTATTCCATCAAAGATAACATTAGAATATATGTTTGAGGTTTTGAAATATGGAAAATCTAAAAAAAGATACATTAGATCCTTAATGATTTTTGATAATGTGGGGGTTGTTGATTATAAATCATTATTTCCCTAAAATGTATTCTAAGAGCATGAGGTGTTGGATTTATCTAATTTTTAGGACATATATACAAGATATATAACATTTATTTAATATAGAATCTATACACATGAAACATAATCTCCCCAATGAGAAACATCTATGTGACTCAAAGTAGTTCACTATTGTGTTAAATATAATATAATTATGTGTTATTATTAATTTTAATCTATTGTACAATATGAAAATTGTATTTCTAAGAGTTTACCATATTAAATAGTCCCTAGATGGTTAGGAGTAACCACACAAGGATCAATTTGTTTAGGGATAAAACATATGGATGAATCTTGAATATCAGTTTTCCAAATTTTTCCAACTTAGCACACAACCACATGAGTTCTATTAGTATCCATACTAAAAACCTAATGTATTAGGATTCTTTTGAATTTTTATTTATCCATAGTTAGTACTGAATGTTTTAAAAAATTCATGTTGAAGAAATTATGTTTAGTATAAAAACATTAATGATTTATATATATGGGTTGTTTTCTCAGTATCTTGTTAATTTCATGAACATGATTCTTAAACATCTGTGAAGGGTGTATCTCTATTATAGTTAAGAATTCACTTTCATAAAATAGTTGGCTAATTGTATGACTAAACTATGAAATTTAGAAGGAATATTATAACAGGAATTTATAATTTTAAACATTCATCATTTTTTCTTTTTTATCATCCTTTTCAATAAATATCACATGATCGAACGTGGGAGACATAAATTTATCAATTATTATTACTTTATATTCTATGGAAGAAATTTTTATTTATCATTCAAGGGTATTTGGAGGATTAGGTGTTCTTTTTTTTTTCTCATATTTTCTCTCCTATACTCTAATTACTAGTATTTCCATCATTTCCTATTGTATTGAACATGGAGTTAAACCTTATATTCAAGTTTGTTTAATCTTGGAGCATTGGTTTTTTTGTTCATATAGGGTTCATATAATTTCGTTTTTTGTATTTCTCCTTCATGGATGAGCGATTTTCATGGATTTTAGTATTTTTATAAATTTATAAGAAAATTCTAAAAATGATTATGTAATTGTTTTTTAAAATTACAAATATATAAATATTCATGATAAAAAATAGGGGCATGAGAAATGGATTATATTTTTAAAGATATGGAATATTTGATTTTCCATGGCTTTATATTATTCATTTTGAACTAAATAGTTATGTAATCCATGTGTTTTCAAAAAAATTAAGAATAAATTTTAGATGAATTTGATTTTAAAAGATGAATTTTAGAACTACATTGATTTCTAAAGAGTTATCAATTGTATTTAGGGGTTATTATAAATTAATTTTTTTTCTCATTCAAATTAATAATATGTGAGGTGATAATAATCTTTAAGGTAACGACCAATCTATAGTTTTAAAAGTATGTGTATTGTAACATCCCTAACCAAGTAGCCACTAAACTAGTGACCTGGGATCGGTAACCACGTGACCTCAAGAACGACTCCCCATAGGCTAGTGGTTTCTAACTAGAAACACATGTGTATATAATTCATGTTGGGAAACAAAACCCTAATTACCAAATCATGCCACAGATGAAAAAAATAAAAACAACACAAACAATATGAAATATCCAATATACATGCATAACTGATATCACAAAAAATTGGTTACAACCACAACCAATAGTAAACATGTTACACCATGTCAAATAGTGCTAATATGAGAAAATCCATATTAATTATTTATAGTGGAATCCCCTTAATAGACCTTACATGATGTCTTAATTCCCATCCATGCATTCCCCAATCCCAAACCATTTTCCAAGAACCTAGATATTCCCCTTGTCTGGTCCTGTAACCATACAGTCTTCTCGGGTACACAATGTCAACACAAGAAGGGTGTGAGTACAAATCAGAAGACCGCTACCAATAGAGCCTATAAAATATAAACTATTAACAATACTACATGCATGAATTATATAATTGAAAAATAAATAAAATACATTTTGGGGGAAACACTTAAATAATATTTGCATTAACTATTACTATCCGTAGTTGAAAATTAATTATGAAAATATAATTCATTACATACTTCATCAAAAATATAAAATATAGGGGATAGTCATTTGTATCATTCACATATAATTTCATGGAATTAATGATTCTGCATAAGGGAAATATTCAACTCCATATCTCACTAGGGATAAGTCATCACAAAAAAATGACCTTACCTAGAATCCTCTTTCTAGGTGGAATGAAATGGTTAGGAGAATTGGGATAGGTACACTTCCCTAATCCATGCATTATGGTTGTAGTCAAAGAATCAGTCTATCTCCACCAGTTGGTGGAGCCTCAGGCCCTTATCCCACACATCAAGCTATGTGCAGATTCTTATTCTTCAATTCATCACACATAAAAAATATCACACACAAAAAAACTAATACATATGAAAATCATAATCCATAAAATCTAACATTATAAATAATTTCATGGAATCACCCATTAACTCATTTTTTATTTACCTTACATAGCCCATTTATCACAATTCCCATTATTTTTCCTAGATCACAATCCATATTCATCATTTACCTTATATCAACCCATTTAAATAATTCATCAATTACCTTATGAAATAGATTTAACAAATTAAAATTTCGCATATCCTTACCTATTTATCATATTGACAATTTCATATGCTTCAACACTCTTAGGAATTTTTGACATCATTCATAATCCATATGCCATTATCTCAATCAACCTAACAGACTCATTTCCTTATCATGAAAAAACACCTTATTCCACTACCAAACCTTGGAAAACAATTAATATTTTATTTTCACTCACATTAAACATACTAATATACATAACAATCTCTCCAAATTAACACATCACGACCATGAACTTACCTAATCAATTCAAGACCCAAAAATATCAAATCACCCCATGGGGGCCTTGAATCGGTCAAATATTCCTCAAGCATACCATGGGAACCATAATGGTTTCTATTCATCTTTTATAAACCTATTTTTACCAAAACCCTATATATTTATGAAGAGAGTAACATGTTACAAACATGAAAAAAAACAAAACCTAACAAATATTCAACAAAACAATGTGATACAACAAAATTGTAGTCTTAGATCCTAATTAATCATCAATTTTAATACTCAACAAAGATAGGACAAAAATGTGGTCTTAGATATTAATATAAAGATAATAGATGGATGAATAAACTAAACACTATAAAGAATAAAGGGAGTTATTAGACAAACCCAAAGCTTCCATTGGTGTACAAAAGGTCTCCAAATGGCTAAGGATCCCTGGTGAATATCCACTTGGAATCTTATGCCAATAAGGTTCTCCCATATGGTTGTAAGAGGTTAAATTGATCATAATCTCGAGTTATAACATAAAAAACCCAAGGAGTAAATTTTTTAATATTCCCAAATTTACTATGACACAATAATTACTATCATAGTTCTCTATACAAAGAAAAAACCATGCATTATCCACTATACAAGGGAAGTTGGGTCACATTAATTCCTCATATTCTATACATGGTTTATAAACCATCTACTCGATGTTTGAGATTCCAATATCTAAAACTACATCAACCTTGCATGGATTACTTAACTATTCACCACCCATGTTCCCAACACATTTGTCCAATTTCCATTTAATTCATTTCCCAACCCCTTGCAATAGGGAACCATTTTAGTAACCCTAAACAAAATGTTGATTCAAAAAAACAATCGAACACATACCATAGTGATGTTTGGGATCATAAAATCACCCTATATTATGATTTCTCATACTCGACAAATTTTTCCTGATAATTAGTGAGTTTTTGAAATAAAAGGGATCACGACACTGGGCCCACATATCCTATTCCTTCTCACATGTTTCTTCTTGATCATTCCCATACTGCAACTGAACTGGCACTACTAGAACTAATATTCCGAACAACACCTCTCCTTCTATGATCCATAGTACAAACTGGAAGCTCTTTTAAGGACTCATTAGCCTTTTGAACTAAATCCTAAACATTTAGCACATGATTTGGATCAGAGAGATACTTCTAGGGTTGTCAAAAATGGGAAACATTCTGCATCCCACCATACAACTATGGACGAGTCAATCACTATGCCACTAATCTGATCCTCTCCACATTCTCAAACGACCCCACAATCCTAGAAGCTAACTTCCCCCACTACATAACTGGATAGTGACCCATACTTGGAGACAGAAAGAGATACATACTCTCACCCACCATAAAATACAGAGGTCAATAATGTTTAAATTCATAACACATGAGTCTACATTGATCTATTCTCAGGTTCTTATGTATCAATTTAACCTTTTCTGACACTTCCAGATTGAGACTCTATCCAAATATCTTAGTATCCCTAGCTTCTAACCAAGACAAAGAAGATCTACATGATCTCCAATAGAATGCTATAAAAGGATCCATATAAATCTTAGTTTGAATATTATTATTGTAGGAAAAATCAATAAGATAATAATTAATTAAACAAGACGCATCTATATCTATAACATATGTTATAAACATATTCTTTAAAACCTAAATTATAAAATCTAACAGTAATTTCTACTACATGTTATAGGCCATACTCAAAAACAATTGTATACCAACTACCTTATGTAATCCCTTCTATAAGAATGATGTGGAACATAGATCATGATCCATAACTATGGATATTAGAACACCATGAAACTAAACTATCTCTCAAAAAAATTAACCACACAATTGATCAACCGTGAATGGTTCCTACATCGTCAAGATAAGGGTAGACTTAGTCAATAAATTCACAACTACCAAAAAACATCATTTATACATGGATTTATTAGAATATCCACTACAAAATCCATCATTACATCCTCTCATTTCCACGTCATAATGGGAAAAGTCTATAACCAAAGACCTAGGTTCTAGTGCTCACCATTCACCTGCTATCATGTAAGGAATCATGACACAAATCCTAGAAACTATTTATTATTTACTGAAAATCAATATTTGCTATAAAAATCATGATACATCTGGGTGAAATGTTGATTCACTGCCCACATTAACATAAGGAACGTGAACATAAACTATTCCTACATTATCTCTAGTACAACTATGCCATCACCAATAGCCCAATTGGATAGTGACACCCCACCATTGTGGTTTTCCCACATAGCATAGTACATCATATCCCCTAGATGACTCTCATTTACCCTGACCAAATGATCCAAAATCAACCGCTCTAGACACCAGAGAAATTTTCATGTGCCCATCCTACACATATAGGTTCATCTAACCAAAAAAATACATCATCTTTCACATAGAGTTTGATTCTTGAATCACATGATTTCGAGTCTTCTGACTCAGAGAATCCATAAAGTAATTCTATTTTTCTAGTGTGTAATGAATCTCGATGTCAATGGACTATAGATACTTGACCCACCTTCACTTATAAATATTGAAATCCTGCTAAGAGAAGATGTATATCATACTTTTATGATCAGTATTTCCAATAAACCACTCTATCAATAATTAATTACTCTAAAATTTAATGAATAAACCAAAAAATCTAGATCATGTTCATGGGTAGTGTAATTAATTTCATGTGTTCTCAAATCTCATGAACTATAAGCTGGAACCATGCTATCCTACATCAACAAATCATAAGGAAAACACCAAAAGAATCATAGAACAAGGTTTTCCTATTAACTCTTTATGGTATGATCAGAATAATTGTGGTAGTCAACTACTTCATAAACTAATGGAAAACCTTATCATGAGCCCCTTACCACTCAATCATAACTACATTCTCTATAATGCTTGTGAGTGGATCTTCCAACTGGGATAAATCATTAATGAACCTTTAGTAATAAACATGAAATCATAGAAAACATTGAATATCAGAAACATTCATGGGATTACCCAAAAACACCTTAACCTACATATTCTCTCATTCCACCAACACACCTGATTCACGAACAATTGGACATATTTATCTATCTAGAATTGTTATCTTTATATCATGGTGTAAAGACTATGATCTCTTAGTGTACTCAATATTATGTAAAGTTGATATTCATGATTATAATGATATTAAGAGTACACCAATATTTAATAAAAATACAACAATGAACTGATCTAGATATGGGTGAAAAATCCATTCATTAAATCCATGAACACATCTAGTGAATCGGTAAAATCAAAAAAATTCTCCAAAAACTCATATAACACATACCAACTGTGGAAATCTATTTCTGGTACGTTAGATGGTCTCAAACACAATAGATGGAATACTGAACTCAAATAGATCTTGTATATCAATGAATCACCCCTTAGTTCGTAAAATGAGTCATCAATTATGGGATCCGGGTATTGGTACGTAAGTTTCATCTGATTCTAATATCGATAGTCAACACATAACCCCAAAAATCATTCTTCCTTCTTGAAAAATATCATTGGAGATCCCCCAAGTGATGTTATATGATAAATTAAACCATTTCCCCCCAAATCTTTTAGATACCCCTTATGAAACTTTATTTCTACTCGCACCATTCAATATGGAGGAATGGAAACCAGTTTATCCCATGGAGGAAACATGATTGTTATCTCAACATCAGTCTCAGGTGGTAGACCTATGAATTTAAAAGGGAAAAAATATTAAAATTGATGAACACTAAGAGAAATACTCACTTCTCCCTTACCCCTTAATTATACAACATACTCACAAGCGGTGATTTTATCAACATCCCGCAGCGTCGATGGTGAATCCCTAATGGGGTCTGTGACGCCCCCCCCCCCTCTGCTAATAGATGGCGTGAGTGGGGATGATTCATTGCTTCCTCATAGCGTCATGGGACGTGAGTTCTAACCCTTATCTGACCCGCCTTCTTTTCCAATATTTCCTAAGATTCATCTCAGTCTGAAGGTCCCTAACACCAGGGAAGGCGATCCCGTTATCCCGCTCTTAGTGCAGGGGTTTGTAGAGGATGAGAGTCTTCTTAACCTAACATTGGTTTCACGCTTCTTGCGCAATCGGCCATCGGTGGATGCTTTTGACATGTTTGTTTTTTATTCTTGGGGGATTTAAGATTGAGCGGTTGTCAGCCTACTGGATAAAAGATACATGATGGTTCGTTTCTCTTCACCGAAGGATCTTTTCTGTGCTTTTTCCTATTCCCCTATAAGATTCGGCGGCATCGGCTTCGTCCTTTTTCGTTGGAGTTATGATCTCTACCTGAATCACGATTCCCCTCTTCTCCTGGTTTGTGTTAGTCTTCCTCCACTACCTCTCCCTTTTCAAAATACTGCAATCATCTGTATGCTAGGTAATCTTGTCGGTCGATTTCTTTTTGTTGACTCGCGTACTGTCGCAGTGTGCCATCCGATCAACCTGCGGATGTGTGAGGAGGTCGATGTATCAAAACCACCAGTTGAGTCTGTGTGGATTGATGCTGGTGAGGAGGTCATGTGTAAGAAGCCGGCTGTCATTGATAATTGGGTGGGGTTTTGTTCTTCTTGCCGACGATCGGGCCACTCGTCCATTCAATGCAGGTGGCGGGATCAGAGAAAGTTTTCATTACAGGAGGGTGACCCCAATTGTGGGCGTGCTTGCGAGACCAGGGACAGTGGTATTGCATTGCAGGCTGTTCCTGAGTTGGGTCACCAGTTGTGGGCTAGTAAGGCAGTGGGCCAGCAAGAGGAGGTGAGTGGGACAACCCCAATGGAAAAGGATGCTCCAGGTGTGGAGTGTCCTCCCCTATCTCCTCCAGTGGCAGTGGAGGTTGTGGAAATCAAGGAGGCTGATATGTGGGTGATGGCTCCTTTACAGTGCAACGAAATAAGGCCGTGTGGGAACCCAAAGGTGGTATCTATGTTCAACTGTCTGAAACAGGACCTGGGAATTTTTTTGCAGGATCCAGGTGCTAATGTCATTCAAGGGGCCCTGGGTAGTGTTGGTAAAGGGGTTGACAACTGTGTGGTGGTCATGTTTTCCGGAAATTCAGTACAGAATGTGTCCTTGCTAAGTGATGAATAGTTTCAACTAGACCAAAGAAGGATTGATTAGGGGAGGGTGGCTGAGCATTATGGATCAGAGGAGGAGGATCCCCAGCTGTTTGTTGCAGTGGAATCTAGAAATGGAGAGGCTGCCCAGCACCTGGCTCTGGAGGAACACAAAGAAGCTTTTCAATTCATGGTTCGAGGGTTCAAACAGACAGGGTTTGTAGAGACCCGAATCTTGATGTACATGGAAATTACATTACTTTTGCAGAATAATTAATAAAAAAAATAAAAACACAAGGACCATTATTGTTTAGTGTCTTTGGAAACTAGGAATATAATTTTCTAATAGTGGTGAAAGATCTTCGACATATCCCATAAAGTTCTTCCCTTTTTTTCTTACCTAAAACCTCTCTTTATATCCTGGGGAAAAGAAAACATAAAAGGGGTCAGCTCAAATGCTTAGTAAGGGTAAGCATAGAGAACATAAAACAATCCTTAGAAATTTGAATATAAAAAAACATGAGCATAAAATCTAAACATCAAAATCTTGAGCAATGACATAAAACATGGCAGTACATAAGGCATAGATCATAAAGGAACATCAATCAGGATAAATTATCTTGTGAATAAAACATGTAATTGTTGAAACCATTAAAGAAATGATATGATTTCCATTGTAGCCAAGGCATTGCTACCAAGACCATCTTAGTGGACAAAGTCCCTTTCTAAATCGAGTTTACTCCTCGTTCAAGTCCTGTAACACTGAAACGGATTAACTTACCATTCTATCCATGTCTATCTCATGAGATATAAATCATTACCCAATGCATTGAAGGGAGATAGAGGTCCCACCCATCTCATAATGAAACAATTCTTACTTGTGCCACAAAATAAACATACATCATTCATAATAACCCAACGAATAAAATGGGTTTCTTAAACATCATCCCATCATCACATGATCCATATAAAAGAAATTCATATAATTTCATAATAAGAAAATTGAAACCACGTAAATCATAGATACATTATACTTGAAACATACACATATGAAATAATGTCATCTTAGATGGAAAATGGTTTTGATAAAACACTAGAAATTAATTCTTGAAGAAAATATTCATTCTTCTTCAAAATCAATTTCTTTTTACAAAACGTCATGAAATTTTCAAAGAAAATGATTTTGCCGAAACTATTCATGAAATCTTTTGGAGGAATCTTCATGAAAATAAGGCTTTATAAAACCGTAAGAATTGGTTCATTCCGTATAAGTTAAAAAACATTCTCCTCGTACTTTTGTCGGAAAAGTCAAAAAGTACCTCGTAACGTAAAAAAAAAAGAATGATTCCTTAAATACAATGTAGTAAAACTAAAAATGGGTAAAAAGGACACTAAAAATACATGAAACCATTTTTAGGAAACATGGACATGGATGATAGCAATAACCCCAGTAAATACTTACGAATAAGCAATCTCGGATAAAAATTAGATTTGCACAATTATCCCTTACCTTAGGTCTGATATGCTTCTTATGGATCTGGACCTCCTGTATAATGATTTAAATAATGTCATTGACTTATTACATAATAATATTCATCTTTATGATATCATATATGTTTCACTTATGACTTTATATTACCCTTTCTTTTGTAAATTCCATGTTAAAGTAGTGTTTTGGGTAAAATCACATCATTTATCGTATGTGTTTCGACTTGTCGTTGTTGATATTATTATATATATCCTGATTTACATAATTCCAGAGTGTAAAAAATGATTTATATATATTATATATTCATAATATACATATATATTATAGATCTATAAAAAGAAAGGAAATACACCGTTCATGGAGACAGCAGATCAGACGTACGCATGAACGCTGTTTTCTTTTCCTTATTGAATTGAATGAAATTAATTAGATGAAATACATATATATATACATAAATCTAGTAGAATAATTATGTCATATATTTCATTATTATTCATTATATATACTTTATAATCATTATTGAATGGTTAATCAAGGAAAATGAATCTCATCGCTTTCGTGGAGACGGTAGTCCGTACGTATGCACGAGCGATTATATCATTCCCATGATCATGGAATTGTATTAATGTGTATGTATAATATTAAAGAATAAATATCACTTTACAATAATCATTTATATTCATTATATTCACCATTATACCCATCCATGTAAGGTGGTGGTGGAATATGGATTACACCACGGCGTGGACACGATATTCCGTACGTACGCAGGCGTGGTGATTTCATTTTCCGTAGGATGGATAGATGGTGAAATATGGTTGATTCATACTTATATTAACATATCATTATATGAGTGATACTGATGTTATTACTTCATAATGAAACAACTAAATAAGAAGAAGTGGAAGAAGAAATAATGTTGAATGAATCGGTAACAGACATTACTTCTTCTTTGAAGCTCCTCTTTGAGACCTACTCTTAGGGCACTAAAATTGGTCTTTGAAGAAGACCTGAACCTCTAGGATGTTTCTAGGGAAGTGGATAAGAGAATTTGGCAGGGGTTGGCCATGATTTAAGGCTCAAAGTGGTGTGAGGAATAGAGGGAGGATGCGCCCTTTTATAAGGGAGGAGAGGGGCACCTTTGGAATAACGAAAAATATTATTTTATTATAAAGTGATATTCGATTTTTAATAGCTCCAAATTGAGTTATTTCGAAGCTAAGGTGGGGATGGGTCGAAATCCTCGAAACTAAAATAATTTATACAAGTTTAGGTTTCTATTTTAACCTTATCATTTAGATGTAACTTTAAGTTAGATAATTTAACTTTTACCGTGTCTTCTTGTTTTCCTACACTGTAAGGTTAATAAACGTACTATAACAAGACAAATGAAACCCAAGTTTTTTATTATTAATATATATAACCTTATATAAGTCATATGGAAGAACCTTAGATTTTAGGAATAAGATAATAATTAATAATATAATATTTCATTTAAAAACTATTTTATGTCAATTTTGACACTATTTGATTATTGATTTTTGTGAAAATCATAACAGAATGATTAGTTAAAAAAAAGTTAATTAAAACAATAATAACATGTCATATAAACATAAAAAATTATTTGAAGTCATAAAAAGTTTCAAATTACATTTATTTGGGTATTTATAACATCAATTATGTCAATATTTCATTAATAAGATAATTACTGCATCATCATTGTGTCAGAAATAAATTAAATTATTTTAAGTCTAAAAATTACAAATAAAACACCATTATGTAAGAAATAATTTTATCATTCTAATGAATATTTACAGTCAAATTTATCTTATGTATAACCCAATATTAGAAATGAGTTACTTATTAAACATTGATTTTAACTATTTTAACCCTTCTTTAAATAAATTAAAATTAAATGTCCTAATCTAATCCAGGTGGGCCTAAATGGTCATATTTTATTCCTAAGGTTGGTTTTGGTCGAATTAAACTTATCCAATAAAATTAGGACATGTGTTAGGGTAATAATAATATCATTTTTACCCTTAATTATCCTTTTTACTTTTAACAGTGGTAAATAAAAGTAAAAAAGTTACTATTCACCAGAAAATATTTTCATCTCATTGAACCACATTTTAGTCCTTCATATTAACCGCGTCTCTCAGAATTTTGAATTTCCACTCACAGAAGCGGTAAAATTACGCTTTTTGAAAAATTCAGTTTTTTAACTACCACTTAGTGGTTTCACTATTCATCAAAAAATGAAAGTTTCCAGAAAAAACAAAAAATTAGGCCTAAGATATATTTGATATTATGAATTAAAAATAATTCCTATTTTACTAAATTCAAAACATATCTGTTTCATTAATTAATTTTAAAATTAATTCCCGTTGTCAAAACAAATAGCGTGTTTTTAAGAGATAATAACTATCAAAAGATTGACACTTGTTTATGTCTGGTTTAAATGTGAAATTAAATCCAATGACCAACATTGTATTAAATGGTAAAAATATATTCTAAATATAATTTAAAACCACTCAAATTAATAATTTATCACTATTAATTATTTCTATTAAAAAAGTTGTTTTTAATTAAAATTTAGTAATTTTTACTATTCATCAGAATATGAAAGTTATCAGAAAAGTAACAAAATTTCACCCTAAGATAATTTCGATATTCCTTATCCAAAAATGAATTCCATTTTAAAAGATAAAATTTATAAAATTTCAAAAAGTGTGTATTACTATTCATAATGTCTAGTTCATAATAATATCGTAATAATATCTCATTTAGTGAAACTCATTATTGCGTACTACACACGCTATCGAGGAAGGTCTTTATTGCATGTCATGCAAGACATGTTAGGGATGAATGTAGTGAAATATTTGTTTGGTGATGCGTATAACATAATCAAAACTTATTTTATTTATACATTAAAAAAATATATACATAATGTTGCATAGAATAGTTTCTATAAAACGAACTTGAAATTGTGTGTAATGAGAGCCAAGAATAGTGTTGCGTATACTGCAAGCAAATACGGTGTTGCGTATAACAGAAGTAAATTTTGGTGTACCATACAACACAAGACATTAAAAAGAATATTTTTCATAAAATCTCGGGGTGTTACATTCTACCCCCCATAAAATGAATTTCGCCCTCGAAATTCATCAGGGTTATAAATTTTTTACTATTTATAGAAACACTAATTGTAAAAAGGAATACTAAAACTTAATTTAAAAAACTAAATTATGAAATGTAACGATAACCCAAAGTAACTCATCACTGGGTTTCCATATAAGAGAACATAAGTGAAAATATGGATATGGAAGGAAAATATAACCATGATGTTCTAATGGAGAGTGGTAGAGAACATGGATATGAAAAATACATCAATATAAAAGTCCTAAATTTGTGATGATTCAAGGTACCATCTGATTCATCAGATATAAGTGCACTAGGACAAAATTTTTGGATTTCAATATCATTTCTCTAAAGATGAAAATTTTGAATTAGTGGAAATACGTGCTTGATTTTGGTACAATCTCACTGTTGTTCGTTCTTTGAACAATTTCCAATTAATCTCTTAAATAGATGTTGAATTTTTTATTTGTGAAGTGTTAATAGATCATGTGATAGAATGATGGGTCATTTTATCGGTTTCAAACAAAAGGTTAACCAATGTTATCAAATATACATAAGTCCATCTGTGGTGAGTTTATCGTATAAGATTCCAAAAATGAACTTATACTTCATATACCATACCACTTAATAAAATAAAACTATTTCTACTAACCAGGGACTTCCTGTAGGCCAGTTTTATGTGATAAAGTCCAGTCACACATCGGTTGTGGGTTCGATTTCCACATCCTTGTCCGACGCGATGAGCTATCTCCTGTCCTACAGGTTTTCCTTTTTCTAAAAATACATTACTATAACATCCCATCAATAGTATTGAAAAAAAATTTATCCTTAAAAAATACTAACTTATATCCAACATAATCCATTCCAATCTTTAGGCTTATCTAAAATACTTTGGTCAAAGCTCATAGTATAATGAAAATGATTACTTGAAATGTCACATAACAATCACGTTAATGCCATCATTTATCCCCAATATATCATTAGATATATCTTGTTGGTCAAATTACAAACATGTGAATACCTTAATCATGTATTCTCATGAAGAATGAATACCCATTAAACCTTAGTAAAAACATGAATGCTGTCAAATGTTAACTCTTTCCACATACCAAAATCCAAAAATTCTATATACTCAAACCATGATATAACCTTCTCCTTATATTAGTAATGAGCTCATGAATACTATCAAACATTTAATTTTCTCATTATCCCTTCATTATGAACATATCATCTACTTTCCAAAAATATCTGAATAACCATTCATGGTTACTGGTACCATTCATCATACACTTTCAAAACTTAAGGAAACACAACATTGTAATAATCCTTAGATGTCTCTTTATTCCATAGTACCATGAGATTACTTATACTACATTACACTTGATAAACATGTAATCATTCCACTAACTTCTTAAACCATTGAATGAGCATCATCAATTCTTTCATCTCACATATCATTTGTAGTCTCTTCATCATCATCAACATAAATACTACCCATACGAACATACCAATTCTCTTCATGAGACTTTAACTAAGGGCATTGGTTTTCATAATGCCCATAAATTCCACATTTATAATATTTAACCATTTTTGATGACGTAGCAATACCATTATCTTCATCCATGGTGTTAACTGAATATTTTCCTTTTCACTTACTAGATTTGTTTCCTTCTTTATCACACCCAAAACATCTTCCACTTTCTTTTAAAAAATCTCCTTCATGCCCCTTCCAAAATTATTTACTTAGGGGAAATTGAACTATCTTTCCTCTATGATCATCATGAAACTCCATCTTTCTTTTATTATCAGAGTCAGGAAAAATAAAAAATTTGAGTTTATTGATCATATTATGAGATTGCTGATTCAGCATAATAATGATGTTTGGACTTCCAAATCCCATTTCATTTGGTAGCTCATGAAGAATATCATTCCATTGTTCATCATATCCTCCATTATCGTAAATCATCTTGTTTACAACCATTATCTAAAACCCAAAAAGAATAGCGTGAGAGGCAAAAAATAAAAATAAAGGGGGAGTAACTTCAATATCTAAGTTATTAGGTTTAATCTAATATCGTTTCCATAATTCTAGGAATATAACCTATACATATACTTAACCTTAGGGACATCCATAGACAAACCTTAGATATATCTATAGGGATCTCACTAATGTTTTCGCATCCTAGTTTCCAAAGGTTGACTAAACCTTTCCTCTGATACCAACTGTAGAGACCTGAAGCTTGACGTACATGGACATTACATTACTTTTGCGGAATAATTAATACCTAAAAAAAGACACACAAGGACTGTAATAGTTTAGTGCCTTTGGAAACTCGGAATATAATCTTCTAATCATGGTGAAGGATCTTCAACATCTCCCATAAAGTGCTTCCCTTTATTTTCTTACCTATAACCTTTATTTATATCCTGGGGAAAAGAAAACATAAAAGGGGTGAGCTCAAATGCTATGTAAGGGTAAGCATAGATAACATAAAACAATCCTTAGACATTTGAATGTAAAAAAACATGAGCATAAAATCTAAACATCAAAATCTTGAGCAATGACATAAAACATGGTAGTACGTAAGGCATAGATCATAAAGTAACATCAATCACGATAAAATAGCATGGAATAAAACATGTAATTGTGGAAACCATTAAGCACATGATATGATTTCCATAGTATCCAAAGCATTGCTGCCAAGACCATCTTAGTGGACAAAGTATCTTTCTGAATCGAGTTCCCTCCTCGTTCCAGTCCTGTAACAGTGAACCGAATTAACTTACCGTTCCAGCCATGTCTATATCATGAGATATAAATCTATACCCAATGAATTTGAGGGAGATATAGGTCCCACCTATCTCATAATGAAATCATTCTTACATGTCCCACAAAATAAACATACATCATTCATAATAACCCAACCAATAAAATGGGTTTCATAAACATCATCCAATCATCACATAATCCATATAAAAGAAATGGATATAATTTCATAATATGAAAAGTGAAACCATGTAAATAATAGAGACATTATACTTGAAACATACACATATGAAATAATGTAATCTTAGATGGAAAATGGTTTTGAAAAAACACTAAAAATGAATTCTTGAGAAAAATATCCATTTTTCTTCAAAATCAATTTTTTACAAAACGTCATGCAATTATAAAAGAAAACTATTTTGTAGAAAATAGTCATAAAATCTATTGGAGGATGATTCATGATAATAAGGCTTTATAAAATCGTAAAAATCAATTTGTTCCGTATTTGTTAAAAAAATATTCTCCTCGTACTGTTGTCGGAAAAGTCAAAAAGTTCTTAATAACGTAAACAAAAGAAAGATTCATTAAATAAAATGTAGTAAAAGTAAAAATGGGTAAAAAGGACATTAAAAATACATGAAACCATTTTTAGGAAACATAGACATGGATGATAGAAATAAACCTAGTAAATACTTACGAATAAGCAATCTCGGATAAAAATGATATTTGCACAATTATCCCTTACCTTAGGTTTGATATGCTTTGTATGGATCTGAACCTCCTGTATAATGATTTAAATAATGTCATTTACTTATTACATAATCACATTCATTGTTATTATATCATATATTTTTCACTTACAACTTTATATTACCCATTCTTTTGTAAATTCCATGTTAAAGTAGCGTTTTGGGTAAAATCACATCATTTATCGTATATGTTTCGACTTGTCGTTGTTGATATTATTGCTTATATACTGATTTAAATAATTCTAGACTATAAAAAATGATTTATATGTAATATATATTCATCATATACATATATATTATAGATCTATAAAAATAAAGGAAATACATCGTTCATGGAGACGGTAGGCCGTACGTATGCATGAAGGTTGTTTTCGTTTCCTTATTGAATTGAATGAAATCAAATAGATGACATAGATATATATATACATAATTCTAGAAGAATTATTATGTCATATATTTCATTATTTTTCATTATATATTTATTATAATCATTCTTGAATTGTAAATCATGGAAAATGAATCTCATCGTGTTCGTGGAGACGGTAGTCCGTACGTACGCACGAGCGATGATATCATTCCCATGATCGTGAAATTGAATTTAAGTGTATGTATAATATTAAATAATAAATATCACTTTACAAAAATCATATATATTCATTACATTCCCCATTATACCCATCCAAGTAAGGTGGTGGTGGAAAATAGATTACACCACGTCGTGGAGACGGTAATCCGTACGTACGCACCCATGGTGATTTCATTTTCCATAGGATGGATAGATAGTGAAATATGGTTGATTCATACATATAATAACATATCAGTATATGAGTGATACTGATGTTATTACATCATAATGAAACAACTAAAGAAAAAGAAGTGGAAGAAGAAATGAAGTTGAAAGAATCGGTAACAGACATTACCTCTTCTTTGAAGCGCCTCTTTGAGACCTCCTCTTAGGGCACTAAAATTGGTCTTTGTAGAAAACCAGGACCTCTAGGATGTTTCTGGAGAAGTGGAGAACAGAATTTGGCAGGGTTTGGCCGAGCATGAAGGCTCAAAGTGGTGTGAGGAAGAGAGGGAGGAGGTGCCCTTTTATAAGGGAGGAGAGAGGCACCTTTGGAATAACTAAAAATATTATTTTATTATAAAGTAATATTCGGTTTTTAATTGCTCCAAATTGAGTTATTTTGAAGCTAAGGTGGGGATGGGTCTAAATCCTCTAATCCAATATAATTTAGACAAGTTTATGTTTCTATTTTAACCTTATCATTTAAATTTAACTTTAAGTTAGATAATTTAACTTTTACCATGTCTTCTTGTTTTCTTACACTATAACTATAATAAACTTTCTATAAAAAGAAAAACAAACCCCAAGTTGTTTATTATTAATATATATAACGATATCTAAGTCATTTGGACTAACATTATATTTTAGGAATAAAATAACAATTAATAATATAAATTTTTTTTTAAAAACTATTTTATGTCAATTTTGACACTATTTTATAATTGATTTTTGTGAAAATCATAATAGAATGATTAGTTAAAAAAAAGGTAATTAAATAAATTCTAACATGTCATATTAACATTGAAAATTGTTGGAATTCCTAAAAACTCTCAAATTACATTTATTTGGGTATTTATAACATCAATTATGTAAATATTTCATTAATTAGATAATTACTACATCATCATTGTGTCATAAATAAATTAAATTATTTTAAGTCTAAAAATTAAAAATAAAACATGATTATTTATGAAATCTCTTTATATTTCTAATTAATATTTATAGTTGAATTTATCTTATGTATATCCCTATATTAAAAATGATTTAATTATTAAACATTGATTTTAACTATTTTAACCCTTCTTTAAATAAATTAATATTAAATGTCCTAATCTAATCCATGTCGGCCTAAATGGTCATATTTTATTCCTAAGGTTGTTTTTGGTAGAATTAAACTTATCCAATATAATTAAGACTTGTGTTAGGGTAATAATAATATCATTTTTACCCTTAATTATCCTATTTACTTTTAACCGTGTTAAACAAAAGTAAAAAGCTATTATTCACCAAAAAAATATTTTCATCTCATTGAACCACATTTTAGTCATTGATATTAACTGTGTCTCTCAGATTTTCGAAATTATACTCACAAAAGCAGTAAAATTATGTTTTATGAAAAATTCTGTTTTTTAACTACCACTTAGTGGTTTCACTATTTATCAAAAAATGAAAGTTTTCAGAAAAATACCAAAAATTAGGCCTAAGCTATTTTTGATATTATGAATTAAAAAATGATGTCTATTTTACAAAATTCAAAACATATCAGTTTCATTAATTAATTTAAAAATTAATTCCCATCTTCAAAACAAAAATCGTGTTTTTAAGAGATAATAACTATCAAAATATTGACATTTGTTTTTGTCTGGTTTAAATGTGAAATTATATCCAATGAACAACATTGTATTAAATGGTAAAAATATATTCTAAATATACATTAAAACAACTCAAATTAATAATTTATCACTATTAATTATTTGGGTTAAAAAAGATGTTTTTAATTAAAATTTAGTAATTTCACTATTCATCAGAATATGAAAGTTATCCGAAAAGTAACAAAATTTCACCCTAAGCTAATTTCGATTTTCTGAATCCAAAAATGAAGTTCATTTTGAAAGATAAAATTTATAAAATTTCAGAAAAGTTGGTATTACTATTCATAACGGCTACTTTATAATAATATTATAATAATATCTCGTTTAGTGAAACTCAGTATTGTGTACTACCCACGCTATCGAGGAAGGTCTTTATTGCCTATAATGCAAGCCAAGTCAGGGCTGCGTGAAGTGAAATCTCTGTTTGGTGTCACGTATAACATAATCAAAACTTATTTCATTTATACATTTAACAAAATCTATACATAATGTTGCGTAGAATAGTTTCTACAAAACGAACTTGAAATTGTGTGTATCACGAGCCAAGAATAGTCATGCGTATACTGCAAGCAAATACGGTGTTGCGTATAACACAAGATAATTTTGGTGTAGAGTACAACACAAGACATTAGAAAAAATATTTTTCATAAAATCTCGGGGTGTTACAGGGTCTGCTGATCCAATGCAGGTCATGCCGGATAGAAGTACTTATGCAGAGAATCTTAAAGCTGGGGATTCGTCTCTGTATTCTAAAAACTAGTTTGCAGTTTTAGGGGATGACGTTTTAGGGGAAGTGGTTTTCTAGGTTAATGTGGATGTCAGAGGGATGGACGAGGCCACAAATTCTACCGAGCCGAAGGATCGATTCATAGAGTAGGAATACTTTAGATCCTCCTTGCGGAAGGGTAGGAACATAACTATGGATTAAGACGACTTCATAATGGAAAAGCGAAAGGCGCGACGTAGGAAAGACTACTCCAATATTCCTAGTCCTCCAGTTACTATATCAACATCCAAGGGTAAGCTTCCACCGAAGGCTCCTACAGTAGGAGACTCCATCCCCTTGAACAAACTCAATGGTTCTGGCCAGAATGAGGTGGCGGACGTCTCCAAGGACCCGGTGGAAGCAGGATATAAGGACGTATCTCCTGTCATTCCTCTTGTTGATAAGGGGATGCTCGATCCTAGGCTGAATCACGATGCAGGCTCCAAGGAAGTTGCTCAGCGACAAGTGTATTTGGTGCTGGAACACATGGACCTTCTAATTCATTCAGATGAAATGGTGGAGGATGATCTGGATATTAAGGAGTCATAGAAAATGATATCACTCCAGGTGAACTCTACTAAAGAGCAAAGTGAGTGGATAGATAAGCAGGTCTGTATTTTTCTTATAGGTCACAACATGGGAAAGATCAACAAGGAGGAACACAGACAATCATGGGACAATTTGGCTCTTCTATATGAAGACACATTAGTGCACTACCCTGACTTCCATGATCATTCTATCCCCTGGATATTGTTTAAGGAGAATGGCTCCAACCAACATAAACTCTTTTTCAACAATTCTATTGTGTCCTTTGGTGTTGAAACTGGTCTGATGTAAGGGTTCTCACTTCCCTCTTTAAATTGTTTATAATAAATAAATAACTTTGGCCCTTACCCCTTCATTTATTGAAATAAAATTCACTTTGGATGAGATTCTCCAAATTTCTGACGAATTGGCCTTGAATGGAATGATCAAACATCACATTCACCATAAATAATATATGTTCCCTCATTGAGTTCTGTGAATGTTACCCAGTACTTGTAAAGATAGATATGGTCACGATACACCACTAACCAATCAGTTACCCAAAATTAGGTCAAAACAGACATCTCAAGGACAAATAGATTCCACAATAAAGGTCTCCCACAAACCACCAAATCACAACATTTACAATGTCTTATATCTTCAACTCTCACCTACCAACATACAATAAATTTACATAACCCTACTTGCACAATCTATGGTTAGGCCCAAGACAACAAAATACAATGCGTAAATAATATAATGCCTCACACCTATGTCCAATAAAGAACTAATGGGAGTGGAACAACAAGAATCCTACCTCAAACGATATATTTTTATGCCTTAAAGAATCAAAGTATAAAATAAACTATGTGATGATGACATAACCATGTACACTAGGCTCTATCATGAGTACCCTAAACTATAATAATCTTATAGAACGGATAATCATTCCCTAGGGTTCAACAACCACGCCTCCTACTGGTACCAGACATGTATCTCCAAATACAAGACTGACACAAATCAACCACCCACCTTTCCACACACGGAATTTGATTATGACCTCTCTCTATGCTTGGTTTCTTGGTTTTTTTCACATCCACTACATATTACCCAAGCTTCCACAAGATTGATACTTTAATGGTGTCTAAGGACAATGAAACCCCTTGTTACATGGCCTTATAAACTGATAAAAGCACAACAGATATCTTCCATGATGGACTAGCCCTCTTTTTTGGATAATCTCAACAGTTTGACCTTATTATAAACTTCCAAAATGAAAATTATTACCCCCAGAATGATGAACCACTTTTCCCTAAAATAGGAATCGTATGTTCTTCACCTAAATCAATTTTTTGGTTCCCCGCTGAGATAAGGTCATGGTCTACGTTTTTGACAAAACACATCAGATTAAATACATTCACATAGGAACTGATATTGTGCTTAAGCCCATCCTATTATCATTTCACCATTGTCTCTATATCTCCTTCAAAAGATGAAATAAAGCGGCCATATTAGTGAAATTACTAGAATAAAAAATCACTGATGAATCCCCCAGGGCCCGACTCTTAAACTCCACAGCCCTCTCCTACATCATGTAATATGCGTAGTAGTGTTCCTGAAACATTTCTTGAAAATCCATCCATACAATTATTTCTACTAGATATGTATAAACCATAATTACCCAACAAAACATATCCTATCCTTGAATCATATCTGCTTCTAACTATACTCAATTATAGGATTGAGTCTCTAAGTGACCTAGATTCATTGGATATTATCTATATATAATTGTTCTACTTATGGACCACCCTATCTAGTAAAACACAGAATGTGGTGCAACTAAAACACCCAGGGCTTCTCAAACATACTCGATGAAACACACACTGGGCCCCGATCCACGATCTGCATAAAAACAAGACACATTCTTACAGAAATATTCATATGTATCATCTTGAACAACTGGATTTTCATTCTCCACTATTGGGGGAGAATTATGATAAATATTAATCTATTTCCCAACTTAAACACATCTTCAAGGTGGGATTTATCTACGATTCCAAACATGTGCTTAAGAACAGAAACCATAAATATTATGAAAACTATAATGGTATGGTTACAAATGTCCATTGAAATCCTCTTTTCCTACACTATCTAAATGAAATTACATACCAAAACACTACCCTTTACTATCCCTACCAATGACCATGGATTAACAAAGTTAGACAAACATAATATGTTACGATCGAACATTGATATTAATTTAAATACATATTCCATATCACAATGAAAATAAAAAAAATATTAATTAAATTACACATCTTATTAAGAACACATTTTAATTATTATTTAACATTTCTCTACTCTTTTTAAGGATATTCATCATTTCATTACACTAAGTTTTTATCAATTCAAATAAAACAAAAATAATTCAACGATTTATGTCCCAAAAATCCATACCATTGGTGTGCCTACCATGATACATGCCACATATATACATTGAATCCCAAAACGATGCATGGATACACAACCTTGTTCCATTTTGTCCATGATCAAAATAACAAAAAACAGTCATACCACAAAACAAGTAGTCCACCAAATGGTTAAATATCATTAAATGTAACAACAAACAACCAGAATAACAACTCCCACCTGAGTGTCTTGGAATGTATGTTGTAAATGTGTTATATACATCTAACCAAGAGCTCATTACCAAGGCTCAAAACCTTCATCATAAATTTTCTACCATTCCCAAATGGTTATTCAAATAATAGGCCTGTTCTCATCCCTCTTTATTTAATCCCCTACCCATGAGCTAGAAAATTGGTTCCCCAGTCTGAGTCACCATGTTACATCAAGCGTGACTCCTAGTATGCCATAAGTTACTCATTAGCAGTTAATGTGTAGATAAGTCAAATAGAGGACTATACCCTCATTACCAGAGTAATCCACAACATATAAAAATTAAAAATAGCGGAAACCATATGAAATAACCAATAAAAATTCATAACTGATATCAACAAAATCAGGGTACAATGAATCCAATATTAAATATAGCACAACATTAAAAATAGTTATAAATTGGGTAAATCCAATGTAATGATAAAAAAAAGTATCTCAAAAATGGTAAGAACTCATAGTCTAGAACATTATCCACTCTGGTACGAAGTCCATCTAAACATCCTACCAGATGAATCATTACCTTATCTTGTCTTAAAACCACGATGTCTACCCAGGTATTGAACGAAAACCTAATTAGGGTGTGAGAAAAACTCAGTAGGTCGTCACTATATATGTCTACAAATTATCCAGTACAAATAGACAGTACGTGAAAGTCATAAATATTTTTAAACAAATAAACACTCTTTGAGGGACACTCATCAACTTTATATACATTTATATTACAAAACATTGTTACAAATTCATCAAGTGAATCTACATCATTACCCAGTTCATCATCAACATGAAATCCACGGGTTAGACATTTGAATCATTCACACAAAGGATCATGGAATTTATCATTCTATAGAAGTGAAATAGATAAGTCCATATCTCACTAGGGATAATACAACACAAATTTTTTTTACAACCAATTAATCCACATTTACGAGTGAATGAAACTATTAGGGGAAATATCTTCATCCCCTTCCCTATACCATGAATTGGGGGGTGTTGTTAGAGCATCATCCAAACATGACCATGTGGGACGAACTCCAGTCCTTTACCCGCACCTGAATCTTTGTGCACATGATCATTCATCCATTCACAAAATATAAACCATATAACAACTTACACAACCAAAAAAATATAAATATCATAATCCATAAAATTAAAAATATGAATTAATATCATGGAAAGAACTATTAACACATTTTTCATTTACATTACTTACCACATTTAGATCGATTCCCGTTCTAATGACTATATCACTGAAAATATTAAATAATTCCATCATATCAAAACTTTTCACCTTTTCATCAATTATCTTATAAAATATCCTTTAATGTATTCCCATTTTATATATCATTTCCCATTTAAAAAATTTACCTTTTTCATACATACCAACATTCATAGTAATTTATAACATAATTTATAAACCACATACCATGATCTCAATAAACCCTATTGAATCATTTCCATGTCATACCAACACCCCTTAATTTTTTTTTTCAATCTACTATCTATACAGATAATGTTTCTTTTGAAGTCATTTAGTGGTCAATGTGTACTGAGGGAACAAAATATTTTTTAGAAACTCATGAATCCATTAAGGTGAAAACTTTTGTGGACATATTTTATTAACTATGATATGTCTGATGGGATACAATTTTCCTTTCTCTCTGATATAATTATATGTGTTGTGGGTTCTTCATAAAAGTGTTTATTCTATATAATTAATCAATGAAAGTGGTGATGAATAAATATTTGGGATCATGATGCTTGATCATGTTCAACATGAGATGATAGAATATTATAATGTTTTTTTAATGTTATTATACCTTTCTATTAATATCGTAATTGAAAACATTTGAGTGCCTATTTAATTTAGGTTAGCCTGCACAAAGAACTGAAACCAATGTTATTTAAATTTGTAATTTTTTTAACATAGTGGGTCGAAAGGGATTAAAAAAATATTAATTAGATATAAAAATTATATTAGGTGATGCCTTGATTCCAACATTTTGAGTGGAAAACATTTGATGTATATAAAGCCATGTTTTTTAAAATGAATATATCGATCAAGTGATTATAGTATATGAATCCTCGGAAATCAATTTCATGTTATTTAATTTATCTAAATATCCATAGTAAATATGGATTTTTAGGTTGACTTCAATTATTTTGTTAGAAGATTTAGATGTGAGAGAGGGATTAAAATATTTATCTATGAGTTTGGTGAAAATTTTTAGGGTTTATTGATGATGATTTTATAATATGTAGACATTTTTATGAAATTATTTATTTTTTCATTCATTTCTAATATTTGGTTTACTTTTTTTTTTGATTTTTTTATATCTTCTCAAGACATGATGATTTTTTGTTCTCATTTAGGATTATCTAAGACAATATCCATGTGGTGAGATTTTGGTTCGGATGGGATTTGTTTTTGATTATTTTCTCATGGAAATAATTGAGAATTTTGATTTGTAACTCAAATAACTACTATAGATATTTATATTGTACATTGGTTAGTACTCTTTGTAGATATTATTCCTAGGTTAAGCTTCCCACATGTTCACTATTATAAACAGTTACATGAGAGAGGTCCCATGTTACTACTATTTTAGTATTTTGACTTGAGGTTAGATCTTACATTATCAATGTTGAGGTATATATAATATAATTATTATTTTTCATATATTATGGGATTTTAATTTGTTGTTTAACCATTAACATAAATTATGGTATCCTTTTTGGTAAACTAATTTAGGGAATATAGACACAATTTGAGGAGTATTTTATTTTAATTATAATATATTTCAGCTACTTTTTTTAAGGAGACATCATTATTTTTATGAACCATTTATCATATAAGTTTTTATGTATTCAATAAAAAATATATAATAACTATAAAAAATATAATGTTGTGTTTTAGGTATCCCAATTAATTTGGATTTATGTCTCCTCAATGAGGGTTGGGTTATTCCCAAGTTTTTTAGATAATGTTTTATAATTATAGTTGGTGCTAATTTGGGGTTTTGTGTTTCCTCGTTCCCATTTATCACTAGTCCATGCTTTTTACCAACACTCTAACCTTATGTATTGTGATAAAAGGGTAGATGTATGATATTGATATAGATATCATTAGGTTTGTATAATATTGATAAAATATATACTCATTTGATAAATCAAATATATATAATTAATTTAATTTTTATCCAAATGGGTCTGTGATTAGATAAAATGTTTTTATTATTGTTCTATTATAATCCTTCCTAGTAAACTTTTTAAGGTAGAATGGTGAATTATGGGATAGAATATTTATACTTACTTTCCACATTTTTGTTAAATTTAATATTATTATATTTTAATTTTTATTCTTTGGTGTTTTTAAATTACAAAATGATTTTTTTTGTTTTTTTCTATATTTCTATGTCATCAAATACTTATGAGTAATTGTATGAAAAAGTAATTTTGTTGGAAAACAGAGCGATAAATCTTAAAGCTGTTTTTCCCTATTGATAATATTTAGAACATGATTTATTGAGTTATATTTATAATTATGTTCAAATCACTGTTTATGTGGATTCTATTCATTTTTTGTTATTTCAATGTTAATCCACACAATTTATGTGAATCTATGTGAAAACACTTATTATAGTGTTAAACTATGTTGATAAACTTTACATATGAGGAATTTTCTTATTAGATTCTACATGAAACACATATTGTTTAGAGAAATATTTAATGTAACCTTTTTATTGTTTTTTGTTGATTATATTGGGATTAATATCATTGGAACATGGTGTATAAAACCATGTGTCTATATACTGCATTATGCCCAAAATTTTTATAAATGAATATTTATTTTCACCCCAACATTATTTTATAAAAAAGTTATACCATTTTCTATTCAGGTACATTGATGGACTTTGGGGAGCTCAAGGATACCTCCCATCATGTTCTCCATTAAATCCATTTCTTTTTTCCTATTAATTATTTATTGATTTTGAATCTAATGGCTACATTTTTCTTCTATTTTTTTATCTAATTCCACATATTTACTTATTATACATTAACCCACATTGTTCATATTGTTTGGAACTATGATTTAATCTCATTTAATTCAAAAATACATATTATAAATTAATGGTTACTATTCTTACATCCTGACATTGAAGATATTTTATTATAAGGTTTATTTTCAAAACATGATTTATTATTTTAACCTATTCAAATAATTATTTAAATTTTAGATATTTATTAAATATGTATTTATTTAATTTCTATGCATTTTAAGTTATAATCTTAAACAAAAAACATATGAATAATCCATAAACATGATGTATAATCAGAATTATTAATAAAAAAATAGGATAAATCCTTAAAAATTATAATTCTATTTAAATTTAAATTATTAAATTTTTTAAATAGATAATTTTGGAAGTCAATATTGAAGTTCAATGGTGTTATAAGTTGAATAATATTGTTAAAATTTACTTCTTTAAATAAAATATATGTTTGTCATCGAATTAAATTCTATTATTTATCGATTTATTTATATCAAGATAATTTTGTAATAACTCAGAATTATAGGATATGAGTTTGAGTAATATTGATAAATAAATAATTATTCAAAGGGAAAATATTGAGATTATATTTTATTATAAAATTGTTATATATAAGTTTTGACCTCTATAAAGGAACTATAAATGACATAAAATGTGTAAATATACATTTAATGTATTAAAAATAGATTTTAAAGGAAATACATGATACTTTTAATGTATTACATGAAATGGAAATTAAAAAACATATAAAAATTAATAAATTAATGTGAATTATTTTTTATGATAAAAATTATGAGCGTATTTATCGATGTTGACACATTGATATAAAATAAATGGATAATATAAAATTGAACCATAATAAAAATATAAGAAAATTATTAGTTATTGATAAAACATAATGGATATATATGATGATAAATAGGTGTAAAAAATTAATATTTTAAATTCCATATTTATAATGACATTGTTATACTCAAATTTATAAAAGAAACATTGAAATTTATATACTATGTACTGTTTCTTAAAAATAATTGATTATATAATCATAAATCATAACCTCTTTTATTGAATAAAAAATGGATTATTAATGGGGTAACATATATTCAATTATTAATTTATGATCCCCATTCCTCTTGAAAATGGCATTTTCAACTGTTAAGGATAAAATAATTTCATCAAATGTTGTTTATAAAAGGTGGTTCATTCAACCATTTTGTAGATATATATAATGTTTTTTCACATATACATATCTACCCACATATATTTATTTTCTACTCTCATTCATTTTTGTGAAGTTATTCTAAAAATAAGGTGGATTAAATCTTTTATTTCCAAGAGGTTGACTTATTGATGATTAACCCCATTAATGTGAATGTTAAATTCCCCTATAGTTTTTTTCTTATAGTCCATTTACTATTAAATATAAACCGTTACATTATTACAAATTTAGGTTACATATTATTCTATTTAAAAATTATTATAATTATAATACGTAATCATATTCATAGTCATTCAATTGTTATAACACATTCTAGTTTGGGTTACTTTAACTACCTATATGAATGATATTATAATATTTATATAATGAATGATGAAGAATAAAAACCCTATTAATTAGTGGATATAATTTTTAATATAACTGGTTCTTCTAAAATTGTAATGGCAATAATATTATTTTTTCTTAATAATATTATATCTATTTTATTAATCAAATTTTTATAGAAATATAATTCCTTACTGATTGATATAAACTGTCCCTATAACATTCATGAAATAGAAATGGAATATTAAAAAAATAACATCATCATCTATACTATCCCAAACAAAATTTAGGATTTTTGGAACTCATGATTAAGGATTAGGGACTTAAACCATTATACCAATGTAAGACTACATCGAATAAGACAATTAAAACCAGAATGGTAATTTTATAAAATAATGATTAATAAAAGGATAATAAGAAATTTAAAATAATTATACAGATGTAATATGAATATATATATATATTAATGTGGTTTATATATAGGTGAATAATAGTCCTAAAAAATTTATAGGAGGTTAGATTGTTTCAAACAAAGAATAAATTGATTTTTTTTCTTGAGACAATCTTATTTTATAGTCATAATAGGTCATATTTAATTATGTTCATACTATATTAATATATTATACTAATTCCCAAGAATAATTTATATTATTTTTTATTATATAGAAAAATAATTTCCATGTCAATATATTTCTCATTAGTTTTTCTCTTCCTAAAATATGCTTTAGTTAAAAATTACTCTCTACCTCAATATTTTGAATTTATCTTCTATGTATGTATTAATTAATTAATTTATTTTATTATTTTCAATGAAAAATAAGATTTATCTTGTTTACAATTGTTATTTCTCATTATCTCTTTTAAGATATATAATTTAAAATCCATTATAATGATAATTTTTTTTTATTAAATTTGTCAAAAGTGATTAATTTGTTTTAATATTTATTTTTTATTTTTTATCATCCACTCCATAATTACTATTTTATCCTATTTTTATATTGATATATTTATATTTTATAATTATTTTATAATAATTATTTTCAACCTCTTATATTTTACCCATTTAAATTCTAATTCCAAATGTTTGTATGAAATATTTTCATTAAATAATTTTAATTCATCAATAGCATGGATTTCAAGCAATCATGAGTTGAAATAAACCATGGCATGCCATTTTTACAAAATAACCATTTTTACCTAGTTGTTAGGTTAGCAGGAATAAATAAAACAGACTTCTGAAAATATATGGTAATGTCTTTCGCTAAATAATATTTATATAAATATAAAAATCAATTATATATTTTTATATGTGAATTACCATTAGTAAATTAAATTAATTATATATATTTTTTATACTTAATTAAATAATTTTTTATTTATAAAATGGTTATTTTTTCATTGGGTTTGAATAAAACATATTTGATATATAAAAACCATATTTTTCAAATGGGCAATTTTATACATTTTAATGGAGAACCCATTATAAATTAGTATTTAGATAGATTAAAAATTTTTACGGGAAAAAACAAACATGTTATTTGATAGAGGGATATAAAAAATTTCTTTGGATGAAATTTTACTATTTTTCTAATAACATTCAATTTTTTATGAATAGTAAAATGAAAATTAATTTTTTTTGGAAATATTTATTCCTGAAAATAAATTATATGTTTAAATTATAATATTAAATGGTTTTAAATTATAAATATAATTTAATTATTATCATAAAATATTATTTTTGTCATTAAATTTAATTTTATAATGAATTTAGATATATAAACATTAATATATTTTTCAATGTTTTAAATTTTAAAACATGTTTTCTTTTACCGACAACAAGAATGATTTTAAATTTATTACTCCAACTTTTGTCTTTCTAATTTTGAAAAATGGATTCCATATTTCTAATAAATTGGTCCAAATTATGAAAATATATTTATTTAATTTTTTTGTATTATGATTACTAACAACGGTATTTTTTTTAATAATGTGAAAGGGTAAATCAACTAATTAAGGGTAAAAATTTATTATAAAAATGACTTAACACTTTACATAATATAATTGTTTGAGTTTTTTCAACATAAATAATACTTGGGTTGCAATGGAATCCATTTGAATCCACTTGTATGTGATTCAGAGGTTAAATTTATTTTATCTGAAGAATATCAAAATATTTCTCACCTAAATTTAAGAACAAAATAATTTTAAATATAGGGCTATAAAATAGATAAATTGGAATAAAAATAATAATTTTAAATTTAAAATGTATTTATTTAACATGGTAATTTATTTATATTTTTAAAAAATTAATAATTACCGTCACATCTTAGATACTAATGATCCCTAAATGTTTTGATTGATTAAAAATAAATAATATTGTTTTTATTAATATAATATTACCCATTAAAATAAAAAAACATGGTTAAATTGTATTGGTAGTGTAATTCTCGACAAAAAGAATCCAAGGTTCGATTTTTGACCATTTAGAGCCACATAGAAATGATTACGACACTTATATTATTTATTTAAATTGATTTTAATGTTTAATTCATAGTATAATTATTATAACACTTAAAATGATGGATTTTCCTTTATATAAAATCGACTACATATAAACTAAATAAATAAATTAGATGTATCATCATCATAGTATTTTATTTTTAATTTTTATTCTACATGTATGCATAATAGATAACTACAGAAAATTAATGAAGTGATTATTTTATTGATAGTGATTGTAAATAATTTTAATTTATAATAATAAATTAAATATAATTTTCCTTAATTAGAAATTATAAATAATTTTATTGATGACCAATAGATCTTAAGAATATAATAATATAGCTGATTCAATGTTATCTTGTTAATTAATATATTTATAAATCAATGAATAGAATAGTGTCAAAATTTATATTATTGATTGTTTTTAAAATAATGTTTTTAAATTATTTAAAAATAATTAAACATTTTAAAAAAATCTTAAAAAATTATTATATATTCTAAAATGTTCTATGGTACATTTTTAGGGTCTTATTGAAATCAAATAAGTAAAAGTTTTACACTTTTGTTATTGAAATATTTGTAATCATAATTAAAATTAAATAGAATAATATTTTTTTATATAGATTGAAAACGATAAAACTTACATAGAAACATGACTAAAATATATTGGTTGATGATATTAAAACCCTATATCATCTTATATTATAAATTTGGAAATTTTTGGGGTTTTTGGATTGGGTTAGAATTTATTATAAATTAATATTTGTGAGGTTTTCAAAAGTGTCCCTCACCAGAATTATAAAAGTGAACCCACTCCCTCTACTCTTCACATTACTTTGATCCTATATGTAATAAAATTACCAATTAATTTACATTTTAAACTTCCCTTGTAATATAATATTGGTTTTTTTCTTCTTCAAGCTCCAACTATATTTCTTAAATTTTAGATTTAGAGGAATCGCATCGAAGAAGAGGTAATATCCTTTATCCATTCTGTCAAGAATCTTTATTCTTTTACTTCTTCTTCAAGAATTTTTTCATTATGAAGTAAAAACACCAGTATAAACTATATACTAAGATGTTATTATGATTATGAAACAACAATATTCTATCATATATCCATCATTTGAAAACCTAAACCACTACGCATTTGTACCAATAGATCACCGTCTCCACAACCTAGTGTAATCTATTTTTTCACCTCCAACATTCATGGATGGGTATAATGATGTAAGTAATGACTATATATGATTATTATAAAATGATAATTATTCTAAAATTTTACACTCCATCCACTTCAATACCATAATAAAATTATTGGAATGATATTTTCGCTTATGCATATGTGTGACATACCGTCTGCAAGATGCAATGTGATTAATTCTACAACTAATTAATTAAAGAAATATAATATAATTGAATTGAATTAATAAATATTATATATAATATAATAAAATAATTTGGAAAATGATATACATATAACCTAAAAAGAGGAACAGTATCTTATCTGACACAACATGCGTAATAAAATAAAGAAGATAATACCTGATGGATGAGAAATAATGTTACCAACGAATTGATGATAGTATGATCATATATGATATCATAATAATGACTATTATTATGATATAAGTAAATTCCATTATTTATATCATTAAATGGAGGTTTAGATAAATAATAAGTATATCATACCTAAGGTAATGGATAATTTCAAAAACTCGTTATTATATGAGATTGTTTATATTGAATTATTTACTAGGGTATATTCATCATACACATCAGTGTTTCATAAAGACTTAATATTCTTTATATTATTATAAAAAATTTCAATTTCTCTCAAATTTAAATTTTTATTAACCAATAATAAAATAATATTTTCTCATTTTCATTACTAGTTACTTTTTGGATTTTTTGAAAAAATAACAAGAAGATGGTGGTTTTTAATATAAATGACATCGATGGATTGTTATTGTCTCATAAAACCTTATTTTCATGAAGCATTATTTACAAAATTTCATGTGTATATTCAATTAAATTATTTTATTTTAAAATTGTTTGGCATTTGAGAAAAATAAATGTTTTTAACGAAGAAATGATATTTTCCTCAATAATAAATTTCAACTGTTTTATCTAAATTATTTTTCATTTAATATGAAATTATTTAAAAAAGGTTTATTATATCTATATTATTACTAATTTTTTTATGGGATGATTTTTATAAAATCTATTTATTTTATTTTCATTATGAGGAAATGATGTTTAAGGAACCTGTTTTTTTCATAGGTTATACTTGAGTAATATGAAATGATATTATACACTTACGAGTATTCCAAACATTTTGAAGTTCTATATTATGATTATTGGGATTATGTTTAACTTGTAGAATTTATCATATTACATGATATCACAATAATTTATATATAGGATATAATTTTTGAATGTAATTTTATTTTGTCCTATGATTATGATATGATTGATATATCCCCTATTTATGCTTCCATAAAATATGAGATAAACATTTCATATGATTCTTTTCCCTAGGTCGTGAAGAAGTGTATTAAGAATTATATGTCCAAAAGGAGTCTTGTTATGAAGAAATAATCCAGACATAATGTAGATGTTTTGTGATCTAGTTTTTTATGTTTCCCAATATATAAGGACACTATACAAATATGGTCCTATCAAGTATTTATTATATTTTTTAACATATATTTATCAATTTCGATGAAATATCAATATATTTATAGTATTTCTTATCAGATTTGGTATCTGAGGATTGGTATTGTTAAACATTGGAAACTAGAATGAGAAAACTGTTGTAAGAACCCAAAGTATAAGTTAAAGTATAGTATAAAACCATAGTGTTTTAGAAGTCATCATGAATGACCTAGTATAAACCCTGATGTTTCCTAAATATAATTTTTATTCATGATTATGTGGTTTTCCCATTATGATTAGTTTTTCTCACATAATTATTATTGGTTTTAGTAAACAAATAGAACCCAAAGAAACCACATTAATACTGAATTTGATGAGAAATGAAATGATTTTCCTCCTGTGTAAACATTTTTAAGGTAACTGTAATGAAAAACAATATACCTATGCTCAGAAAACATTCTCCAAATATGAATCATGAAGTAAATCCAAATGAGAAAAGAAGGGAACAAGAATCTAGTTTATTCCATCATGAGGAAACTTCCACCTTCTTTCAAAGGGTCTTCTGATAAATTATTTGATTAAAAATGGATCAGTACCATTGGATTGATTTTTTCAGTTAACAAATTTTCCAAACATGATAAATTATTTGTTTAAATTTTTTTTTGGATGATGAAGCTGATCAATGGTGGAATATTTCCATTAATATGTGGCAAATATATGAAATTGAGTCTATTGAATGTGACGAGTTTAGAAAAATATTTATTAATAATGAATTTTTATTATACTTCTATCAAGTATGGATAATTTGTTAACTAAAATTTTCTAAAAGGATGATGAATCCATTGGTTCCTAAAAAAATTAAAATCCATCCATAGTATTCTTCTAGAATTATTTTCCAACCTTTGTGTAAAATTGATCGATTCATTAGTGTCATAAATCTATGTATCAGAAGGGAATTATCCATAATGTACTTAAATAGCCATGAGGAAATAATTTAATGTGCTCTCAAGGTTGAGTCAGAGATTTGAGGAACCCATTAGTCCTATGGGTTTGATACGAAGGGAAAATAGAATTCAAGGGAAAATATTAAGACCACACAAAAAAGAAGATGTGTTTTCCCTTACGAAAGTAGTTATGAAAGAAACATATTATAAATTTTCAAAATGGTCCTAGTAAATTTTTAATTGTGGAATATTTATTCATCAGGTAGTTGAATATCAATGGGATGGGAAAATTATGTATAATGATGAAAATAGAGAAAATGATACATCGAATGCACCTCATACAATTCAATGATACAATTGAAAGTAAATGGGATAGTATTCAAATAAATTCCCTTTTACAATGGTTATTGATGATGAATGACATGAAAAAACACTTCACACCATGTACAATGGAAATTCACATGCATTAACTATTAGGGATGTGGAGTATGATAATGAATTGGTGAAGGGTTCACATACCATCAACTCTAAAGTAGAAAATTTATTATCTTCTTAAAGATCCATAAAATCTATTTTTTCTTATGAATTTTATAATGGTTTTGATGTATAACAACTTCAAATAGATGTTTAGTTAGCTGTTACAACACCAACTAGAACTACAGTGGCATCCAATGATTATAATTCTTCTCATGTTGAAGTTTGAGAGAATGAACTTCTTGAAAATTTGGTGATCCTTCCTATTGTGGAATCTGATGCCATTATTAGCATGTATAAGAATTCATTATGTCAATATCCTATCAATTTCCAAGGGATGTAAGTCACATTTAAAATTCTCTATCAATCTATGATTATCTATCAATGAGAGGATTAATATAACCTTACAGTAGATATTTCTTCCATATTATGGGTCGTTATCCAATCAAACGATTCTTATCTATATGAATTTTTTGGGTATAAACTCGATATTAAGATTAAAAATTTGTCAAGGGAGTTTAATGATGTGTTTCTAGAAGAATTATCAGGTCTCCCAATAAATCATGTAGTTGAGTTTTTAATAGAACAAATAATGGGTGTAATGCATATTTCAAAGACAGCTTATAGAATAACCCTAATTATGTATCATGAATTGAAAAATAAACATAAATAGAATATTTTAAATTGATTCATACTCTCTGGTAAATCATATTGTACAGAACCAATTCTGTTTTTTGAGAAGAATGATAAATCAATGAGGCTCTACATTGATTATCATGAACATAATGAGATCAATATCAATAAAAAATATCACATTTCCAGCATTGATTTATTATTTAACAAAATTTGTAGAGATCAATACTTTTCTAATATTTATATTCATTCATGATATCATAAATTAATGATAAATGAGAATGATATACCAAATACGACATTCGATACAATGTAAGGACACTATGAATTTTTAGTGATTCCAACTTATCTTATTAATTCCCCAACTATCTTCATGGATCTAATGAATATAATATTTATAGACTCTCTTTTATAGTATTTTTTAGATATTGAGATAATATTTTCATAATTTTTATATTTAATTCAACGATTTAATCCCTAAAAATTGAACATGTTTTTGATATTTACATCAATTTTTTATTTATGATGTGTTTTGGGCTAAAATTGGAAAGTATCTTAATTTGGAAATATTGACAGATTTTAATCTGTTTGGTAATTCATGATTATCATTTGAAATATATATTCAATTTATGTGATTCCTTTTTTATTGGGTTCATAAATTTATTATCGTCATCTTTTGTTTTTGAACTATGATTTAATTCGACCATCCATGTGTTCGAAAAATAAAATCAATGTGGACAATTATTTTGGATGACCTCGTGGACCCCACCTCACTAAATAAATCATAACTCGGTCTACAGACCTCAAATTGTAGAGATAAAAATTGAATTTATAGGGATATTAAATGGGGATTGCAGATTTTCATGATCATGAAGATTTTATATCATTAAGGTGGTCCATGGATGCTGACATTGTGGGGCAGAAAAAAGAAAACATTCATATAGAATAAAAGCTCAGTTTTAACAGTACAAATCATGTAATACACATGGAGGATAAATCATAATTTTTGTGATGGAACGTAAAAAATATTTTTTAAGATCTTTTTAGAAGACAACATTGCAAAATGCGTCCTTTAAATTGGCTGAACATGGTCAATATTTCAGTGGAGAGATTCAACAACAAATCTTAAATATAGATTTTGAAGATCTGAAATTTGAATTCATAAGGATAGAATCCCATAGACAATATTATGATGAGTTCACCCATTCTGAAGGGATTTAGACACTAGCGTTTAAGTGTAATCATAGGGACATGCTGCTAACTTAGGATTCTTCTTTTCCTATCTTTTTTATTTAGTTTTCTTTTATCATGTAACAATAATCCATATTTTTTTACTAAAGTGTATCCATCTACTTCCATCTCTATTTATCTTCCACCCCTAATTTAATTCTCTTATTTTATTTCTTCTTCAATCCACCATGACCTCTTAACCTTAAAAATTAGGGGATAACCGGAGGCTTGGACCTAGGGGAGGATTCACCGTGTTCTTTATTATTGCGCTTCAATTCAAAATGTTTTTATTCAATTTGTGGTGGAGGCAAGAATATTGCACGGGTCCGGCGGTCGTCCACCACGACACTATTTCCAATTTAATTTATTAACCTTGATTAATTCATTTTCCCTCCCTTATCTTTGGAAAACCCTTCATACAGTGGATTTGGGGTTGCCATAAGGGATGAAATGGCATATGGTGGAGCCAGGTCATTTGGGAAAACATTCTCGGTTGAAGTGTTACCCTATTTGACTTTTGGATGAGGTGTGGTTTGGTGTTCCAGATGCAGACTAAAATCACACACTAAATAAATCAAGGGAAATTAATTCATTAATGAGGTTTCAATAAATGAATTATCAAATAGAATTTAAAGGAGTAACTAAAAAATGAATGAACCTTTGTTATCCAACCCTAGGACCAAGTCCTTTCTTCTATAATTGCATTTTCTCATTGCATGAATGTTTTATCATTTATTTAAATTTAATTGAATTACATTATTATATTAAATAAAAAACCCAAACGAAGTTGTTTAGGTTAATTTGATTATGTGAGTGAACAATTGAGAAATCTCCTCAAGTGAGATGACCCTGGTCAGCCACTATGCTACAATAGGAATATAAATTTCTTTTGACATGTCCTACAATAGGCATGAGACAAAACAGACGCTATTGACCGTGAGATAATCAGTTGTTTGATTTAATTTTTTTTATATTCAAATTTTACATAGTTTTCATTATTTTAAAAAAAAGTCAAAATAAAAATACTTTTCCATAATTTATTAAAATTAAAATTATAATGTGTGGAATGATTACTCGCATGCGCAATATCAATAAATCAAAGTGGATTATAGAGATCTAAATTCCTAGGTGGATGGGATTAGAAATATTGTGGATGATGTGGGGAGAGAAATGCAAATAGCATTTGACTATGATCATGCACAATGTGAGAAACCCGATCCTGAACCGAAGTAAGAGCCTAAGAATGTTGTGGAAGAAATTTTCCCACAGGTTTTTTATATAGAAGAACATGAGAAGGTTAAAGAGGATTTTCTTGAAGATCAATTCCACCTCTCTCAGCCATTTCTGGAGGAGATAGATGAAATATTATTTTCTACTAATTTACAAGAGTGTGATCATGTGAATTTGGAGATGTTTTGGAGTGCATGGGATGAAACTGAAATGCAACATTATCACATAATTCGTTAAAATGTAGAAATGATACCACCTTTATACCTCTCTCTTTCCATGGAAGATGAATAAGCCACCCAATTGGGAGAATTTGAATAAATAATGGAGGATCAAGAATACTTACTTTCATCAAGTGAAGATCAAATCCAAGAAGAACTTATCTCTAAAAATGTGATTGAACCAGATGAATCTCAGGGAGATGACCCTTTCTTTAACTCTTACTTTTCTGAATTACTTCAAAAATATTTGTGTATCAATCATTATGACTTTGAATTTTAATATTTGGCCTGTCCTTTTATCACCCTGGAGGATGATGAAGAAGAAGAAATTGCACCTGTTGAAGAACTCTTGGATCTCAATGAGGTGATTGATCATCTGCATGAAGAATACCATGAATAGATACATGTGGCTATTCCTGAAGAACAAAATCTACAAGATGCCTACATTAAAAGGGATTATTTTGAAATTTATATTTCAAATTTAAATTTTGAATCACCCTTTGAGTATTATTTTCATGAAGAATATCTGGAGAAACCAATGGATTTTTAAGAAGATGTTGCACAAGTTGAAATTGAAGAGGAGGAGGTTCCATACTTCATCCTACCCCTTCCATGAAATCTTTAACACATTGTGAAGGGGGTGGATATGTCGTGGTCTATAGAAGGAATTCTCTTGAACAAAAAAAAAGAACTAAAATCTGGGAAGAAGAACATGTGGTTGTTCATGTACAAGAAGATCCACCCACCATCGGATTTTGGATAACAGGTGATACTTCAATTCTGAAGGCTGTAAAAGAATCCAGGGCACACTTGGGGGATCTTACCAAGATTTAGGTTTTCTTGATTTGTAGGAATTTATATTGCAATTTCTTTTTATAGAAGTATCTTATCATGCATCGCCTCCTTCCTATAATTATCAGCATTAATGGCATGATCCGTTTACTTAATTGCATAATTCTCATTTGTAGGTTCATGATGGCAAAAGTGAACCCCCAAAAAGAAAAAACCCTAGCATGATTTCAAAAGTGAGTTCACATATAATGTTTAAACATTGAAAACCCGTATATTTTTTGGCTTTAAATTGGAATTGAATTCCCACACATGAATTATATTTTAATTGTTATATCTAGGATCCATGAGTTTTTTATGAATCTAGTGATGTCATGTTTTAGATTTCAATGTTAATAATATTGAATGTGTAAAATAAAAAATTGGGTAATTAAAGTGAAGCATGTATATTGAAATAATGACCCATGATTTGAATGAATTAGACAATTCATGTAAATGAAATTTCCCTAACATTTTTCATTCTTTGAATTTTTGAAATTCATCTAAATTAATTTGTAATTATTAATCATGCAATGATTGATTTTCTAATGTTATATTCCCATTCTTAAAAGGATTTCTATAATAAGTATTTCCAATATTATCTTGAGAATATTTTTTGAGTGATCATGGGACGTGCCACCTACTAGAAATTGTATTGAAACTTATCAAATCTATGACTGTACATAAACACATTTAAAATGATTGAGGCTCTACGTTGGCTAGACACATATGTACCCGAGACCACTCCTTACATTTATCATTCATTATCCCATAGAATCCATGAAATTCATTATATTTTTAGGGAACATTACAGACTAATATTTCCTTACCTACCCAATATTTTAGTATTTATACATGTATTTTTTGTGTTTGAGTGTGGGGGAAGGGCCATTGGGGTTCGTTCATTGGGATGTGTATCATTTGTGGTTGGTGTGAGGTGTTTTTCATCATTTTGGTTATTTTATTATTAGAAAATTGTGAATGACGCATCATTTCATTATGAATCTTTCATTTCATTCAGTTCTCCATAAAAAAAGAAAAAAAATTCAAAATAATGTTATGCCTGTATGGAGATTAAAAAAAAGAGAAAAATAATGCTGTGCATTTTCAGAGATTTAAAAAAAATAGGAGGATAACATGGATGATATTATTATTTTTAATCATTTATTAACTCATGTCAAATCATAATAAAAGAGTTGTGGTGTTGTGTTTCACATTATCAAAGGGATTTGAGGGAGGTCCATCTTGTGTTTTCATTTGATTAATCATGCATTGTACTAAAGGGTCGAGCCTCTTATCTCTAACTTTAAATTATTTCATTCATTTACCCACCAACCCTAATCCACATAATCATTTGAACCTTTATTTCCATACCTCATGATTTTATGTGTGTTTTGTCTTTACAAAGTGGAGAAAGTAGTTCCTTTACAAGCCTATAGATAAGGAGAATATTCTCATGAAAGGAGAATAACTCCAATATTAATTGTATCATGAGTGATGTGATAAAATATTCAAAAGAGAGGTAGATCATGATTTGGAATGTTTAATAATAATAAAATGTGAGTGTTGAATGAATGAAAGGAGAAGCTCCATAGTTTTTCAATGGCGAAAATTAAAATGCATGAATTGATTATTTCATAAAAAAAGGGTAATTAAATTGATATTTTTTGTGGAATGGGAAAATCTGATTAGACATTGATAATCATTTGATTTTATTTCTGTGAAATTTAAATATTTGTGACATTGGTTCCCTTTTAATTCCATATTGGTATTTTATGCTAGAGGACAATTATAGTTTAAGTGTTGGGGAATTGATAGAGATAATATTTTCATAATTATTTATATTCAATTAAATGATTTAATCCCTAAAAATAGAACAAGTTGAGTTATTTACATCAATTTTGGATTTATGATGTGTTTTGGGCTAAAATAGGAAAATTGCTTAATTTGGAAATACTAACAGATTTTAATCACTTTGGTAATTCATGAATATCATTTAAAATATTAATAAAATTTAGATGAATCATTTTATTGGGTAAATAAAATTAATTTCATCATCTTTTGTTTTTGAACCAGGATTTAATTCGACCATCAATGTGTTTGAAAAATTCAATCAACGTGGAAAATTATTTTGGACGACCGCGTGGACCCCACACCACTAAATAAATCATAACTCAGTCTAAAAAACTCAAAATGTATTGATTCCAATTGTATTTTCAGGGATTTGAAATGGGGATTTTGGATGAATAATATCATGAAGTGTTTATAACATTAAGGTTATCCACGGATGCTGACATTGTGGGGCAGAAAAATGGAATCTTTGCTGAAGGGAGTTCGAACACCAACTTTGGAAGGTCAAAATGCGGCCATTAAATTGGCAAAAAAAGGTCAATATTTCGGTGGAGAGAATATGTAGCAAATCTTAAAGAGATATTTGGAAGATCTGAAATTTTTAGACCGAAGGATGGAATCCCTTCTCCTATATAATTAAGAGTCCATGCATGTAGAAGGGAGTTCGACACCAACTTTTTAGTTGAAACCTAGGGACATGCTGCTATCATATGATTTTTCTTTTCCTTTCTTTTAAATTTATTTTTCTTTTATCATGTAACACTTTTGAATATTTTTTTTATTAAAGTGTATCCATCTTCTTCCATCCCTATTTCTCTTCCACCCATAATCTAATTCTATTATTTTAATTATTCTTCAATCCACCGTGACCTGTTGCCCTTAAAAATTAGGGGCTAGCCTGAGGCTTAGACCTGGGGGAGGATTCAAAATGTTCTTTATTATTGTGCTTCCATTCAAAAAGTTTTTATTCTATTTGTGGTGGATGTGGGAATATTGCATGGGTGCGGTGGTCGTCCACCACGACACTATTTCCAAATCCATTTCTTTATGTTGATTAATTCATTTTCCCTCCTTTCTCTTAGGAAAACAATTCATACGGTGGAGTTGGGGTTACCATAAGGGATAAAATCACATACAGTGGAGTCGGGTCATTAGGGATAACATTATCGGTTGAGGTGTTACACTATTTGACTATTAGGGGAGGTTTTTGTAAATCATTAATGAAGTTTCAATAAATTAATTATGAAATTGAATTTAAAACAGTAAATTAATATGAAATGAACATATGTTATACAACCCTAGGACCGTGTTCTTTCATAATTAATTTCATTTTGTCATTTCATGTTAGTTTTATCTTTTATTTAAATTTAATTTCATTAAATTATTAGATTAAATAAAAATAACAAAAAAGAAGCAGTTTAGGTGAACTTGATTAAGTGAGTGAACAACTGGGAAAGATCCTCAAATGAGACAGCACTGGTCAGCCCCTGTGATGCACTAGGAATATAAATTTCTTTTTCCATGCCCTTGATAGGCATGTGTCAGGTAGTCATTTTGATTATATTGTTTTCTATTCGATGTGAAAAGAAGAAGATGATGATCACTTGAGAATTGTACTGAAGACCCTAAAAAGGGAAATAATTATGAACCAATTACAATGTATTAATTTGGGAATTATAATGTTTCATTTTTGGGTAACATAATATCATTATAGGGGGTATTTGTGGGTCTATAAAAAATTTAAGAACCCAAACTTCAATTTCACACTTCATTTTGAAATAATTTAAAAGCGGATTATATAAGTAACACTATAATCAAGCACACCACATCACATAAATCAATCCATTTAAAAAGATGTTATGAGTATTATTAACAAAATTTTGAATTTTATACATCAGATATAATTTTAACATTCATATTTTATGTTTATTGGAGATAATATAAGGAAAAAGTCAATTTTATAGATAAAATACGTTTTTTCCCAAAAATGTATCTTTTCCGCCTTTTAATGGTGGACCATTTTTAAATCCAATAGTTGACACTTTTATATATCAAATTTTAAAAAATTAAATTCTTCATTATAATTAGGTAACAAAAATTTATTTTAAATAAATATTTGGTACTTTTCTAATAACTATCATAGTTTGGTTATTGGTGAAAAATTACTAAATTATATGGGAAAAGTACTTTTTAAATTAAAATAGCTTTTTATGTTAAATTATAATATTTTGTGGTTTTAAATTATAAATAGCTTATATTTTTATAATTTAATATAATTTAGGTCATTATAAGTAATTTTACATTTTAATTGGACATAAAAACATGATAATCTTTTGATTGTTTTTATTTCTCAAAAACCTGTTTTATTTTTTTGATAATGTGAATTCATTTTAAATTAACTAATTACAATTATGTGTTTTGAAGCAGAAAAAATGTATTCCATATTTGGAATCATATGGTCAATTTTTGGTAAATAGGTACCTTTTATTTTTGTACAATATGAATAGTATGTTCAGTAATGTTTTTTATTAACCATGGTTATAAGGTAAATTAAGTAGATGATCGTAAAAAATAATATTATAACATATAAAACTACACTAGAACATATTATAATCCTATTGTATGATACATTTCCAACCATGGGAATCCATGGGTAAATTTAGGGAACTCATTGATCCACATAGGTGTGATAATGACATGATATAAGAATTTATTTAAAGTAAAGATAATTATAATATAAACATATATTTATACTAAATAAATTTTTTGATTGTTTTATATAACTGATCTCTTTTTCTATAAATAGTAATTATATATCTAAAAATATTTCATGTATCGTGGTGTTTTATTTAAATTTTTTATAAATTTAGTTTCTATATTCATTTATGACACAATTATGATGTAGTGATTACCTCATTAACAAATGATTCAAATAAATGCATATATATATATATATATTTAAGTAAAAGTAATTTGACCATTTTAATTCCATACATGAATTTTATGGATGAAATTGGTATAGTATGGATGATTTAATGACTTTTATTCAAAGGAATTATGTTTTTATCACTTTAATAAAAATCAATTACTAAACATTGTCAAAATATATGTAAATGAGTTTTTTAAGAAAAAACAATTTTATTAAATGATATTAAAATACTAAAAATCTATATATCAGAGAAATAAAATTTATTGTGATTGAAATTTCATAAATGATTCACTTTATTTTCACATGGGATTTTATACTAATTATATTAACCTTGTATTATAAAAATACTAGAATACATGGAATGAGTTAAACTGTTTAACCGAGGGTTAATCCCAAAAGATTAAGATATCATTTTGACCCAAAAATATGTAAAACATACTGGTTGAGATTATTTAGACCTATCCAAATACTTTACTCAAAATAAATCAATTTGGAGCTATTAGAAACCAAATATAATTTTATAATAAATTAATATTCCAAGGTTTTCCTAATGTGCCCCTTAGCTCTCTTTTAAAAGGGTACCTCTCTTTCTCTTTAATTCACACCTCAAAATCTCTTGGTTTTGGCCAAAAAAACCCCCAATCTCCCCCCACATTTACTCTCATCATCCTAGAGGCCAAAATATGTGTAGAAATACAACTTCTAGTGTCCTTTTTACTAATCTAAAGGAGACACCCGAAAAGAGGTAATCATTTTATCGCATTTTTCAATGTTCATTTTTTATTCTAATTCCTGTTAATATGTTGTTAACATAATTAATAATAACTCCAGAAACAAATATATGATGAAATTATATTATGATTATAGGAAAAAAAACATTCTTATTTTAACCCCTTCTATGAAAGACAATACCCCCATGCGTGCGTACGTACGACTTACCACCATCATGTCGTTTTATAAATTGTTTTCATTTACACATTGTTTCTATGTGTATAAAAATGAATATAATGAATGAAAATAATACATAAAACATGATATTGATTATTTAAAACTGATATTGCATCTATTTACATAGAATTTTACCATTAATAAAATGATATTGTCTATCATGTGTACGCATGACTTACCATCTCCACGACCCAATGAGATTAACTCTCCACTTTAGCCATCCACGAATGATTATAAAAAATATATATTAGTCATAATTATAAAAAAAATTACATAATAAGTCTACTGGAATGATATATATATATATCTATGTACAAATATTTCATTCACTTACTTCTATTCAATACAATAACAAAAGAGGAACAATGTTCATGCTCACGTACTACCTACCATCTCCATGAACAGTGTGTTCTATTTTACATATCAATCTATTATATATATTTATATCATATATATATTTGATATATAAATTTTTCTAGACATTCTATGAGTAGGTAAATCATGTTTTAAGGAATATTATCCTAAATAAAATGTTTAAACATGTACGATAAAAATAGTGATTTTACCATAAATGTTGCATTAACAAGGAATTGTTAATAAATGGTCAAAATAAAGTCACAAAAGAATAATATATGAAATCTTAAATATTATTATCATTCATATATAAGTTAATTATATGTTTTAAAACATTATACATGAGTTTCAGACATGTACAGACAGTATTAGATCTAAGGTAATGGTTAATTTCTCAATCCCATTATTATCCAAGATTGATTTTGTGTAAGTATTTATTTGGAAATATTTATGATCCAGTTCCATGTTGCATAAAAATGATTTAAAAAAATATATTTTATGGTTTTATGGAATTATATCATTAAATAGATCATAATTTTAAATGTTTTAAGGATTTCCTTTTCTGAATATATTTAATTAATATCCATATTTTCAAAAATATTTTAAGTATTAATTTATATGGACATCATTGTTTTTTAATGTTAATTACCCCTAAAAGATTCAATGTGGTATGGGATGATTTGATTCAAAAATCTATTTTAAATTACATCCTTTATAAATCTTGCAATGTTTAAATGATTTTATGAAAATGGGGATATTTCTCTCAAAGATGTTTACTGATTATCTTCATCTATGTCAAAATATTTATTGGATATTATTCTTGATTGATGTTGATTTATTAGAATACAATCTTCAATAATGTATCAAATGATTATTTTATGTTTTACACTTTTCGTATGAGGAATGAATTGGACATAGTGAGTGACAGGTGGGGATTACTATATCCCCAAGATGTGTTGGTAGATCTCCTGAGACAAACTACTGTCTTGGAAGAAGGCATGGACAGAATATTTGTGAATGGTCATGGCACAAGGCCTTGATGTAGATGTCATTATCTTCAGCATTATGCATTCTATCATTATGTAATTAGATATTACATATGATTATTGACTTTTTTTTATATTCATGTAAATGTTTATATGCTAATATATGAGCTATTCATTCCATATTATGAAAATTATATTGTTTTAAAAGGATTTTATTTTATTTTTGTATCATGTATTATGAGTTTATGCTAAATTGCGATAGCTTTGACTATATTTTTTATCCGTACTAACCATTAGAGACCACCAGTTTATTATATGTTATATTCTAAAATCCCACGAAGTGTACTAATTTTGATTTATAGGGTTAAGATATGGGAATAATTGAACTCTAAAAGGATTATTTAGGATGTGTTTTATGATAGAAAATGTAATGTAACATTCATGTATGCAATTTATTTTCCAATACTGCTAAACAGATCAGTCATTTGGGAAATGAATCCTTGTAATCATGATATGTATTAAAATAATCTACCAGATCTGGGTAACTAGGGGCATGGCATTACTATTGGTATCAGAGAATGTTTCGAAAATACTTTGGAAATAAATTTAGAAAAAATATATTAGGGGTTATATCTTTAAGATAGAATGTGAGGATAAGTATATATGAACCCCCCAAGAATTTTGGTAAAATTATATATTACATGTATAATATAAATAATAGCCCTATCTTGATACTACATGGGGAGGCGATTCCGGAAAAAATATACCTACTACTTAAAAATCTGACAAGGTGTTCCAGTCAAGACTCGTGGTGACTTGGTATATGACAACGTTCCTTACTATAGACTTGTTTTGGCACTCCATAGGTAAATTCATATGATAAATATTTTTTAACAAACCCATTATGAAGAATTTATGATCAATTATTTCTTAATGGAATCCCTGTATATGATTATGGATTATAAATTCCTAAAATTATCAATTCCTGTTAGTTATTTTACTATTTTGGATTTATGTATCATGATTCGTAACCTAATATAGTGTATACCATTGTTTTGAAATGGAACCTAGTGGAAGGAATGGAAATCGTATCAATGCATATATTATATGTAATGATTTCCCTTTTATGAAATATAATGACTGTGGAGTTGGTGACCCAACTAGTGATGAAGAGCTTATAACCATACTGGGACAAAAAAATCAGGTTATGAATAATAAAATTACTAGTATAGATTAGCATGATCCACAATGCAGAGGATCAATATTAGTCCTATTTATGAGAATACAACCTCCAACATTCAATAGGGACGATAAATATATTTGTGGCTTAGAAATGGATAAGGTTCTAGTGATAATATTTATTGTGTTGGGGAGTAAATAATGAGAATTTTTTTCATTGCAGTTTATCATCACATGAGAGATGCAGATCCATGGTGGTCATTAATTAAAATCATGCAGGAGGATGAGGATGAAGAAAAGATGTTATGGAGGGAGTTGAAATACCTTTTCCTAGATAAATACGTTCCTTTTGAATAGAGAAAAGATATGGAAATGAAATTTAAGAGCCTAAGGAAAAAAGGAGGATGAGAATGTTGCAATGTATGGGGATAACTTCACAAGGTTATCAAGGCAAGCTACAAACTATATACATAACCCACAAAGTAATATTGATCAATCCTTGGATGGGTTAAATCCATTCCTTCGATGGGTATTGGACTCACAATCTATCTCATCCAAGAAATATGTAGTCTCATTTCCCATTGAGATGGAATAAGAATTATCAATGTCTTATGACATTAATGTAATGCTAGAGAAGTAGAAATGGTGGAGAAAGAGATAAGTAAATGGAAAAGGGGAAAAGAAATAATTTATCTTCTGTGATAATTGTGGAAAGAACCACCCTAGTAATTTCCTAAAAGGAATAAATGTTTGTTATAAATATAGTGAAAACGGTCACCATGATCATGACTGTAAGGAAAATAATGAATTTTTTAAATGATTTAATTTAATATATATAAGAAATAATGAAAATTATTATCCAATTTTTTTTAAATTATATCTCAAGGGTTAAAAATGGATCAAGTTTAAGCTTATGTTATTATTATGCTCGATGATTAATAATTAATGTATTTGTGTTTTTGGATTCATGAAATTGTTTTATAAGAAGATTGTGATATATATATTTATAAGGATTGTACAATAGTACTTTTTTGATTTCATTATGGTTTTAATATGATGATGTTAATCATATATTATGTATTTGAAAATTAGTGCATCAATAGTTTATCTCATGTTACAATTGATTTAATAAATTTAGCGAAATTTTAGAGAGATTTTGGAAATAAGAATATTCGATAACTCTAAAGGTTGGAATGAATTTTTTTTATCTATAGATTGTATTGATTATGGTTAAAATGTTTATTACGGTTATTTTTTGAATGTTGTAATACTATTGTTTTAGAAATATAATATCCTACAAGTCGGGTGATAACCTATCACATTATAAAACGGTACGAGAATCGAACCCAGAACCGAATTGTGACAAGGCTTTATCATCTACAGTTTTCTAACAAAAAGTCTCTAGTTAGTATAAACTAGTTTTCTTAATTAAAATGTTATATGTTTATATTTGGAACATTATATGATTAAGATAAATAATATATTTTTTATTTTTATTATTTTTTGAAGGGAATGATGAGTTTGTGGTTTGAATTTTTTAATGAATGAAACATTACAAGTACATGAAGAAAACTTTATTATGTATTAGTCTATGAAATAATTATTCTTATCTAGTTAAAATATCATAACAGTTATTCTATTTCATTCTTTTTGCAATGAATCAAATGATCTCTTAGATTTTCATAGATTTATGGATTGTAGATTTTTAAATTTCTCCTAATAATATTCTCTATGAATCCCCATTAGAACATGATGGATAGTTTTCTCTTCCATAACCATGTTTTTCAACATGGAACCCTAGTATGTGATATTTCTGGTAAACATCATACCAACCTTTGATTATTTTAAAATAGAGGTCCCATTATTACATTTTTAAATGTGGGTTTTAAAATAATATTCTGTGAAATATTAATCCACCAGTTTTCAATCCTGAGATAAAATTGCAAGGATGAATGTTTTTATGGTGGGGATAATGTAACACCCCAAGTTTTCAAGGAACGCTTCCGTTTGAGTAAATTCAATAGTGTGTAATATATGCAACATCGAGTTCAGGAAAAAAAATTTCTATCAAACTATCCATTGAAAAAGATTTTATGAATATTATAAACCAAATTTCAAATTTAATATATATCATATAATATTAGCATTATTCTTTTGTGTTTCTATGAAATAATATAATGAATAATTCAAATTTTCAGATAAAAGAAGTATTTTTTTAAAAAATGAACATTTTTTCCTTTTAATACAAAACCATTTTAAATATTATATTGGAAAATTTTATATATTCAATATGAAATAATTAAATGGGTTTTTATAATTGAGACCTAAATATTTTGTATGAATAATTTTTTTGTACATTTCTAATAACATTTATATTTTTTAGGGATAGTAAAAATTAATAATTTTCAATTAAATTTTTTTAATCGAAATAATTTTTAGTGTTAAATTATAAAAATGGCTGTATTTCAGATATTATTAGATTATATTTTCATCATTTAATATAATTTTGGTCATTTGAAGTAATTTCACATTTAAATTGGACAAAAAGACATGTTAATCTTTTGATATTTTTTACTTTGTAAAACACGCTTTGTTATTTTGACAATGAGAATTGACTTTACAATAATTCCTAAAAATTATAAGTTTTGAATTTGGTTAAATAGATTCCATATTTGGAATTAGAAGTTCGAAATTGTGTAAATATATAACATTTTTGGGACATTATGAATTGTATCTCTAGTAATTATTATTATTTACCATGGCTAAAGGGTAAATCTTGTAAATAAGTGTAAAATATAATATTAAAAAAATATAAAACTACCCTAAAATGTATTCATACAATTAGATGATATATTGTTTGTCCAAGGGCATACATGGTTACAGTATGGGACTCCATGGAGCCACATGGGTGTAATAATTACATAAAATAAAAATTAATTTAAATTAATTATAATTATTCTATAAAAATTTATATTTTACAAAATAAATTTTAATATATAGATATATAACTATTCACTTTGTATATAAATAGTTATTATAAGGATAAAAATATTTCCTATATTGTGGTATTTTATTTAAAATTTTTAGTCAATAGATAAATATTTTTATTTATGACACTATTCTGATTTAGTTAATATATCATTAATGAACGATTAAAATAATTTAATTTATAAATTAAAAAATAAATGTACTTTGGTCATTTTGATTCCATAAAATAATTTTAGGGATGAAATCTACTTAGTTGGGATGATTTAATTCCTTTTTTTGAAGGAATACTGTTTTTGTGACTTTCCCAAGAATTAACAACAAAATAGTGTCAAAATTGACCTAAATGAGTTGTAAAGAAAAATCTATTTTCTTAAATGATATAAAAATCATAGAAACTAAAACATCAGACAAATAAAATGTATATTTATCAAAATTTCATAAATTATCAACTTTATCTTCAATTGGAATTTTATTGTGTATATATTAACCATGTTGTATAAAAATACAAGAAGACATGGTAAGAGTTAGACTATATAACTGTGGATTAATCCCAAAATATAAAGACAATATTTTTAACTAAGATTGCCTAAAACCGATTTTTTGAGTGTATTTAGCCCATCATCATATATTACTTGAAATAAATAATCATGGCGCTATTAGAAAAAAAACTTTATAATAAATTAATATTTCACGATTTTCTTAAAGTGCCCATATCCTCTCTTATAAAAGGTAACATACCTTTCTCATTACTTAATACCTCAAAATCCATTTGTCTCAGCCCAAGCCTACCCAAATATCATCACAACTTCCCTATCTTCATCCAAGAGTAAACCCTTTGGGGATAAATCCATCTTATAGAGTCGTTTTGTGCAAATCAACTGGAGACACCTAAAGAAGAGGTAATCAGTTTATCCCATCTTTCAAAGTTCATTTATTCTAATACATCCTCTTTACTAGTTTTTTCAATCATAATATGATAACTATAGAATTTACTATATTATGATATGTTTTTAAGATTATGTAAAAACCATATTCCACTTTTAGCCATTACTATGAGAAACTATAGGACCATGCGTGCATAGGTACTGCTTACCGTCTCCATGTTGTTATGTTAATTGTTTTTCAAGTGAACCTTAATTCTATATGTATAAATATGAATATAATGGTTGTAAAGAATACATATAAAATGTTATTTATTCGGTATAATTCATATTCTATCTAATCTCAAACCATTTGACCATTTAAGAAATGATAACATTGCTCCTGTGTATGTACGGCTTACCGCCTCCATTATGCGATGAGATTCATTCCCCAATTTAACAATACATGAATGATGGTAAAAAATATGTAATATTAATAATTATTAAATAAATTACATATTATGTATGCTAAAAAGATATATATATGTATTCTCGTATATTTCAATCACTTACTTCCATTCAATATGATAATAAAATGGAAACAATGTCAATGCATACGTATGACCTACCCTCCTTCTCAATGTTGTATTCGATTATATATATATATATATATCTATTATTTATATTTATATTATTATTATATACTATATAAAAAAATATTATAAATTATATATGTAATTAAATCATGATATAAGGAATATGATTAAAAATATCTCGTCAAAAAACTTACGATAAACAACGCGATATTACCTGAAATGATGCATTTACATGGAATTTTTAATAAATGGGCACAATAAATTCATAAAATAATCATGTATGATATCATAAATGTTATTATGATTATGATATTAGTAAATAATATGTGTTAAAACATTATACAATAGTTTCAGACATGTATAGAGAGTGTCAGAACAAATATAAGGGTGAATTTGTCAATCTCGTTATTATCTAAAATTATTTATATGTAAGTATTTATTGGGAAACATTGATCATCCATTTCCATTTTTGCATAAAAATGAATTTAAAATTAATAATTTCAGGTTTTATGGAAGGTTATATTTTAATATATCATCATTTAAAATATTTTCAGGATTTAATTTTTTAAATATTTTTTATTAATGTCCATTTATTAAAAATAATTTTAAGTATTTATTTATATAGATATCATAGTTTTAAAATGTTAATTCCATTAAAAATATTAAAAGTAGTATAAGACACTTTGATACAAAGATATCTTTTAAATGGATCCCTTTAATAATGTTCATCATTTAAATGATTTCAAGAAAATTTGTATATTTCATTCCAAGTGTTTTATAGACTATCTTCATCTAAGTCAATACCCTTTATTGGATATTATTATTTATTGAGGATTATTTTTTATAACACAATATTCAAAATTATACTAATTGAGTTGTGACATGTTTGACTATGGATGCACTATTTTTATACCATTAAGGGTTTGTAGTTAATGTATAAACATTTCTTATGATAGTTTTAATACTTATGTTTAACGCTTTTCATATGAGGAATGCATTGGACATAGTATGTGATGGGTGAGTCCCTATATAGCGACATGATGAATACGTGGGTCTCATGAGACAATATAGAGTCTTGTAGTAAGGCATTGATATAATATTTGTTAATGTTTTTATCATAAGGCATTGATATAATAGTTATTATGTTTGGAATTATGCATTCCCGCATTATGAAATTAGTTATTGCATGAGATTATTCAACTAGAAGAATATCCATGTGAATGTTTATATGGTTATATTTGAGCTAATGTTGCCATATTATGTTGATGATATGGTTCTAAAAGGATTTTATTTTATTTTGTACAATTAAATAGATGTTTATGATTAATTGTGATAGCTTTCGCTATAATTTTTATCCTCACTGAGCATCAGTGTGCACCCCTTTCTTATGTTTAATTTTCCCAGGATACCAAACAGTTTATGGTGATTGATATACATGTTTATTAATGGGGAATAATGGCATTCTAAAAAAATTATTTATGGTGTGTTTTATGATAGAAAGTGTAATGTAATGTTCATGTATGTAATCTATTTTTCAATACTGCTAAACTGATCCATCCTTTGGGATGTGATTCATTATAATCAATAAGGTGTATTAATATATTGCACCGGCTCTGGGTAACTCGTTTTGGGGCATTACAAATATAATTTTTTGATTCTTGGAAGAGGCTAAAAATGGTAACAGAGATCTGAAGTACTATTGGTTGTGCTGGATATTAGGAACATTTTTGGGAGTAATTTTCATGATTATCTAATCAACTCAACATGTTGACTCAGAAAAGAGTTATGTTCATGTTGATGGACGAATGTGAAGATAATTTCAATGAGCTCAAAGTAATGATAGAAAACATAGTTTTTCTCACATTTTCTTGTAGGGGAGAAAGGTATGTGATCTATAGTGATGCCTCCAAAATGGAATGTGACGTGTTATCATGAAAAATGATATGGTGAAAGATTTTTCCCCTTGAAAATTTTAGAATCCATGAAAAAAGTACACAACAAATGATTTGAAGTTAGAAGTAGTTATCCTTTCATTAATGATAAAGAGGAATTATAAATATAGCTAAACATATGTTGTTATTAATAATAATAAGATTTTAATGACTGATTTAACAAAAAAGGAGTAAAATATGTGAAAAATAAGGCTATTAGAGTTGATTAAAATTTACCAGTGTTCAATACATTACCACACTGGGGAAGAAATCAAGACAGTAGATGCATTGAGTAGAAAGGACCACGTTTTTCTATTCATTATGAGGATTACAATGATCCAATTTTTATAGATTTGTAATGATGGATGTTAAAATATTAATGGAAGGAATGAAAAATGTATTTATCAAATTAATTTTAATCAATATATACATATAAAGATGAATGATGCATAGATGAAAGATATAGAGCTATAAAAGAAGATGAAAATTGTTCTTGAATTCAACCTTTACTGGGATGTAAGAACATGGTTCATGAATCGTGTTTGTATTCCTACCATAATAGAATTAAAAATATAAGATCTCAGCCTTAAAAATTACATAATCTTGACTTAAATGAATAATTCACATTGGGGATCTTTTCAAGATTAGAGTTTTAGAGAATTATGCCATAACTATTACATAACAACATGAATATTACAAGTATACACTACTACTCAGTCTCCATTTTTTTCATAAAATAAAAACATTTAAAAAGATACATGTCTAGTTCCATATTTTAGAGATCATGAATTTTCCATGATCCCATCATTGACCCTATTCATATTTATGTCCTGTGGAAAACATTTAAAAAACTTGAGATGAGCATAAAAATCACAATAAGGGTTATAAAATAAGAAAGGGTAACATTAGCCCATAAATAAATACAAATCAATGAAACCATACTTTTCAATCATAACATACCTTAATAAATCATATGATTTAAGAATAACGCACAAAAATCATAAATCATAAAGGTTACTTATGGAATCTATATAAAACATACATTATAGCTACCACAAATATATAGGGAGTTAGACGTGGAATACCCATCATGGTATATTCCCTAAATCTCTTAGTAGAAACAACATGTTCACCTCTGTCACATTACCCAATGTAATGGAGAGCTATCTCGGTCTCAGTAGCCTTATTTTTATCACAAAACCACCCGTATACGTAAACAATGCCCAATAACCATAACATAATCATAAAACATAACACAAGAATAAATAAAAGATAACAATTCCGAATTCCAAAATATCAAATCAACATATTGAAATAAAACATATTTTATCAAATCATTTTCAAAACCATTAAAAATAAACTTTTGAATCAAAGTGTATCATACCACTTTGAATATGTTAAATAAATTATCATTTGATAACATTAATAGCCATTTAAATAAATACTAAAACCCATTTTAAAAACATGGAAATTAATTATAAATATTTAGAAGAATAAATCTTTAAAATATTTAAAATGATATTTTAGGTAAAGAGTTTTTTTAACAAAAAAGAGATGCTTGAATACAAATAATTGAGGAATAAAATTTAATTAGAACTATATAATATCATGAGAAAAAATGGATTTATGATATAATATTCCAAAGGACAATATATACACCACATAAGAGTTAATTAGTGCAAAAAAACAATGAAGTATCAATGGAATGTAATTTGAGATGAAATCCCTTATAATAACAGTATCCTTAGATTAAGGATAAATCAATGTCATAATTATGTATAAAAAATAATAATACACCCAATATTTGTGGATATTAAGTGTAATAAAATCATAGGATATTCACACATATTCATAATACGTCATAATGAATAAGTAGAAGTTTAACCAAAAGAATTGAAATTGGGTAAAGAAGTTCCCCTATAAAAATACGACAGCCTAACGACGTCACTTTAAAATTCAGAAAATGAGGTGATGAGATAAAAAGGGTATCTCATCACTTGGACATAAATTTAAAATCAGAATGGATATATAATAACATATCCCAACATAATTGATGTAAATTAAAAGACATAACAAAAAGACGTCTTTTAAAAAAGAGTAGGGCGAAAGGTTTCCTTACCGATTTGGGAACATACAAAACATACGCCACATGAAAGAAGGATCATAAAATGAAGAAGTAAATACTCATAAATGAATGTATATTACACAAATATTACAATAACGGGAAGTACATACACCACACAAAAGAAAATAGTTGCAAATATATCATGAATCTCACAGGAATAAAAAGTGAGACAAAACCCTTTACAACGTTGTAATCAACTGAGTCGTATGTCAAAAAGTTAATAAACACCAAATGAATTACAGAATACCATGAATATAATGAGAATAATGATTATATATATCAAATTTCAGTACACAAAACACCGCATGAAATAAATAATTGGCGGACAATGGAAATCTCACGGAATTAATAGTGAGATAAGGAAATTCCTTACATTGTGTCCGACTTGACTCGATCATTCTTTAATCTCTTGAATAATAAACTAAAGATAATTTCTAAGATCTTAAGAACCATTTTAAAGTTTATTATTCCTTTTATATCACTTATTACCATTTTATAAACATTATGAAATCATTTATGTTAATAATATTCGTTTGGTCGATATTTGGTACATGAGTCAAAAATGGACTAATATAAACTACATGTTGTTCATGTGGTCAAATGATCATTAAATCCAAAATGATATTCATTATTTAGATGTTATATATATCATATATATCCATTATATACATTATTTATAATAGTACATAACATTTAGAGATAATAAATGAAATGTACCGTTCATGGAGACGGTAATCCATACGTACGTAAGAACGCTAATTTCATTTCTACTTTTTATTTTAATATAATTAACACATAATGATACATAGTTATATAATAATTCCATTATAATATCCTATATAATATCATTAACTCTATCCTTTATACATCCCGAGTAAGGCATTAACGTGTCACATCACTTTAAGGGGGCGGTAGTCCGCGCTTCCACAAATGAGATTATCTTATTTACCCACTATGGAAACCATAATGGCATGAAATAAAAGAAAAATACAGAAGAATAAAGAAACAATATACATAATATATATCATATATAAATATAGTTCAATCATAATGGCCACCATGAGAGGCAGTTGGAGATATTTGAACAATCATCGTTTTGTGAGGCGTTAGTTTTCCATCCACAGAAACATTATTTTCTTCATCCATTAGATGGAGGTGTGTGTAAGTGTAGATAGAATCCTCTCACAATAACATAAAACTATATTGGGTATAATGTTGTTGCTACAAAATAATGGAATAAAAGAGTTTAGGGGTTGGAGACGTAAAATAAAAGAAAACAAATTAAGGGAAACTATTATCTTTAATTTGGGTAACTCTTTTTGGATTGAACCAAATGACTTTTGAAGTGCCTTCTGCCAAATGTAAGTCTACTAGGAAAGGTAGAGGGATGTAGGGAGATTAATTTGGAAGAGTTTGGTCGAGTCAAAAGGCTTGAGAGGTGTGTGGAATTGGTTAGAAGTGGACTCCTTTTATAAGGGAGTGGAGGGGCTCTTTAGAAAAGTGTGAAAACATTATTTTATTATATATTGATATTAGGTTTATAATGGTCCAAATACCATTATAGTAAAATATAAGATGACTCAAAGTCTAAATAAAATCATCTAATAGGTTTTTGACTGGTTTTGGATAATATTTTAATCATTATAATTGTATTTATTAGAATTATTTATTATTGAGGTAAACACTGCATCATTATTGTGTCATAAATAATTTAAATTATTTGATGTCTAAAAATTATAAAAAAATACAATCCTGTAGGAAATATTTATATGTTTCTAAATAAAATTTATAGTAAAAAATATTCTTTATATAACACTATATAAAAATTTATTTACTAAAAGAATTTTGTTTTATTAAATTTTTCCTTTACATTAAATTTATTAATCTAATGTACCATTCTATTTCATAAGTGTCTCAATGGGGTCCCAAAATAGACCAAACGATAGACATGGTCGTCCATTACACATAAAATAAGGTTTGGAAAAATTTTAAGGTGATTTTTATTTATTATAATATTGTTTTTACCTTGAATTACCTTATTTAACTTTAATCGTGGTAAAAAAAGTCCAAAGTTAATGTTCATCAAAAATTATTTTTATCATAATGAACCACATTTTACATCATGATAACAACCATGTATGTAGTATTTTGGAAATTCAATTCACATAAGTGTTAAAAGATCATTTAAATGAAGAATTCATTTTTTTAACTACCACTAAGTGCTTTAACTATTCATCCAAAATTGAAGTTTTGCAGAAAAATACCAAAAATTCAGCCTATGCTATATTTGATATTCCATATTAAAAAATGATTTTATTTTACCAAATTAAAAACATAAAATTTTCATTAATTAATTTTAAAATTAATTACCATTTTTAAAACAAATAGCTTGTTTTTTAGAAATAATAACTATCAAAAGATTGACACTTGTTTATGTCCAATTTCAAAGTGAAATTAATTCCAATGACCAAATTGTATTAAATGGTAAAAATATTTTCTAATTACACATTAATAAGAATATAAAAGTTAATATAACTGTATAAATAAATTAAATTAAAACATATTTTGGAATTAAAATTCAATATTTACAATATTCATAAAAAATGATTTTTTTCGGAAAAATTCCAAAAAATTACACAATGGTATTTTTTATGCCACCATTCTAAAGAAGGATATTATTTAGTCAAATAGAATGTAGTAAAGTGACCAAAACTATATTTAAATATGGTTCACCATTAAAAGGCGGTAAAATGACCTTTTAATGTTAATGATTCATTAAATTAGATTCATTATCATTTTAAGCCTCGAATATTTATTGGATAAATGTAATTACATTTAAGAAACATGTATAATCATATTTTATTTAGTTTTTTTCATTCCCACCAATAAAATTTCTAGGAGTTAATGACCAGTTAAAATAATAATATTATATTATTATTGTGCAATGTATGATTTCAAAGAAACATGTTGTTCTGTATCGGGTACGCTATTGAACATAGCATCCCCTTTAATGTAAAATTAATATTTAATTCACAAATATTAATAAATATAAAATGTGTCATATTTCTTATTTATCTGGGATGTTACATCCTTATCCCCTTTTGGGAATTGCGACCTCACAATTTTAAAACTAGGCTTGGAAACATCATTAAAAACCCCACATCGGAAAAAGAGTTCATAAAACTATAACATTAAAATAAAGAATGAGAAGTACAAAGTTTAACCGAGACAACATATACTAGGATTCCATGAAAAAATTTATATGGAGGAGAAAACAAACAATCATGTTCTAACGGAGAGTGATATAAAACATGTTTAGGAGAAAGTTAACCACCATAAAATCACAAACATGTGATTGGTGAAACATTATTTGATTTACCTGGTAGAGAAATGTAAAAGAAAATGTTTTTGTTTTAAGTTACTTTTCATTGACTAATTTATTTATGAGCTTAACAAAAAACATAAGTAAACACAATTACTTTTCATGTAGACTTTTATCCTTCACTATATTTATAACACAAACTCATATTTCCTCCATAGGATGAGTATTCAGGATGACTTGTTTACATTAAAAGTGATATCATCAACTTCTGGAGAATCAAATAATCCAAAAAAAGATGAACTATATATTTACATTGTCATTAGATATTAAGTAAAACCAAAAAAGTGTAGTAAAAGATCATATAATCCCGAAATAGGATAGACATTTACATAAAGAGAAACTACTCTTAATCTATAACATTTGTCCTAATAAAACCAAAAGTTCTACAAAGACCATTCAATAAACAATTGTCCCTAAAATTCAACAAAATTAATCAAATCATTGATTGTAACCCAAATCTCATAAGGATTTAATTACATAGACTTCCAAGATACATCTTAAAAGTAATCTCCAAGTAACACCAGTTACTCATAAAGTCTCATATTGAAAAGTAATTTACCTAATCACATATTCTTCATGATAGGTTAATCATTTTTAATAAATAAATACTATCATCATGGGTCCATAAGAAAATAATATATTATTCCAAACCAAAATTTCAACCCTTATTCCACAATTGAAATCCCATAGTATTTTGTCTTCCTTAGGCATATAGTGTTTCCTCAAAAGGAGAATGTCTTCCACAACCACCATTATCACTTAATCACCAGATCATTTTTCTATACAAAGTATATATATTTCATAAAGCATATGTTCCGAAAATCAACATATTCTTATTATATAAAATCATTTTACTAAAATAATAAGTCATACTAACCTAGGACTTCATGTAGGCTAGTGGTAGGCGATGTGCCTTTGTCGCCCTTCGGTTGCGGGTTCGATTCCTACAGCCTTGCCGAATGCGGTGGGTTGTCACCCATCCTATAGGTTGTCCTTTTTATAAATCAAAAAAATAACCCTAACATGTATTAACCTCTATAGTTTTCTTATACCTCCCATTTTCATCCAAATTCATTATGGCCTCCACATCTTATTTCATGAATTATTATTTTACCACCATACAATAAAATAAAACAATCCCCAAAAAGATGAAAATTATACCTTGATCATGGTGTCCATTTGGTTTCATCGTCATCTTGTTCACGTAGGTAGAAGGTCCATGTATTTGAACAATGATTTATAAATCCATAAAAACCATTTCCTTTTCCATCCAAATACACCTTGGACATCATGGGTCATATGTGTGTTCACAGAAAAATCATTTTGGAAAAAAATCTTGTATTCCATATAATTTCAAAACATCTGATAAAACATGATTTCAATAAAACAGTCGAACTGAATTTGAGTTGAAACATTCAATTAATGGTCCTTTTACAATTCGTTAAGTATGTGCTGAGAGAATATACTTTAAAATCAAATATAAATAGATTGCGCAAGGTTCTCCTTCTTTATAACCTTGTTAAAAATCATAATATGCTTCAAAATCTTGTGATAAGGTAAAATATTTGAAAATGCATTGATAATATTTAACTTTCTTGAAAATATGAGAATATTGTGAAAATATGATTTTTCCAAGTACAACCCATGATCCACGATGATAATGAGGTATAGTGGAGGTCTTTGATATCTCAAACAACTTCTTGCAAGTGAGTTGTCTGCTAGAAAAATGTTGACAATCATCCAAACATGACTTTGAAATAATTATTGCAAGTTTATCATCAAGAAGAGATAAGAAAGTCATTTGAGATCCTCCTCCATCCATTTCTAACTGACTTTTATTGATCTGAAAAAATTATAAAACAATGATTTAACTTAAATATTAGATAGGGACTAACCATATGTATAACGAAAATTCTTAATCCCTAAAGTTGTCTAAACCGACCTCTGATACCAACTAGAAGAACCCGACCTTATACATTAAATAATATTGAATTAAATGAATAATTCACATTAAGGATCTTTTCAGGTTTATAGTCTTAGATAATTATGCCATAAATATTACATAACAACTTGAATATTAATAGTAGACACTACTACTCAATATCCATTTTTTCATAAAAGAAAAACTCTTAAAAATAAACATGTCTAGTTCCATGTTTTAGATAGCATGACTTTTCCATGATCACATCATTGACCCTATTCATCTTTATGTCCCGTGGAAAACATTTCAAAAATTTGGAATAAGAATAAAATGCTCAGAAAGGGTTATAAAATAATAATTGAAAACATTAGCCCGTCAATAAATACAAATCAATGAAACCATACTTTTCAATCATAACATTCCTCACGAAATCATATGATTTATGAATAACACGAAAAAATAATAAATACTAAAGGTTAGATACGACATCCATATCAAACATACATTTTATCTATCATAGCTACATAGGGAGTTAGACTTGGAATACCCATCACGGTATATTAAGTAAATATCGTAGGAGAAACATCACGTTCACCTCTATCATGTTACCCAATGCATTGGAGAGATATCTCGGGCTCAACCACCCTAGGTTTATCATTGAACCACCCGTATACGTAAACAATGACAAATAACCATAAAATAATCAAAACGAATTACACAAGAATAAATAAAATATAACATTTCAACATTCCAATATATTAAATGACGATATTTAAATAAACAATGTATTATCAAATCATTTTCAAAACTATTTAAAAAGATATTTTTTAATCATAGTGTCCCATACCAATTTGAAGATTTTTAATGAATTATCATTTGAAAAAATTACTGCCCATAAAAATAAATCTTAAAAACCATTTATAAAAATTTTTATATTAAATAGAAATATTTTTAAGAATAAATATTTAAAACATTTAATATGATATTTTAGTTAAAGAGTTTTTTTTAAAAAAAGAGATACACTTGAATACAAATAATCGAGGAATAAAATTTAATCATAAATTTATAATATCATTAGAATATTGGGATTAATTAGATAACATGAAAAATTACAGTATATACACCACATTAGAGTGAATTGGTGTATAACAACAATGAAGTCTCAATAGAATGTAAATTGAGATGAAATCCCTTATAATGACAGTATCCTTAGTTTAAGGATAAATCAATGTCATACTTATGTGTGACAAATAATAATACACACAATATAAGTTGATATTAAGTGTAAAACAATCATATGTTATTCAAACATATTCATAACATGTCATAATGAATAAGTAGAAGTTTAACCCAAAGAATTGAAATTGGGTGGAGAAGTTCCCTTGTAAAAATTCGACAGCCTAACAACGTAACTTTAAAATTCAGAAAATTAGTTGATGAGATAACAAGGGTATCTAATCACTTGGACATAAATTTTACATCATAAAGGATATATAAGAAAATATACCAACATAATAATAGATTTAAATTAAAAGACATAAGAAAAATATGTCTTTTAAAAAACATGAGGGTGAAAGGTTTTCCTTACCAATTTGGGAACTTACAAAACATACTCCACATGAAAGAAGGATCATAAAATGAATATGTAAATTCTCATAAATGAAATTATATTACACAAAGAGTAAAATCATAGGTAGTACATACACCACACAGAAAGAAATAGCGGCAAATATAGCGTGAATCTCCCTGGGAATAAAAAGTGAGACAAAACCCTTTACCACATTGTAATCAGCTGAGTCGTATGAAAAAAAAGTTAATTACCATAAAATGAATCATAGAATACGATGAATATAATGAGTATAATGATAATATATATCAAATTTCAGTATATAACACATCACATTCAATGAATAAGCGGTGAACAATGGAAATCACACGGAATTAAAAGTTAGATAAGAAAATCCCTTCACTTGTGTCCGACTTGACTCGATCATTATTTAATCTCCTGAATAATAAACTAAAGATAATTTCTAGATGATTAAGTACCTTTTTCAAGTTTATTTTTCTTTTTATATCACATATTACCATGTTATAAGCATTATGTAATCATTTATGTTAATAATTCTTTCTTAGTCGATATTTGGTACTTGAGTCAAAAATGGACTTCTTATAATTACATGTTGTTCATGTGGTAAAAGGTTCATTATATCCAGAATTATATTCATGATTTAGATATCATATATATCATATATATCCATTATATACATGTTTTTATAATATTACATAGCATTTAGAGGTAAGATATGAAACACACTGTTCATGGAACCGGCAAGCCATGTGTATGCATGAACGCCACATTCAATTCTATTTCTTATTTTAATGGAATTAAAAAATAATAATAAATAGATATATTATAATTACAGTATAATATCATATATAATATCATTACCTATATCCTTTATACATCCCACATAAGGCATTAATGAGTCACATAACTTTGTGGGGGTAGTAGTCCGCGCTTCCTCAAATGAGATTATCTAATTTACCAACTATGGAAACCATAAAGGTGTGCAATAAATGAAAAATACAGACGCATAAAGAAAACATAAACGGAATATATATTATATATAAATACAATTCATTCATAATGGCCACCATGAGAGGGTGTTGGAGATATTTGAATAATCATCGTTTCGTGAGGCGTTAGTTTTCCATCCACAGAAACAATAAGTTATTCATCCATTAGATGGAGGTGTGTGTATGTGTAGTTATAATAGTTTACATAAAAACATAATAGTATATTTATTATACCGGTGTTGTTACAAAATAATGGAATATAAGAGTTTAGGGGTTGGAGAAATAAAATAAAAGAAAACAAATTAAGAGAAAAAATTACCTTTAATTTTTGTAACTCCCTTTGTTTTGAACCAAAGGTCTTCTTGAAGTGCCTTATTCCAAATGTAAGGCTTCAAGGAAATGTAGAGGGTTGTAAGGAGATTAATTGGTCAGAGTTTGGAAGATCCAAGTGGATTGAGAGGTGTGTGGAATTGGTTAGAAGTGGTCTCCTTTTATAAGGGAGAGGTAGGGCTCTTTAGCAAAGTGTGAAAACATTATTTTATTTTATATTGATATTATGTTTCTAATTGTCCATAAATTATTATAGTCAATGATAAGATGGCTCAATGTATAAATAAAATCATCCAATAATAATTGTACAGGTTTTGGATAATATTTTAATCATTATAATCTAATTTATTTAAATGATTTATTAATGAGGTAAACACTACATCATTATTGTGTCATAAATAATTTAAATAATTTGATGTATAAAAATTATAAAAAAAGACTACCATGTAGGAAATATTTTTTTAATTCTAAGTAAATTTATAGTAAAAAATATTCTTTATATAACACTATGTAAAAATTCATTTACTAAAAGATTTTTGTTTTTGCCATTTTTTCCATTAAATTAAATTAATTAATCTAATGTGTTATTATCAATCATTAGAGGATCCATGGGGTCCCAAAATAGACCCAAAGATGCCCTTGGTCGGCCATTACACTTACAATAATGTTTTTACAAGTGTTAATTTAATTTTAAATTATTATAATATTCTTTTTACCTTGAATTACTTTATTTACCTTTAACCGCGGTAAATAAAATACAAAAGTTAATATTCACCAAAAATTATTTTCATCTTAATGGACAATATTTTACTTCTTGATAACAACCTTGTATGTTAGATTTTTGAAATTCAATTAATAGAAGTGGTAAAATTTCATATAAATGAAAAAGTCAGTTTTTTTAACTATAACTATGTGGTTTAACTATTCATAAAAAATTGATGTTTTTCAGAAAAATACCTAAAAATTCAGCCTAGGATATATTTGATATTCCAAATTCAAAATTGATGTATATTTTACAAAATCCAAAACATAAAAGTGTAATTATTTAACTTTAAAATTAATTCCCGTTGTTAAAACAAATAGCGTGTTTTTAAGAAACAATAACTATCAAAAGATTGACACTTGTTTATGTCCAATTTTAATGTGAAATTAATTCCAATGACCAAAATTGTATTAAATGGTAAAAATATATTCTAATTAAACTTTAAAACAAATTGAAAATATTATCTAACCATATACATAAATTATATTAAAACATAGTTTTGAATTAAAACACAATATTTACAATATTCATAAAAAAATGAACTTTTTCGGAAAAATTCCAAAAATTTATACAAAGTTAATTTAGATTTTACATTATAAAGAATGATTTTATTTAGACATATAGAATGTATTAAAGTGACCAAAACTACATATTAAGAGGGTTCACCATTAAAAGGTGGTAAATCAACCTTTTAATGTAAATTATGCTTAAAATTAGACTCATTCGCATTTTAATCCTCTAACATTTATTGGATAAATGTAATTACATTTAACAAATGTGTACAATCATATTGTATTTAGTTTTGATCATTCCCACCAATACAACGTCTAGGAGTTAACAAACATTTAAAATAGTAATATTATATTATTAGTGTGCAACGTAAGATTTCAAAAAAAACATATTGTTGTGTATCTGGTACGCTATTGAACATAACATCCCCTTTAAAGTAAATTTAATATTTAATTAAAAAATATTAATAAATATGAAAAGTTTATTATTCCTTATTTATATGTGATGTCACAAAAACGGATATATAAGATAGGGCACATAGTTCTTCATTGACTATTTAGCATGGATGCAAATAGATGTGCATGTACCAGAAAGAGTATTTCTGGTAGGATGTAATGAAAAGTGATGTTTCTGAATATGTCTTTCAGGGCATAGTTTTTCAAAATGTTATGGATGAGAGACATATGTCTATGTGTAAGTTTCTACAGTTACTCATACTAGAATGGGAATTGGAAAACATCACTGTAGTCTTTTTCATTGGACTTCCCAAAACATCTAATGCACAAAATTCTATATGGGTTGTAGTTGATCGTCGTACATAGTCGGAAATCTTCATTACGATTAACGAGGAGTTATCTATTTATATAATTGTCATGATATATGTAAACTAAGGGGTTATATTTCATGTAGTATCATTTTCAATTATATATGATCGAGATCTGAGGTTATCCTGGATGTTTATGAAATGTATTTATAGTCATTGGATATAAAGTTATGTTTTAACAGTACTTATCATCCATAGATATATGGTCATTCTAACAAGACAATTTAAACTTTAGAATATATATTTAGATATTTCCCTATGGAATTAAATGGTTTATGGGAGTAACACCTACCTTTGGTGGAATTTTCATACCAAAAAATCATTCACTATAGTATTCAGTTGGATTCTTATGAATTCTTCTATGGAAATAAGTGTAGAACAATAAATTGAAGGGATAATGTTGGGGAAATAAAGATATTAGGACATGATCTTTTTTGATAAAATTATATAAAATGATAGATATATTAAACAAAATATAAGATAGGATCATTGTTGATAACAATGCTTTACTGAGAACCGATGAAATGAACTAGAGGGGGAAGTGGGTGCCAAAGCATTTCTATAGATATCTCCCAGGAAGAGTGTAGTGAGGTTTAGAATGAAGGGAATGTTGCGACCTAGGTATATATGTTCTTTCAAAATTATGGATCGTGGTGGGAAGGTATCCAAACAATTAGCACCTTTTCATATTTTTTATAAAATTTGTGATATGGTCAATGTAACTATCCTCATAAAGTACATACCTGATCCTTCAAATGCACTAAAATTATAAGTCATATTTTTGGAGGAAGATCTCTCTTATAAAGAACAACTGATAGTGATTCTGGATCATACTAAGAAAGTTCTTTCAAAAAAGATCACTCACATGGTTAATGTTTTAGGGAGGAAAAACCAAATTTAAGAAGATACATGGGAAATTGGGTATATGATGATGCAAATATATCACCATCTATTTTTATCCAGGTGACGAATTTAAAGGAAAAAATTCATTTTAAGTAGGGATAATATATGAAACTATTGTTTTAATGAATTTTTATCTTCAAATTATTTGAATTCATCAATAGAATTTATTACAAGAAATTGAGAGTTTAAACAATCTCTGAGATTCTGTTATAATAGACTGAACATTTTAACCTATTTTTTTGGGTTATAGGAATAAATATAATTAACTTATGTAAATTTTTGGTGAAGTCCTTCACTACAAATTATTTATGAAAAATATATATCAAGAATATATTTTTATATGTTAATTACTATTATAAAATGAAATTAATGAACATTATATTTTATATACTTAATAAAATATTAAAGATATACATCAAATGGATGTTTTTTATATTGTATGAATGTACCCTATTTGATGATTAAAAAGAAATATTTTTCAGAAATCGAATTTACTTCCTTTTAATGGAGAACCCATTTTAAATTAATATTATGACATATAAATATATTATATATATAAATATAATAATTTTCTATTAGGTAGGGATATAAAAATTTAATTTTAATTTAATTATTTAATTTTTCTAATAGCATTCAAATTTTGATGAATAGTAAAAAATTTAACTAAATATTAATTAAAAAAACATTTTTTATTGAAATAAACTACATGGTTAAATTATAATATATAATGGTTTTCAATTATAATTAGAATAATTTTTAATAATTAAATATAATTTATTTCATTATCCTTAATTTTAAATTGAATTTGTATGTAAATAATATCAATCTTTTGTAAAGTTTTAAATTTTAAAATATGTTCTCACATTCTGAAAACATGAATAATTATAAATTAATTACTACAACATATAGATTTTAAATTTTGTAAAATTGATTTAATATTTTGAATCATTAAGTCAAAATTATGTTAAATGATATATATTATTTTTGGGAATTATGAATAGTTACATCAATAATTTTTATTAATACTGTAAAAGTGAAAAACAAGTAATTAATGGTAAGAATAATATTATTAAATTACTCTCACATCTGTCTTAATATAATTAAATTAGTTTTTTCCCTCTAAATCATCCTTGGTTCAAAATTTTATACATTCGAATCCACTTGGATGAGATTAGGACATTTAATTTATTTTGTATAATTAAATGTTAAATATGTATAAAACAAATTTTAAAATGAAAATCATTTTTAATATAGGTTTATAAAATATATAAATTCATCTGTATGTAATAATTTGAAATATAATATATTTTTATTTATTTTAGTATATTATTTTTAATTATTATAAATAGAATAATTACCTTTATAACTTACGCATTAATGATGAAGAAATTATATAACTCTTGAACAACATAAAAAATAATTTTTTCTAAATAATAATACCCATTAAAATAACAAAAAACAAGAAAAAATCTAATAGGTCTATAATATCAAAAAACAATTATCTGAGGGTCATGTTATTGAGTGTTTGGAGCCTTATATTAGGAACTCTGACCCTTATATTATTTTATTTAAAATGATGTAAATGTTATCACCTTAATAATATAATAAGTATAACATTTTAAATGTTATATTTTCGTGAATATAAATTCACCTCCATATATTATTCTGAATGATAGACGATTTATATTTATAATAATAATTTACTTTTAATTTTCATTCAATAAATAAGTATATTAGATAATTAAACCAAATTCATGTAGTGATTATTTTATTAATAGAGATAACAAATAAATGTTATAAATATATAAAAATAAATATAATTTGGGATTAATAACATGTCTTATAAATTTTATATATTAATATTACCTTATAGTAATATAATTAAATAGTTTTTTATATGTTATATTTTTATATTACTATTTTTAAAAATAAATGAATTGAATAATGTCAAAATCGACACTATTTGATTATTTCATAAAATAATGTTTTATTAAATTATTTAAAATTCTCTAATTATTTATAACTAAATATTGATTAATTATGAAATGGTCTAAAATTTCCAATTTTTCTTATTTATGGTGTAATTAAAATCAAATATGTAAATATTTCACACTTTTAACATTGAAATAGTTATCATTATAATTAAAATTAAATAGATTAAATAAGTGTTATTTAAAATGATAATGTTTAAATTAACATGAAAAAATGTATAAAATTTATTGGGTTATTATATAACAACCATATATCATCTCATATTAAAAATTTGGACATTTTATATTTTTTTATGGGTTTTGATTTTATTATAAATTAATATTTTTTTAGGATTCCAAATGAGCCACTCACCTTAATTATAATAGGGAACCTCCTCCCTCAACTCTTCACATAAAATTGAGACATGAAGATTAGACATCACATATTTATATCTCTTATCATCATACCTATCATCTTTTATATGTATTTTTGTTCATTATAGACCAACTCTATTCAACTATGGGGAGATTTAGAAGAATCACATTGAAGAAGATGGAATCTCCTCTACAAATTATATATATCTTGATTCCTCTTATATTTTTACATAATGTGTTGTTTCATTATTAAGTAATAACTCCAAAATCAATTATATATTGATATGTTATTATGATTATGAAACAACTATAATACATCTTCTATCCATCATATAAAAAATGAAACCACCTCTTGTGCATACCTATGGCTTACCGTGTCCACTTTGTGCTGTAATCTAATATTTCACCACAACCTTACATGGATCGGTATAATTATGTAATTAAAAATCATAAATTATTATTATTATATGATATTGATTCTGAAATATTATTCAGTTTCCACTTTAATACCATTCAAAAAATACAAGAAATATTTCATCTCTTGGTCGTACATATGACTTTCTATATCCATTATGCAATGTGATTCATTTTTCATGATCATTATTATAGAAATATTATTTTAATTAATTTGATTAATAAGTTTGATATATATTATGATGATATAATTCTTCAAATGATGTAATTATATCCTAAAAATTGGAATAAGAACTTATCTGACACAACAAGTGTGAGAGGAATGTTTTTTTACCTTAGAGAACATAAACATATTCTTATTATTTCATATCACCGTATTTCCAATAAAATTAATTTAAAATAATTATTTTTTATCTTAAATTAAATTATATTCATTTAAAATTTCATTTAATTGGGGAAAATAAAAAATGTTGAAGGTGAAATGATATTTTCCTCAAGAATTAATTTCATGTGTTTTATCAAAATTATTATCTATCTATAATGACATTCTATAAATAGGCTTATTTTCTGAACCCAATTTTTAATATAATTTTATTGTCTTAATTATGGAATGATTTTTATGAAATCCCTTTATTTTATATGAATTATGGTGGAATGATGATTATGAAACCCATTGTTGTTCCTTGGGTTATGCTGTGATGAATGATTTATGTTTTTATGGAACACATAACAATGATTTAATTATGAGATGGGTGTAACTGAAATCTTAATCTAATTAATTGGGTAGATTATAATATCTCATGATATATACATTACTAGAACAGAATGTAAATCTAGTTCAGTAATACAGTCCCAGACGGAGGATTGACCTTGGTTCAATAATGGACCTTTTCTTCTATAATGGTCATGGTAATGATCCTTAACTAAAATGAAATGATTTTATATTATTATATGTATTCCACAAAAATTTATTTATTATGATATGAATTTTGTGATTATATAGAAATTTAATTATTTAGCTGATGAAATAATATTGAGATCTTTTAAATATAGGATATGATTTTCAAATGTTATGTTTTTATTAACCTATGATTATGATATGAATGACATCTCCACTGTTGACACTTACTGAGATTTTGTGATCATACATTCATATGTTTCTTTTTCCCAGGTCATGATGTAAGTTATTAAGTATGATATGTCAAATGGGAGTCTAGATATGAAGAAATATGTGGGAGATAAAGTAGACATTTTATAAACCGGTTGTTTATGTTTCCCTGTTTTTAAAGAAACTGTACGAACACAGTCATGTATTGGAATTATTATATTTTTTAATGAATATCCATCATTTTTTCTTGAATATAACTCTAAATAAATAAACGGTAGTCATGGAAACTGATTTTAATAGTCACATATAAAAACAATTTTTAAAAAATGACTAAAATGATTTAGAAAAATTATTTTTTAAATTTACAGTTATGTTTTCCAATCCATATGTAAAATAAGTATCTCTTATGGAAATATGTTTTAGGTATAACATGCTAAATAATAGTTTGATATACTTCATTAGGGTTATTTAAATTTAGTCATCAATCTATCCAACGTTTCACTCCATCACATTGAAATTGTTATGTTTCAAATATTATTTCCATTCATTTTCTTTATATGTTGAATGTTTATTTTCATGTTGGACACAATTGTATAGAATATCATTTGTTGAAGGTTAGGTTTTATATATCTCTGTATTCTAATTGGTTAAGCTATACATCTCATTATATTAATCTATCACATGAGTAGTGATGCACAATCCACTATGAGACATGGGTTATGTTACAAGATATGATGTGTCATGATGTATAGGCAGTGATTCTGGTTTCACTATGTAATTATTTCCAAGGAAGAAATATTTGATGTATTTCAGGTGTCTCAATTCATATATTTGGGCCTCAATTGTATGTTATGATTCCATGGATTATGATTATTTTTATATATATCCCTGTTTTGGTATGTATGTTAAAATTTCTATAATCCTAAGGGAGGATAGAAATAATTCTAAATGAGGTGTGGAGGAAATATAGTTTAAAATAAAAAAATATTTTGATCACACCACATATTTTATGATTACTAATTTAATGATACCCTGATCAAAACAAAAATAATTGTAATAATAGAGTATATATTTGTAATATAAACAATTTGAAATAGCATAAATAAATGCCTCATAAGTTTATAAAAATATCTCTCTAGAAATATGAAGAATGTAAATTGAAAATTTAAATATAGTGGTAATAAAAAATGACTACAATTAATGTCAAAAAAACAAATCAAAGAGCATTGGTTATAAAAACAATACCCATTTAAAATGATATTATAATACCACACATTTAATCCTTGTTGAAAGGTAAAACTATAGAATGGATCAAATGATTCCATGAAATTTAACCACACAATAGGATTCTCCAATTTTATACCAATTTAAAGGTAAAGCTTCAAATACCCATAATTCCTTAACATAATTATTTAGTATTAGTCATCAACCAAAACCTGAATATTCATGATCTCTAAGTCATAATATAGGAGGCCCAAAATCTAGACTAGAAAACGAAAATATATTCTAATTTTTATAATTCATAGATCATAGAGGATTAGAAAAAAATAACTATAGAAATATTGAAATCATTTCAAGGCAAGTATCACACAATAGAGTATCATATATACAAACAATCATTGATGAAAAAATATCTAATCAAAATATGTTTCACTAATGATAAGTTGATATACTTTATAAAAATAATAATATTTCATTATTCTTCAATAAAATGTTCAATTTTGATAATTCAAATTTTTTGTCATTATATATGATGCTACAAGAAACTCTAAAAGTACTATTCTACAAATCTAATGGTATGTTTTAACAACGTTAAATGAAAATATACCATCTACTAATGAAAATATAATTTTTATTTATATACATATGAAATAATATTCACTAAAAATTTTATTATAAATATAATGGATTTAATGTTGTATGAAAATTAAAATCCTTCTATTTTTGTAAAGTAAGGTATAAATGGTTTGATCAAATAAATATAATATATAATGTGATTATCACGACAAATAATTTAAGTTAGTATATGACTCTAAAATATCCCACTTTTTGGAAAGTATAAAACACAAAAGACTATTTAAAAATTTCTCTATAATTCTAAAAGAAATCAACCTATTAATAATACTAAAAATAATTTTCCATTTTTTTATTTATATTATATTAGAATGATTTCATTTGATAAAAATTGAATTTGGAATATAAATTTAACTCCCTTATTTTATGTTTATTAAACATTCTCAATCTTCTTAAATTTCATCCCCAATATAATTTTAAAAATGGAAATTAAAATAAATAGATAAAATATATGTTTATTTATTTTAAAAAATTTACAATCAAATGGTTTAGATGTTTGTAATACGTCAATATACCTTTGAATCATCAAATAGTATTTTATATTTGTTGATATAATCAATCCTTTCAATTTGAAAATTTCATTCATACATATATTCCTATCTAACAATATATTATTATGATAAGATCATATATTTAAAATAATATTATATAGTAGTCTTTTGAATATAAATAGAAGATAAAATATAATATAATCAATTTTTATTTATTATATTTAATTAACTTTAATCATATTCACTAATGAAAAATTGTATGGATTTGCATGATTCAGAGGTTTAAGTAACGTTTTAGAATGATATTTGATCTTATTCAAATAGAAAATCCTTGAGATATTTAAAATATTAACCATTTAAACATAGAATTATGAATTCGATGTTTAGAATATAAATTTGAAATATGTTCACTGACCTCTTGGTCCCTATATTGGATATTAAGAATGATAATATCCACAAGAATTCATCCATTGAATGAGTGGTCTAGAATAGTTTCTAGAAAAACATGGTTCCAAAATATAAGGATTGCAAGATAGTTTAATTATTAAATTTATAATTTATTTTCTAAAAAATAAATCTAAATAAAATAATCACCCTCTTCTATAAAATGGATTCTTGTATAAAAAATAAATTATAATAGAAAGTTATTTAGATAAGAAATTATACTAAATTGGATATTATCTTGACATTCTATCCGGTAATCGTCCCCTGGTGAGGATGGTACAAGAAAATTACTTATTTGAAAAATTTTAATCATTCAATGATAAATTATATTAGTTGAAGAGACTGTATTTTTTAAAAACACATAAAACCTATAAAATTAAAATGATATATTGATAAAATTGATTCATAAAAAAAAATTAGGAGTATTTTAATATAATGTGGTTGGTTAAACAAGATGTGAATTATATAACATGTTACATTCTTCATTCCCAACATATATTTATTGAATTTGAATTAAATATAATATATTCTTCTGGAAAAAATAAAAAAAAATTCAATTATGATAATATAGATAATTTTCTCCCCTTTATGCATTTGAACAATAAATAAATAGTTTACTACATCTATCGGTTTTTATTGTGAGTGATGCTATGGTTTCATAGATAATAATATTTCACTATTATTATTAGAGAATAATGGGTTATTTGTGAAAATCCAAACAAAATCGATGTTTTTTTGTTGTATTCATAAAAACTGAGCATAATAACATTGAACTACAATATATTGAACATAAATACTAGAAAAAATAGAATATTCCCCCGTTCTAGATCATAATACTAAATATCATCTTAATATGAGACATATTATTGGGTTATATTTTCATTAATACATAGAACCTAAAAATTTATTATATCACTTGCTAAAAAAATATTTCTATAAGAATAAATTGAATGAATTTTGAGGATTCATTATGGTTGAATAAAATGAATTTCATAAATTTTATATTACATTACATTTGATTTTCTTGAATCCTCAAACATAAACATTCTTTATATATAATTTCTAACAAACTATAAACATGATAATAAAAACTACCCATCACAACATAATATATTTTTTGTTCATACATTTTACTTTCCTCATCACGATAAAATTTTAAAGAAGTTTATAAAAGAGTATTTATTCAAAATAAATTATCAATATTTAACTTTATTAGTATATATTTAATATATTTTGGTCAATTTAAAATTTTTCCTAAAATTTTTATGGAAAATTGAATGCCAGTGAATATTTATTCTTTTCCCATTATGTTAATATCATAATCATTTTTAATTGGTTCATAAATATAATACAAAATACATTTTTTAGTTAAACCAAAAATAATGACATAGGGTAAATATTTATAAAATGATGTTGTCTATAAATTTTTTTAATAAAAAAAATATTGTATCAGAACTTCCTTTAAAAAATTATTTGAATAAAAAACGGTTAATGTGTTTCATTCTATTATATTGATGTTTTTGGAGTCTATAAAGTGATTTATTCTATTAATAAAACTTCTAGAAATTTTATATCTTCCTAATCGTAATGTTATTCTACAAAAAATCCTCTTGAATTTGTCTTTTAAGAATAGATTTTTAAAGATTCGTTTCAAATGAGGAGAAAAATATATTCGAATAAAATTGTATAGTATATGAATTGATTTTAAATATCCTTCTAGTGAAAAGGTTTCACCATAATATATAACATCCTCTTGAAAATAAAACATATCACAAAGGAATTTTTTTTGTAATTATAATAACATATTCATCAAATTTACATCAAAAGACCCATTTGATTATTTGTACTGAAAGATGATAGGAAAATTTACTAAGGTCCAAATTTGACTACATTCAAAGTTATTTAGTTCATTTTTTGTTTCCCTTATCCAAATATAATCCCCTATGGATCATTTTATGTTTTAGGTGAAAATTGAGATATGAAGTTATGATTATCACCATGATTTCACAATGAAATTTAATGTCTAACCAATTGGCATATATCACAAATAACATTAGTGGTAGGAATAATCAATAATATTGACTGCTGTTTAGGTATAGATTCATGTACTTCATCACCTATAATATATATATATATATTCCCTAGATTTAATATCAAGATATATAGAAATAAATGATATTAAATCTTGTTTATTTTATATAAGTAGATGTGAATAAACTTCTTATAAATTGTTATAATTTTATTCAAAAATAAAAATTTCGAGGAGAAAAGGCGATTTTTTTAAAAAAAATATCTGTATTCATAAAATTTACATGAACTATTTTACAAGAAAAATAGTTTTTTTTTTGAAAATTTAAATACAATAATAGATTTTTATTAAAAAATAAATAATACATAACTATCCTTATTATCTAATTTATTTTTTAGATCATTAGTATTCAATATGAATATTTTACAACCAATGACACTGATGTAAGAATGTATTGGATTTATTCTAATACTCAACTCAAAAAAAGTTTTATTACAAAAATATATTACAAAACTTTTTATAGAAATTAGTACTAATAGCCTTAGACTATAATTTTTTTAAAAAATAATACACACATAGAATATTTCTGGCATTATCCTGAAGAATTGTATTTTATTATTCAATTACAATAATTTATTATGGTGTTCATGGTGCTGAAAAACGATTATAAATAAAAATCCTATTAATTTTTATTAAAATATTAGAATTTTAAAATAGAACACCCTGATCACTCATATAGACATTGAACTGAAATATTTTTCTTATTTTTAATAGAATTCTTAAAATTATGAAAACACATTTTTTATTACACCATAATTCATGATTTATTATATAATGATACTTTTAATACAACCTTAAAATATCATTAGGCATACTTTATTTTTGTAATTATGCACAATAAATAAGATAATGAAAATGGAAAAGAGAAAATATATTTAAAACCAGTCTAAAATGTTCCCATATTCCATGGATCTTATAAAACATCAAAAGATAACCAAGGGATATATGTTAGAAATAGATGATCTATAAATCCTAGTAAGGTAATAACCAAAAAATAACATGTTTAATGTAATGTATGTGAGCCAATATTCATATAAAAGTGATAATATAAGAGGTAGAACCATAAATAGTAACATTAAAGCTTGATTTAAGATGAAAACATGTAGAAAAGATATGATTGTGGAAACAACATAAAATGTGACATCATAATCATTTTTCAAGGATAACTTATAAGAAAACATAATATAGAGCTTATAGAATAATATTCATGGAATAAAATATCTCATATCATGATACAAAAATATTTCCTAATGCATTGGAGGAATATATAATTTTGGTCCCAACCTCCAATTTCATGTCATATTCATACTTAATAGTGTTCCGTAGATCATGAAATATTTGTATTTTCATGATTAACTTTTTCCCAATGATTACAGAGTCCTGGATAAATAAATTTATGTGTACAATTACTTAATTATTGGTATCACTATGTGAATACCCTAATGGTGAAATGTATACAGTTATTCAGTACAAAAATGTTAAGCATAAAAAATCACTGAATAATTTTAGTATTATAGTGGGTGTACAAAACTTGTTTTAGAAGGGTTAAATGATAGAAAAAGTGGCCTATAATTAACTAGGAATCAATCTTATAGTAGAATAGATGTATAAAAATATATCACAACATGAATGAAATGAAATAAAATGAATTAATATAAAGTAAGAACATGAATAAACAGGAGAATGAGAGGATCTCTTATAACGACCCATAATTTTCATACATTGTTAATACTTGAAAATTGAAGTACAATTATTACAACATATAACAAAACCATGAAAGGACCGTATAGGTATAGAGTCTTTAGAAACTGGGAAACATAAACAACTGGTTCATAAAGAATCTACACTGTCTCTCATTTATTTCATCATATATAGACTCCCTTTTGGGATATCCTACTTAATAAACTTCTTCCCTACCTGGGGAAAGAAAACATACAAAGGGGTGATCTCAAATGCTCAGTATGGGTAAACAAAAGAAATATCAATCACATCATATTCATAAGAACATAACATTTTGGAAATCATACCTTGCAAAAGAGATCAAAATTTCATAACACGGGATAAATCATGGTAGTGAAATATAATCACAATAATCATAACTTAAAACATGATTCTTTGTGGCATACACACATAATCATAGAGAATCATTTCTTATTAGTCAAGACTCGTTGCGAAGATTATCTTAGTGGACACAGTCCATTTCTGAACTGAGTTCATTCCTCGTTTCAGTCCTATTTCACTGAACCGGTTTAACCTGGCATTCTAGCCATGTCTATCTCATGAGATATAAAATCATTACCCAATGCATTGGTGGGAGATATAGGTCCCACCCATCTCATAATGATACCATTTTTATTTGTGCCACAAAATCATAAATCATACATCATTGCATAACCCATGTAATAAAAATGGGATTCTTAAACATCGTGACATCATAAAACAATTCATATAAGACAAAGGAATTCATAAAAATAATTCCATTTCAACATAATCAAATCAATGTAATAACAGGGATAAAAACAGAACCCTATATTTTCTTAGATGGAAAATAATTTTGATAAAACACATGAACTCCATTCATGAGGAAAATCTTTTTTCTACTTCAAAAACATTTTCCATTCTTAACATGTCATACAATTTTAAACTAAAAGAAGTTGATTAAAAATAAACCTAAAAACTTTTAAAGTAATCATCTTGGAAATAATGTTTTAAAAATCCATTCATGTTGTATATGTTAAAAAAACATTCTTCTCGTACCTTTGTCAGAAAAGTCAAAAAGTACATCGTACGAAAAATGACAAAGGATTCCATTCATATCTTTTACTAAAAACTCACCGAAGGGTAAAATTGGATTTAAACAATTGTTGGTTGATGGAAATAATATTACATATCGAGGAAACATGGATGTGGATGAAAAAATACACCCTAGTAAATTCCAAAGTATAAACAATCTCGGATAAAAATGAGATTGTGATATATCCCATACGTTAGGTACGATTTGCTTTGTAAGTGTCTGAACCTCCTGTATAATGATATAAATAATGTTATTGACTAATTCCAGAATCATACTCATTGTTATGATATCATATATGGTCATATTCTTAGCTTATTATTAGTAATATTTCATTGCTACTTTTTATTCGGGTGTTTATTAATTTTTGTTCTTATGCGTGTTTTGTCGAATAAATTCTTATTCTTATTTTTAGGTTATAGATAACTCATATCCATAAAGGTATTAGTGTAATATATATCATATTTATTCACTCAATTCATTTATGTAATCATTATGCAATTAAAATCATGTAGAACGAGTCGCATCACATCGTGGAGACGGTATTCCATACGTACGCACGATCGATGATATCGTTCCCATGATCATGGAATTATATTGGAGTGTATGCATAATATTACAATAATCATATAAATTCATTATTTACACCATTATACCCATCCAAGTAAGGTGGTGGTGGAAAATAGATTACACCACGGTGTGGAGACGGTATTCTGTACGTACGCACGCGCGGTGATTTCGTTTTCCGTAGGATGGATAGATGGTGAAATAGGGTTTTTTCATTATTATAATAACATATCTGTATATGAGTGATACTGATGTTATTAATTCATAATTAAACAACTAATGAAGATGAAGTGGAAGAAGAAATAAAGTTGAAAGAATCGGTAACAGACATTACCTCTTCTTTGAAGCACTTCTTTGAGACCTCCTTTTAGGGCACTAAAATTGGACTTTGAAGAAGACCAAGACCTCTAGGATGTTTCTAGGGAAGTGGATATGATAAATTGGTAGGGGTTGGCCGAGCTCGAATGCTCAATGTGGTGTGAGGAAGAGAGGGAGGAGGTGCCCTATTATAAGAGAGGAGAGGGGCACCTTTGGAAAAACTAAAAATATTATTTTATTATAAAGCCATATTCGATTTTAAATAGCTTCAAATTGATTTATTTCGATGCTAAGGTGTGTATGGGTCTAACTCCTCTCATCCAATATAATTTGGACAATGTTAGTTTACTATTTTAACCTTATCATTTTGATTTAACTTTAAGGTATATAATTTTACTTTTACTGTGTCTTTTTGTGTTCTTACACTATAAGGTTAATAAACATACTATAACAAGCCAAAAGAACCCCTATATGTTTATTTATTAATATATATAACCTTATCTAAGTCATTTGTCCGAACCTTATATTTTTAGGAATAAAATAAAAATTAATAATATAATATTAAAAAAAAACTATTTTATGTCAATTTTGACACTATTTAGTAATTGATTTTTTTGAAAATAATAACAGAAATAATAGTATGAACAAAGTTACTTTAATCAATAATAACATGTCATATTAACCTATAAAATTAGTGTAATTCATAAAAATTTCAAATTACATTTATTTGGGTATTTATAACATCAATTATGTCAATATTTCATTAATAAGATAATTACTGCATCATCTTAGTCATAAATAAATTAAATTATTTAATGACTAAAAATTATAGATAAAATACCATTATGTAGGAAATATTTATATATTTCTAATTAATATTTATAGTAAAATTCATCTTATGTATAACCCTATATTAAAAATTATTTACTTATTAAACTTTGATTTTAACTATTTTAACTCTTCTTTAAATAAATTAATAATAAATGTCCTAATCTAATCCTAGTGGGCCTAAATGGTTGTATTTTATTCCTACGGTTTTTTTTGGTCGAATTACACTTTTCCAATAGAATTAGGACATGTGTTAGTGTAATAATAATAACATTTTTACCCTTAATTACCCTATTTACTTTTAATCGTGGTAAAAAAAGTAAAAAACTACTATTCACCAAAAATTAATTTCATCCCATTGAACCACATTTTAGTCCTTGATATTAATTGTGTCACTTGGATTTTCAAATTTCCACTCACAAAGCAGAAAAACTTTGTTTTATGGGAATTTGGAAATTCTCCTAGGAGGTGTGTAAAGGACGGTGAAAAGTTCAATAAAATTTTTATATATCTAAAATTATTATAAAACGACTCCAATGAATTTCATTGAACATATATATGTATTTTTTTTATCAATTTTGACCTAAAATAAATTTAAATAAAATAAATAATTATTTAAAAAAAAATTCGGTTTTTAAATAGTAACCTAGTGTTTTCACTATTCATCAAAAATTGAAAGTTTCCAGAAAAATACCAAAATTTTACCCCAGGCTAATTTTGATATTCCAAATCAAAAAATGAAGTCCATTTTAAAAAATAAAATTTAAAAAATTTCAAAAAGTGTATATTACTATTCATAACGGCTAGTTTTAATAATATTTTAATAGCATATCGTTGTTTAGTGAAACTCGGTATTTCATACGACGCAAGCTATCACGGAAGGTCGCGATTACGTGTAAATCAAGTCAAGCTAGTGTTGTGTGTAGTGAAATATTTCTATGATGATTTATATAAAATAAAAATAAAATATTTCTTATAAAAGTCTCTGGTGTTACATCTCTTACCATGAAAGGATACTTCTAAAAACCTTGGAGTAGATCATTTAGATATTAATGTCACCTTTGGAGACATAAACGGAAGGATATTTTAATTAACTTCATTCTCAATGAATTTTTTGTTGGGAAAAATTAGAGTCATGTGGTTTATATAAGGAAACAGAGGAGGAATATTCATTAACTTTAAAATATTGGTTTTGAATTCTATATGATAATGTAATCAAGACCACAAACTATATCAAATATTTTGTCAATGGTTTCATCAATATAAAAAGGTTTTTAAATATTTAATAACATTTCTAATCAAAAAATTAAAATAATTACATTAGTGATATGAAAGTGAGTTATATAAATAATGTATTTAATTTTGAACATTAGAAATATAATTTAGGTTTTAGAGGAATCATAAAGGGCTTATAAAACTAATCATATACCAACCCGGAGACATATTTTTAAATGGGAACTAAATTTTTGACTTTGAGAATGTTTATTATATTAATTACACCACTAATGGTATTATATTATGTCATAATGCATATATTATAATCATATAATATTTAATTTTATAAACAAAAATTCGTTTCTCTTAAAAAATTCTGAAAGATTCATGGATATTTAATTTAGAAATTATGATATAGAAAATAATATTTATTTTATCAAAATAATTCAATAATAATGATAAATTACTCTTTTAAATTTAAAATTGTAATTTATTTAGAAGTACTTTTTTAAAATAATACTCATTAGACACTTATAAATATTACATTTAAATTCATAAAATAATAATATTAATTATATTTAAAAACAATGTTTAAACATTTTATTTCAGTAAAAATTTATATATTTTATAAAATGATGAATTAATAAAATTGAATTTCTTAATTAAATACATTTATTTATTAAAAATATTTTTTTTATCTTTTAAAAATATATTTTTTATCAATCCCATTATTATATAATTTTAAAATGACTATTAATAACAGATTAATAATGTAATAATTTTAATGATAATTAAATATATGAATTTATAATAGTATGGTATAGATAAACATACCTTTATTAATAAATCTAATTGCATTTGGTTATACTGGGCTATGATGGGATTTTCATGGGGTGGTTTGGAGAATATGGGTTGGGATATGACCTCAATGAGTTTGAACTTCTATTGTAAATAGGTCTAACAAATCATTAGTTATTTAATATTAGCATGGTCTTGGTCGAGGGGAAAGGCTAGTGATGTTATCTCCCTTAAAAACTATGATAAATGGGATTCATAGGGTACAACCATACTATTCTAGGGAATTGCTACCTTTTCAGGGCCAAACATACTTTTCATAATTCATAATATAAAATTCAAAAATATTCACTAAAAATGGATATATTATTAATTGTGATGACTGTTAATTATCAATTTAATTTAATATAACATGTTATTGTGATATGTAAATTATATAGTGATTAAATTTTTAATAACCTCATATATTAATAGTTTTTTTCTCATTTAACATGGAATTTAACTATTAAATAATTTGGTTATTCATTATTACCATATAAAAAAAATTCCTTAAATAATTTCATTTCATACTCTAAAATAGAAAAGGGTGAATCTATTTCAACGACTCCTCTAGTTACCATGTCTCTTCATCAAACATGTTTTTCGGCCACACCACATTGACCATGTGAGATGTATGGATTCAAAGGAAATTTTATCAATAATATATGATCTTCACTGTCTACTTCTCATATGAAATATCATTATCAAATGATAACACTCCTAGATTTGGAACATGTGACCGGTCATGTATGTACTTCTGTAAGTGGAATAAATGGAACAAATCATGTTCTTAAGACACGTTAGGTGAGAGGGATAGTTTATGGGTCAAAACTCCATTGTGATCAAGGATATTGAAGCAGTTGAGGTATCTAGGACTAATATTAACCTTTTTTTTCCAAAACTCATAATTTTCATCCATGGTGATATATGAATTAATACTTTACACCAATCCATTAACTACTAGTCTAATTGATTATTTTTTATGATGTTTTCATGTCTACTTTTTGTGGATTTGGTATTATAGTGAATGGTTTGAACCATATCTATCATTTCATGTATAAGATCATGTACCAAAATCTTCTTTCTCTCCATCTTCATCCCAGCATGTCATAGTCTTACTTCTCTTCTCTTGTAAATACTCATATGGTTCATTGTGAATGCTATAAATGAAACTATAGTTATATGATAACTCTACTTGGGTAAGGTATTTATCCCAACAACTTTGTAAATACACTAAATAAGATCTTAGCATACCATATAATGTTTTAGTGGTTATTTCTGACAAAAAATTCATATGAGGTTGATAAGTAATGATGACAACTAGTTCTATATCCAATTATTGCTAATGTATTCTACAATAAATTGAGCTAAACCTTGTATCTCGTCCATATAAAATGGTGAGTTCCACTACATTTAGCCTTACCATAGCTCTTATATATATATTTTAATGTTCTTTTAAGGATAAATCATCTTTGGTAGATATGAAATGTGTAGACTTTATGAGGTGATTGACTGCAACCTTGATGAATGCAATACCTCCGATTATCATAGGGAGTCATATGTCAAATTTTATGGGTATGTTTTGCAATATGTATATTAGTATGAAGATGGTTTCATTATACTAATAGAATTTTGTCATTCTAAGATGACATATTGGAAAACCAAGAAAAATAATAAAAAATTTGCAATACCCCTATTCTTGTTATCCAAACATATATTTTGTTCCAAATATATATTCCAACATATCGTTTCATAGTATAGTGGAGAAGTATGGGATATACATATAATCCCCATGTTCATTATTTAGTAGTTGTTTTTTATGGGTTTTATATCTAGGTTCGAAATCTTATAACTCCATCTTTAATAATGTGGAACTCATTATTCAATACAATTTTTTATAGAAACACGTCATTTTTCATGAACACCCTAATCCTCTTAAGAATTGATGGTAGTTATGTTATGTGAGAAATGTAGGATTAATAACCCTATATTATTCCCATATTCATATTTTTCACTACCATGAATATTATATCCCTTAACCCTCATCATGTATTTGGTCATGGGTTCCTTTCTATTAATAGAATCTTCTATATTTTTAGCCTTCCCACATTGGTAATGGATTAAACAATATTAATTATTTATCACCTCTAACCACCTACTTTGGGAAAAAAATATACATTATTTATAGGAATATACAATTTTTGTATTTGTTACCTATATATATATATCAAACATCTCCACATAGAGATAAAATTAACAATCAATCAATGAAAATATCATTGTTTCGAATTATAGATCTTCAGTTAGGCAGTTCATATAACGATTATTTAATTGGAATGTAAATTACATTTTAATCATTATAGAGTACACATCCCATTCCAGTTTATGACATATATTAATTGATAAAAAACCCTTCCCCACTTTTGAGTAATGTTATCAAAGGTGCAGTGATTATCCAATCTTTAAACAATTTAAATATCATTGCATATTCTTCCCCATAGATAAACATCACCCACCTATGAGATAACATAATTAATAGGGTTATCATCATGAGATCTTTCATAAAATTCATTTATATGTCCTAACTAATCTATGGAAAACATATAATTTCTATTATACATACATGTATTTGTCATCATTTAAATATAATTAATTTTTATGATTTAAAATATCAAATTAATAGTGGAAACAAACCATATTAATGTTATTTAATACATAAAAAACTCACATTTAATATAATTTTAATATAACATTTTGTTTCAAAAAGCCTTTGTTTTGAATTTAATTTATCCTCATTTTCTTCATATATTTTCTAGTAGATAAGAATATTAGCTATAAACACTATGATGAATTTATTAAGGTAATATATAAATACTCTATTAATAAATTAAATAAGTATTTGTGGAGAATTAGTGACTCCGAATGGAGTTAATATGAACTCATATTGTATATATCTTGTATGAAAAGTTATCTTGGGGATATCCAAATTCTTCACTATTTCATGATAATATTCCAAATGAAGGTCCACCTTATAGAAGTAAATGGATCAATTTTGCTGATCAATCATTGGTTGCGTCCAAATTTACCCTACTGGTAAAAGCGGTCGATGTAGTACATGTAGGGTTCGAATCCACATGGACCGAAGAAGAAACCTTGAGACACTACGATTGGATACAGGATTTGGTATAAAGTGGCCAACTATGGTGTTAATTTATTTCAAGAAATAGTGATTTTATTTGAAAAAAACGAACACAATTACTTGAAATAAATCAATTAATTATGATGAGTTTATCCTAGGTTGTCTTTAGGGCTTGATTGGATGTATTTTTTACTTTGGATTTTATGATCATCAGTTCAATAGGTATCCATTAAATGAAATAATTTCTCAAAATCATTCTCCAATTTAATCCATAAAAAATTTCAAATCTAATCACCAATGAACATAGAGGATTAATTTGATGCTCACTCTATGGAATTGGATTGTACTAGCACTGTAAATGTGTCGTCGTTAAAGTCGGTGAAGACAAAGAAGAAGATTAATCAAACAAAAGAACTTATAAAATAAAGAACAAATTTAAGAATTTAAGAACATCAAATAACATTCAATACACCCCATTCAACTCTCTAGGATCAAACCATAAAAGTTTAACCCTTCATTGACATTATTCTATTAATGTAAGTGGGAAGTCAGCTTAAAGAAGCGGGATTGACGAAGAAAAACATTAAAATAATGTACACTCCACCGTAGTTTGAGGAATTCACAAGTGTTGATGTGAATAAATTCACACCTAGATTCAATGGTATCAACGTGTCAATAAAATTAAAAGAAATAGTAAACAAATAATAAAAACATTTATTAAGATACTAATTGTGAAAGAAAAACTTACTTGGGAAAAATTGACTATACAATTACAATATGAAAGCAGAAAATTACAATTGAAAGGAAAATATAAGATGATTACTCTATTCACCACCAGCTCCTTATATAGGAATATTATTAGTCTTACTTCCACCATCCAACAATCAATTCACCACCCAAAAATTAAGAGAGTCAAAAGGAGGGTGAAGAATCTAAAGGAAATTAATGTTTCAAAGTTGACCTGGAAAACTAACTTGATTCATCCTCCATTTGGACGTTCCAATTTGACATTGAAGGAGGCTGAATAATAAGAGGTTGTAGAAGAAAGATATCTTCCTCCATGTGTCCTCTATCATCTGTACAAATTATAGGTCCATTGGCTCACCCGTTTGGATGTTATGGTCGAAATGGTGGGACAACTTGATGTGCATTAATGTCGGGCCCACCATTTAAATCTCAAATTCAGATCCCTTTATCATCCTGAAAACTTCAGAATTAGATATGGCCACAGTTGAATAAAATGATCATAATATTTTTATCTTTCTAATGTAAAATTTTTAGTTTCATTGGGCTTGGTGTGTGGGGGCCACCTTTGTTTGATTGGCCTTAGGACCATTATGCCTTTTCCAGCAAGTTTCTTCATCCAGGCTCACAAATATCCATCTTCCTATGGGATTCATACAATATACCTAAAATATAAAATGTTCCAAACAAAGTGTTAAATAATATATCAAAATTTCAAATTCATAAAATGAATATAATGACGTCCACAAACAGATGAATGATTAGGACCAAATTTTCATTTTAAACATGAATTGCATTTAAGATGAGAAATGAAGTTCTCTTTATGTAATTCAGTAAAAACAAATTATTGACTTTGGTATAATGAATATAAATATATTAACAAATAATATTTTCCACTTTCAGTTACTAATCACACCCCCAACTTGAGTTTTGCTAGTCATGAGCAAAATACATTACAAATTTGAAATTCAAATCCCATTTTCCAAAAACATTTTTATACACATTGCTCACCCAAAGACCTCATACCCTAAAAAATAATAAAACCCATCAATATCATTTTAAAAAAACTAGGTCCATAAACATATCCCATACCAAAGCCAATTCTTTGTTCAATTCCATCGCCACATTTCATCTAATTTCAATTAAAAATGATGAAGTGTTGTGAATCACAAAAGATATGGGTCCCATTTTATTATTAAAGAGAAAAAATGGAAGCACTAGGTGGGAATCAGATTAATCCTTAAGATGAGTATCCAATTTTGTTTTTTTAAAAAATTTGTTTGATGGTATTTTTTATATTTTTTTAACCACAATATATATGAAAAGACTAAATCTTGGCAAGACAACTATGGAGTCACTTTCCCCAAGTGTCGGATGCCACACATATTGTCAATTCCATGATCTATAATAGAAATATAAATCCTAACTCTGGGCAAGAAAACTATGGAGTCATGATCCCCAAGTATCAGATGCCACACATTTGGACAAAACATTGCTCTATGTAGTCATATTTGTTTTCAATTTTTTTTTGTTTTTTTTTGATATCCAAATTAAACTAAATGTGACCCCAAAACCCTATGGTATAATGAAAGGGACCCAAAAACTCAAATTTACACCCAAGATCCAGTAGACGTGCATTGTGGCATTTTTATTAAGAGGATTAAAATTTAAACATTGAAAAATCACATCGGACAACCGCACTTTCAAAAAATTGTTCTCATGAACTTAAACATGCATCAAAATCAAGAATCAAGGCATGAAAAATTATTTGATATCCAATTATAGAGTTTTCAATGTGTGGTATCATGTTCAAGGTTAATGGAATTTTTCATTACATGCATGTTCTTATTAAAAAAAATATTTTTTATTTCATCTCCCCCCCAACATTGAATAACACTGTACCTAGTGTTTAATGAAAACTTATATGGGGGTAGAGGAATATGAGAGGTGTTCTAAAAAAAATTTAAACAATAAAATGGATCAAATTCACATGGATTTTGAAGTTAAAGTACATGATGCTCCAGATTACTCTTTTGATCTCTTGGGAGATATAGGAACTTCCTTGATCGAATATTTACCACCAAAATTAGTCCATGATCCATACAAAGTATAACAAAAAAAAAACAAAAAAAAAACAACACAATAATTTATTGAAAACCAAGTATCTACATTTTTATGGTTTTCCTTATTTTTAATTTTTTTTTAATTTTAAAATCATGCTGATGATACATTGTCTTCTTTATATTTTTTGGGTATGGTATTACTCAGGGATCACACTGTGTGAAACAGATTAATATGGTGCTCCCATTTCATACCAATCCTTACTCATAAAATAAGAACATGTCACCAATATATTTTTTTAAAATACCTACAAAAACATAAAATAAAATAAAATAAACCGATGATACATTGTCTTCTTTTAAATTTCTGGGTAAGGTATTACTCAGGGATCACACCGCATGACACGGATGAATACAGTGCTCCCCTTTCATACCCATACTTACTCATAATAAAAGAACAGGTCAACAGTCTATGGTAATTTTTTATATGAAGAAAATTGATTCACAATGATTTTAACTATGAAAACCACGGGTTGCCTCCCATACATCACTTTTGTTTAACGTCATTAGCTAGACTTGAACCCCCCAACATATCGAATTCCATCTTTCAAAAGGATAATGAAGCCATATTTCTCCACTTCAACTTGATTGAGATTGATGGTTTTTTTAGAATCATTTACTTGTATAAAACAATGTTCTAAAATGAATCTTAAGACACAAGGAAGGTCATAAATTGTTGATCTAGTGGCATTGTTTTCATGCCTAAGACGTCAAGGTTCAATCTAACATTATTGCTTTCATGAGATGATTGTATGATTAAGGTATGGTCATGGATATCACCTATGATGGAATTCTAATGTGGGGAAGAATGGATAATGTTTTTGAGTTCTGGTCGATTGCAATTTCCTAATGAAGATTGGAAACTTGAATGAAAGTCAGTTTCTTCTCAAAAAAATTAGAATGAATTGGGTTATTTTGAAAAAATGATTCATCCCCAAAAGTGTCTAGTTCAATTTCAGGAGTGTGTATGGGCTCAATTTTTGGTATTTCTCCTAATTTTTCAGTGATTGGGGATTTTTAAAAATCATCAATATAGAAATATTCAGGACTCTCTAACCACAATGTCAAATTTCTCTCTAGTGAATAGAAAAAATCATTTTCCTCTTGATTTAACCACCCATCAACAAGTCCTTTATTATCTTAGACTATCTCAAATCCAATGGGTGTTTCTTCAATAAATTCATCTGAGGTCTGTGGGAGACAAAATTTTTGTATTAGTGATGAGGAAGAGACAACCTTAGTGGGAATGGGTTCCACAAAAGTCTTAATTCTTTATATTTCTAATCTCATTGATGAAACTTCTGAATTCATTTTAAACATTTATTCACACAATTGCTCACAAATTGTTTCAGGATTATGGTTGATAGATGTTTTCACATCATGGAATTCCTCACTATTCAAATTTTTAATCATTGGTGATAGGTATGGAAATTGATCTTTTAAACATTCATCATTACAAATATCGTTCATGTTATCGGGTGTGGGGTATTCATTCAATGGTTGATCAAAGTAATTAAAAAAGATTAGGGATTCCCACTGTGGATTTTCTAATTGATTACATCCTGAGTTTGTGAAGGTATATTTTCTAATATACTCCATTGGATTCATTTGAAAATTTGGAATCATGATTTTATTTAGTCAAAAAATAGAAATGGGAAAAAGGAAGAGAAATGGGGATGAGAAAAGAGTAATGAGGGAGAATAGAAAGATATTTTAAGGTGACTTACTTTGTCCCCGGAAACGGTGCCAAAATTTGGTTGCGCCCAAATTTACCCTACATGTAAAAGTGGTCGATGTAGTACATGTATGTGTTGAATCCACAGGGACCGAAGAACAAACCTTGAGACACTATGATTGGATACGGGATTGGCTATGAAGTAACCAACTATGGGGTTGATTGATTTGAATAAATATTGATTTTATTTAAAGAAAGAAACAAACAAAATGACTTGAATTAAAAAAATTAATTAATATGAGTCGATCCTAGGTTGTCTTTAGGGATTGATTGGATGTATTTGTTTTTCTTTGGATTTTATGTTCATTAGTTCAAGAGGTATCTATTGAATGAAATAATTCCTCAGCATCATTCTCTGATTCAATCCATACTAAATTTCAAGGCTAATCACCAATGCACTTAGAGGATAACTTTGATGATCACTCTATGGAATTGGATCATACTAGTACTCAAATTGTGTTGTCATTAAAGTCGGTGAAGACAAAGAAGAAGATAAATAAAACAAAAGAACTTTTAAACTAATGAACATATTTATGAATTTAAGAACATAAATTAACAATCAATACACCCCCATGTGACTCCCTAGGATCAACCGATTAATGTTTACCCCTTAATTGACATTATTCTATTAATTTCAGAGGGAATTCTACTTAACGAAGTGGGATTGACGAAGAAAAACATTAAGAAAAATGTACACACTAGTGTTGTGTGAGGAATTCACAAGTGTTAGTGTTAGTAAATTCCTACATAGATTCAATGGTATCAATGTGTGAATAAAATGTATATAAATATTAAATAAGAATAAAAAACTTTTATTAAGATATTACATGTGAAAGAAAAACATACATGGGAAAAATTGACGATACGATTACAAAATGAAAGCAGAAATTTACAATTGAAAGGAAAAAATATGATGCTTATTCCCTGAAACACCATCTATTTATATAGGAATATTATGAGCCTTAGGTCTATCCCCCAATAATCGATTCATACCCCAACAATTAAGAGAGTCAAAATGAGGGTGAAGAATAAAAAAGAAATTGACATTTTGAAGATGACCTGGAAAACTATCATGATTCATCCTCTATTTGGATGTTCAAATTTGACATTGAAGGAGGCCAAATAATCTGTGGTCATAGAAGAAAAAAATCTCCATACATGTGTCCTATATCATCTTTTCAATTTATAGGTCATTTGGCACACCCGTTTGGATGTTATTATCGCAATGGTGTGATGACATTATGTGAATTAATGTTGGGCCTGCCATTTAAATCTCAACTTCAAATCCCTTTATCATCATGAAAATTTCAGAATTAGCTCTGGCCACAGTTGACTAAAATGATTCTCATATTTTTATCATTCTACTATAAATCATTTAGCTTCTATTGGGATTGGTGTGTGTTCCCCAAATTTGTTTGATGGGCCTTTCGCCCATTATGCTTTTTCAATCATATTTCTACATTCATGTGCAAAAATCACCATCTTCCCTTGGGATTCAACCATTGGACCTAAAAGATAAAATGATCCAAAAAAGGTGTTCAATAATATCCCAAAATGTAAAATTCAGAAAATGAATATAATGATGTCCACAAACAGATAAATGATTGGGCCCAAATTTTTATTTTAAAGATGAATTGTATTTAAGATGAGAAATGGAGTCCTATTTATGTAATGCACTAAAAAATGTTTATGGACATTGGAACAACGAATATAAAGATATTAAAAATTAATATTAGCCACATTAAGTAACTAATCAATCATGTCATCAATCCATATTAATTGATATTGTTTTATTATGATCTTGTTAATATTATGATAATTAATTTATTGGTACATTGACCCATCCTTCTTCTTGATGAGGAGAACAGATGAACCCCATGAAAAATTACATTGGAATATAAAACTATTATCCATATTATCAAATAGTATATTGTTCACCTCCTAAATTTAAATAAGTTCTATTCTATTTTGATTGATAGATATTGGAAAAATTCTAGATATGTGAAAAAATGGTAACTCAACCTGACCACTAAGTAGAAGACTAACCAATTCCTTAGAAAACACTACATTTAAATCCCACATAACAATAATTAAATTAATGATGATATTTTATATAGTTGTGATTAATTTATCTGTGTTCTATTTCTCAAAAGGAAATAATATATATTCTTTGGATAATGATATTAAATGACCCCATCTTTTCACATGTATTGGATTAGAGGGTGGTTTCCTTATCTCTAATATTTATATTGGAATCTATATAGAGATATTCTTAAATGCCTAGCATATCATTGAATTCCACTATGGGGAGTATCCTTTATTTTTATGTAATGTCTGATCAAATAATGTTTATTATAGGAGAGATATATTCTAAGGAATAAATAATTTTTCCATTTTTTGTTTTCACTAACTTCAATACTTCCATTTTTAAAAGTGGATATTTAATATTTATAATAGAACTTTGTGATATTAAAGGATACATAGACACATGAATGATAATCCTAAGATAATTAAATGATTATGGTTCTATGCTTTTATGTAATCAAACATAGTATTTGGTATGAGACATTTATAAAATTTATTCATATTAATGAGAATCTATTAACATTTAATTGATAACACATAAATGAAATATATTCACCAATATAGGATTTATCATTTTGAATCTTTGTTATCCATGTTATACTTCATATCATTATGATTTTTTAAAGTTTTTATTCCATTTATAAATGTTAATTCATAGCTTTTGAATTTACCAAAGTGTATTCCCAGGGAATGTCAAAATAGGTGTGCACCAATGCCTCTTTTTTGGTCACCAAGGGACAAGAAATTACGTCTCAATGCGCCATTCTCAGGTTTATTACCATTATATACAACTTTTGTGGAGCCACATCCACTTGTAGTATCCATATTGGATTTTCTTTTCTTATAACCCAACTACACAATACTTTACCTAAATTTGGGGATGTTTTTTATTTTTAGGTGCATATCTAATGATTTCAAAAAGGATTTCTAATAATAATAACCAAGATCTAACATAACAATTCATTGATACGAACTATAAAAATGTATATCATTAATACACATTAATTATTATTTTATTCAATAAATATTCACTTAATAAATCCCTAGAATGCAATGAGTCCCAATGTCATTGTGTAATTACATAATTTACACAAAAAATTTAAAAATAAAGACAACATTATTATTAATATACTATATAATATGACCTTATATTCCTTGAATATTCTTAAACTATATGGGATATACTAGGTTCAATCAAAAGAAAATGGTGAGATAAAAATTTCAGTAAAGAAATGATAAATGTGTAACATCCCCCAATCTAGCACACTATCACATGGCCAAAACAAGTTGGTAACATCACCTAAATAATTCCCCCACATACAATGGATATTTGTGAATAGAACCAAGGGTTTGAAAAGTATTATCGGTATAGTATACCACTTCTAACATATCCCAATCGTAATAGAATTATCATACATAATTGAATATTAGTGTACTGAGAAAATAGAAATAAAACATTACAATAGAAATATCTCAAAAATAAAAATGAATAAAATATTAACTAATAAATAAATAATAAATAATGTAATTATAGGATATATTTAAAATAAAGTTCAATCTTGGGGAAACAAAAAAATTAATAACATACACAAATAACCACTCAATAGTCAAGGGTCCTAATCCCCATGTCGGTCCCATATTCTATATGAAGACCATCTTGCACGAAATAATCAACCACAATGTCCATTTACATTATCTAATCCATCATCCATGTAATCTACCCAGGTAAAAAATTGTATCCCGAGTAGGCAGTGAGTAAAACATAGTCAGTTGACACCACCATGTCTAAACATAACATATCATATAAAAGGTTCACAAAATAATAAAATAAATTTTTTTATTGATTAATAAAAAAATAAATTAATTCTACTACAACCTAATTTGGAACAATGTCAGAATATCTATGAACATGATTCATATATATCCTTACCCTAGAAATATATATATGATAAAAAAAATCCAACATCATCTCCATATTCTAATGTCCCTGGTGAGATCTCAAAGATATGCCAACCATAACCATAGTTTCGTGGTATACATCAAAAAAATCGAGGATAAGACTTGTATATAATTATTTCTAGAAGTAATTAATGGCTGATTGTGGAATATTCATTACAACATGCATTATGGACATTCTCATGATATAAGCATTTCACAAGGTGTTATGGCCAAGCCAGTCACATAAACTATTAAGCATCTATTACTATGCATAGTCCACTATATAAGAACTACAACATGAATCACAAGGAATAACCTACTATAAAACCATTAAAACCTGAATCATTAGGTATAAAACAATATAAATGAATTATATCAATTAACACAATGAGTAGTCATAGCATGGATATCACAATATTGGCTTATATGGATCAATTGTTAATTATAAAAATTTCTATTTATCATTCAGTGTCAGATTTCATTTGGCATTTCATTGTAAATAAATAATGTTTTAATCATTTCAATGACCAATTCATGCCCAGGGGAATCTATATAAATAAATCACCAACAATTTATGTCATGTTAAACAAACATTAAGCCATTAGTCAATTCATTTATAATCAAGGGGTCACTCACCTGATTGATAGATAAATGAAAATTCAATAAAAAATGTATCTAACGGGATTCCATGGAATAATAAAATTAATAATTCTACTAATTTATGCCAAATAAATTTTTGAAAAATCAAAATATTTCAGATACATATCAATTATACGCACTATTGGGATAGAGTTTATAACCCATTCATTTATCCAGAAATTATTTTAGCACCTGTATGGGGTATCACAAATGTGGAAGAAAGTGGAGGAGAACAAAATTAGAATACATGATCAATCTATATATTGAATAAGAACCAAAGTAACTACGGTCATTAGATTTAGACCAAAAAATTGAGAGACATAGAACAACAAGGAAAACCTAAGAAAAATGACTCATCAAGAATCAATCAATCGAACATGATGTTTAGTAATAATGATGGTGATCCAAAATCACCTAAATAACCATCCTTGGACGAGAGGTGGGAGATTCACTAATCAAATTTGAAAAAGGTCACACATTATGCTACATAACATTTTTGGTCATGATATTACACGGTGGCCAACTCAATTATATTTTGTGTATTTATTTTTCAAGGGAAAAACTAAAAAAAGTTGTCTTAGAAGAAAATTATTAATTTTCTAGAGAATTGCATGACGCGAATAGTTTACACGATTTGAACCCACTTCATGAAATGTACTAGTTTCATGACATGTTTCTGGAATAATTTACACATCGTATAATACATTTTCACATTGTGTAAATACCTTATTGACAATTTTTAGATTAGTTTCCCATTGATGGTTCTAAATACTATCAAATGTTTTCAGATGCATGAAAAAGCATCGTAAATCAATTTAAAAAAATTTAATTTGGAATCCGTTATTTAAAATTAATGTAAATATTGGAAACCGATGTAATTTTTTCCAATAAAACATCCCATTCATCGATCAAGACTCAACCACGAGGGCTTAAATTCATAGGACAAAACCAATTGAAGTCATTTAACAACAAAAATAAAAGATGAACATAAATAGAAACAGAAAAGATCTTACAACCTACCTACCACATAAATGCTCATACCTGAGCTACTATAAGAGTCACTATGGTCTTTTTGCAAACATGTCTTCCCACTATGCTCACATATCTAACTCCCTCTACAACTTCACCTCCTAAACACACACATGCATCCACTATACTCAAACCAAAGAATCACCTTTCCATTAAAATTATACCCCATATGGTCAAAAATCTATATTTGATTCATTATAATAGAGTTATAAATATTGAGAATTATTCCCCTGACATCCACTACATGATAATGGTCGAGATGATATCTCCAAATAATGGACAAGTGAAAAAAATCATGCATATAACTGTATTTGTAACAACTTGAGATTTTATTATAATTATTCTTTTTAATTTCATTGATGTATTCTGTTGTATGCTACACCAATATTATCTTTCTCTATATGCAACACCGTATTATCTTGAAGTATACACAACAATATTCTTGGCTCGTGTTACACACAATTTCAAGTTCGTTTTGAAGAAATTATTCTACGCAACATTAAGTATATATTTTTTTAATGTTTAAATGAAATATGGTTGTATTCTGTTATACGAAACAATAATGGAGTCTTGTACAACACACAACCCTGACTTGGCTTGCATTATACACAATCACGACCTTCCTCGATAGCATGCGTAGTACGCAATATCAGATTTTACTAAACAATGATATATTGTTATAATATTATTATGGACTAGTCGTTATGAATAGTATTAAATACATTTTTAATTTTATAACATTATTATTAATCATACACATTTTCAAGAATATGGTATGAAAACAAAATAAAATTTTCATGTAAAATATGTATTTTTAAAAAATTGCAGTTTTCCCACCTTTTAATGGTGCACCCACTTTAAATCTTGTTTTCGACATTTCTATAAGTTCAATTTGACAAAATAAAATTCTTTTTTGGAATCAGGATATAAAAATTTACATTTGATAAAATTTTCATATTATTCTGATAACTTTCATCTTTTAATGAATAGTCAACACACGCTATATTTTAATTAAAAACAAATTTTTTCATCACAATAATTTATATGGTTAGATTATCATTTTAATTGGTTTTAAAGTGTAATTAGAATATATTTTTACTATTTAATCCAATGTTGGTCATTGGAATTAATTTCACTTTGAAATTGGATAAAAACAAGTATCAAACTTTTGATAGTTATTGTTTCTTAAAAACACGATATTTGTTTTGATTACGCTAATTAATTTTAAAATTAATTAATTCCAATTCTATGTTTTGAATTGGGGAAAATAGACATCAATTTTGAATTCAGAATATCCAACCATGCTTAGGCTAAATTTTTGGTATTTTTCTGAAAAACATAAATTTTCAATGAATAGTGAAATCACATAGTGGTAGTTAAAAATCATAGTTTTTCATTTAAATGAAATTTTACCACTTCTGTGAATTGAATTTCAAAAATCAGAGAGACATGATTAATATCAAGGACTAAAATGTGGTTCAATGAGATGAAAATAATTTTTGATGAATAGTAACTTTTTACTTTTTTTCAACGGTTAAAAGTAAATAGGGTAATTAAGGGTAAAAATGATATTATTAATACCCAAACACATGTCCTAATTCTATTGGATAAGTGTAATTCGACCAAAAACAACCTTAGGAACAAAATATGACCATTTAGGTCCACGTGGATTTGATTAGGACATTTATTATTAATTTATTTAAAGAGGGGTTAAAATAGTTAAAATAAAAGTTTAATAACTTAATAATTTTTAATATAGGGTTATACATAAGATAAATTCGACTATACATATACATTAGAAATCTAAGAAGATTTCCTACCTAAGGGTATTTTATTTATAATTTTGAGACATTAAATAATTTAATTTATTTGTGACACAATGGTGATGCAGTAATTACCTAAATAATGAAATATTAAAATAATTGATACCCAATTTAATGTAATTTGAGAAATTTTATGAATTCCATTAATTTTTTAGGTTAATAGGACATGTTATTATTGAATTAATTAACTTTTTTCGAACTAATCATGCTTTTATGATTTTCACAATAATCCATTACCAAATAGTGTCAAATTTACATAAAATAGTTCTTAAGAAAATATTATATTATTAATTGTAATTATATTCTTAAAAATCTATGGTTCATCCAAGATACCTATATCATGATAGTTGTATAATTAATGGACCACTTGGGGGTCTCTAGGAGTTATATTGTAAGTTTAATACCAATATAATATAAAAATACAATGTGACATGGTAAATGTCAATCTAATTAACTATGAGTTAAAACTAAAAGATAATATTAATATAACGACCCAAACCTATCCAACATCTATTGGTTGAGATAATTTAGACCCATACCCACATTATATTCAAAATAAATCAATTTGGAGATATTAAAAACTGAATATGACTTTTAATAAAATAATATTTTAAGTTTTTCCAATGGTGCCCCTCTCCTCCCTTATAAAAAGGGCACCCCTTCCCTCTTCTCTTAAAACCCTTTTGAACATTGAAGCTCGGCCAAACCCGACCCATTTATCTTCTCCACTTCCCTAGAAACATTCTGTAGGTTATGGTTTTCAAAAAAGGCCAACTATACTTCTTTAAGAGAAGGCTTAAAGGAGAGGCGTCGAAGAAGAGGTAATCTCTTCTTTCAATTCTATAAAGTTTCTTTCTTCTTATACTTCCTCTTCCTTAGTTGTTTCATTATTAAGTAATAACATCAGTATTAAATATATACTGATATGTTATTATAAATATTAAACAACTCAATTTCACCTTCTATTCATCCTACGAAAAACGAAATCACAACGCATGCGTACTTACGGAATACCATCTCCACTCCGTGGTGTAATCTGTTTTCAACCACCACCATACATGGATGGGTATAATGGTGTAAATATATTACTATATATTATTATTGTAATGTGATATTGATTCTGAAATATTATACATACACTTCAATACAATACCATGATCATGGAAATTATATCATCGCTCATGCGTACGTACGGACTACCATCTCCAAGACGTGATGAGATTCATTCTCCATGTTAACCATTCATGAATGATTATAAAGTATATATAGTGAATAATAATGAAATATATTATATAATAATCATACTAGATTTATTAATATAGATATATTTAAGTCATCTACTTAATTCTATTCAATTGATTATGGAAACGAAAACAGCGTTCATGCGTACGTACGACCTACCGTCTCCATGAACTGTGTATTTCGTTCCATTTATCGATCTATCATATATATATGTATATTATGAATATATATTATATATAAACCATGTTTTACATTCTAGAATTATTTAAATCAGTATATAAGTAATAATATCTAGAACAACAAGTCGAAACACATACGATAAATGAAACCAGTTTACCCCAAATGCTGCTTTAACATAGAATTTTCCAAAGAACGAGTAATATAATGTCATTAGTGGACCATATATGATATCATACAAATTAATATGATTTTGTAATAAGTCAATGACATTATTTAAATCATTATACAGGAGTTTCAGATACATACAAAGCATATCTAATGTAAGGTAAAGGATAATTTTGCAAATCTCATTTTTATCCGAGATTGATTATTTATAATTATTTACTGGGTTTATTGTTCTCATCCATGTCGTTTTTTATAAAAGTGTTTTCATGTTTGTTTAAAGTAATTTTTACCCATTTTGACTTTTACCCCATGATATAGAAGGAATCTTTCTTTTGTTTACCCTACATGGTACATTTTTACTTTTCTGGAAAAAGTACGAGAAGAATGTTTTAATTTTTTAACTTATACGACATGAAATGATTTATAAGGTTTTATAAAGCCTTGTTTTCATGAAGCTTCCTCCAAAATATTTTATTACAGTTTTCTAAAAAATCATTTTCTATTAAAATTGAATGACATTTAGTGAAATGAAAATGATTTTGAATAAGAAAGGATATTTTCCTCAAGAATTCATCTCAAGTGTTTTATGAAAACCATTTTCCATATAAGATTAAATTATTTCATATGTGTATGTTTCAAGTATAATGTATCTATGATTTACATGGTTTCACAATTATTATTATGAAATGATATCCATTTGTTTTATATGGATTATGTATTGATGGGATGATTTTTATGAAACCCATTTTATTCTTTGGGTCATGATGAATGAATTATGTTTATTTTGTTGCACAAGTAAGAATTATTTCATTATGAGATGGGTGTGGCCTATATCTAACTCCAATGAATTGGGTAAAGATTTATATATCATGATATAGACAGGTCTGGAATGGTATGTTAAACCGGTTTTGTATTACAGGACTGGAATGAGGAGTGAACTCGATTCAAAAAGGGACTTTCTCCACTAAGACGGTCTTGGCAGCAATACCTTAGCTACTATGGAAGTCACATCATGTGCTTAATGGTTTGCCACAAATACATGTTTTATTCCCCTGCTATTTTATCATGATTTATGTTCCATTATGATCTACGCCTTATGTACTGCCATGTTTTGTTCCATTGCCAAATATTTTGATGTTTAAACTTTATGTTCATGTTTTTATGTTCAAATGTATATTATTTGTTTTATTTTACCCATGCTTACCCTTACTGAGCATTTAATCTCACCCTTTATTTGTTTTCTTTTCCCCAGGATTTAAAGTAATGTTTTAGGTAAGAAAACCAAAAGGGGAAGATCATTATAGGAGATGTTGAAGATATTTCAACGTGGTTAGATGGTTATATTCCAAGCTTCCAAAGTCACTAAACTATTACAATCATTGAGTGTTTGTTTTTGTTATGTATTAAGTATTCTAAAAAAGTACTATAATTTCAATGTACATCAAGATTCAGGTCTCTACAGTTGGTATCAAAGGAACGGTTTAGTTAACCTTTGGAAACTAGGATGCAAAAACATTAGTGAGATTCCAAGAGATATTTCTAAGGTATGTCTAGGGATGTCCCTATGGTTAAGTATAAGTATAGGTTATAGTCCTAGAATTACTGTAACGATCATAGAATTAAACCTAAGATGTTATATATTGAAGTTAATCCCCCTTTATAATGTTTTTTTACCTATCATGATTTTTGCCTCTCACGCTATTCTTTTTGGGTTTTAGAAAATGGATTGAAATATGAATATTCACAATAATGAAGAATATGATGGACAATGGAATGATATTCTTCATGATCAATCAAATGAAATGGGATTTGGAAGGGGAAACATAGTTATTATGCCTAATCAGGAATCTCATAATATGATCAATAATCTCACCTTTGGTAAGTTTCTTGACTCAGATAATAAGAGAAAGATGGAGTTTCATGATGAATATAGAAGAAAAAAAGTTCAATTTCCCTCATGTAAGTCATGTGGGAAGAGGCATCAAGGACAATGTTTCAAAGGAACTGGAAGATTCTTTGGGTGTGGAGAAGAAGGAAACAAAGATAGTAATTGTAAAGGAAAAGGTTCAGTTAACACCATGGACAAGGATAATGGTTTTTCTAAGACATCAACAACGGTTAAGTGTTTTAGATGTGGATTGTACGGGCATTATGCAAACCAATTCCCTAAGGGAAAATCTCATAAAGAGAATCAGCATGGTCATATGGGTAATATTTATGTGGATGGTGATGAAGAGACTACAAATGATATATGAGATGGATGAAATGATGAAGCTCAGTCAGTGGTTTAAGAAGGTGGTGTAATGATTGTATGTTTATCAAGATTAATGTATGGTACTATGGAATAAAGAAAAATCTAAGGATTGTTACACTGTTTCCTTTGCTTGAGTTTTGAAAGTATATGATGAATGGTAACAGTAACCATGAAAGGTTATTCAGATATCTTTGGAAAATAGATGATATGCGCATAAAGAAGGGATAAGGAGAAAATGAAATGTTTGATAGTATTCATGAGCTCATGACTAATATAAAGACAGTGTGATATCATGGTTTGATGATATAAATTTTTTGGGATTTTGTTATGTGGAAGGAGTTATCTATTGACAGCATTCATGTTTTCACTAAGGTTCAATGGGTATTCATTTTCCAAGAGAATACATTATTAAGGTATTCACATGATTTGAATGTGACCAACAAGATATATGAGGGATAAATGATGGTATTCACATTCTTGTTATATGACCTTTTTAGTAATTGTTATCTTTATACTATGAGATTGGACATATGTATTTTGGATAAGCCTTAATATTGGAATGGATTATGTTTGACACAAGTTAGTATTGTTTAAGGCAAGATTTTTTTTGATATTATTGATAGAATGTTATAATAGTAAAGTTTTAGAAAAAGGACAACCCGTACGATGACTGACAACCCGTCGCGTCAGACAAGGCTATGAGAATCAAACCCACAACCGATGCGTGACAAGTCTTTATCACCTACCACCGGCCTACAAGAAGTCATCGGTTAGTATAAATGTGTTTTAATATATTAAGTGGTGTGATATATGTAGTATACATCCTTTTTAGGAGCAAAATATGATTAATATCACTATAGATGGACTTATGTATATTTGATAACTTTTTCTAACCTTTTGTTTGAGACAGATTGAATTACATATCATTATATCACCTGATCTACTGACATTTCATGAATGATGGATTCAACTTCTTTTCTTTAAGAGATGAAGTGGAAATTGTCCATGGAATGATCAATGGTGAGATTGTACCAAAATCATGTATGTATTTCTTCTAATTCTAAATTTACAACATTAGGGAAATGATATTGAAAACCAAAAATTTTGTCCAAATACTCTTATATATGAAGAATCATATGGTACCTTAGATAATCAAAAATCTATGGCTTTGTGATTATTGGCTTTTTCATAGCCATGTTCTCTACCACTCTCCATCAGAATATGATGGTTAGATTTTTATTCCATATTCATATTTTTACTTATGTTGTCCTATGTTGAAACCCAATACTGAGTTACTTTGGGTGACCATTATGATTATAAACTTCCTTTTTAAAAATATGTTTTCGTATTCCTTTTAACGATGTGGGTTTCTATGAAAGAAACTTTCAAGTAGTAAACCATTTATAAACCTGACGAATTTCGAGGGCGAAATTAATTTTAAGGGGGGTAGAATGTAACAACCCAATATTTTATTAGAATTATTCTTTTTAATTGCATTTATGTCTTCTGTTGTATGCTAAACCAAGATTATCTTGCACTGTACACAACACCGTATTAGCTTGCAGTATACGCAACACTATTCTTGGCTCGTGTGACACACAATTTCAAGTTCGTTTTGTAGAAATTATTATATGAAACATTAAGAAGAGATTTTTTTAATGTATAAATGAAATATGGTTGTATTATGTCATACGAATAAAAAAAGGAGTCTTGTACAACACGCCACCTTGACTTGGCATGCATTACACGCATTCACGACGTTCCTCGATAGTGTGTGTAGTACGCAATACCGGGTTTCACTAAACAACGATATATTGTTATAATATTATTATGGACTAACTGTTATGAATAGTGTTGACTATATTTTTAATTTTATAAAATTATTATTCATATTACACATTTTCTATAAAATGGTATGAGAACAAAATAAATTTTTTGTGTAAATTACGCATTTTTCAAAAAGTGCAGTTTTCCCACCTTTTGATGGGGCACCAACATTAAATCATGTTATTGACATGTCTATAAGTTCAATTTTAAAAAATAAAATTCTTCTTTGGAATCAGGATATAAAAATTTACTTTGGATAAAATTTTCATATTATTCTGATAACATTCATATTTTAATGAATAGTAAAAACACGTTATATTTTAATTGAAAATATCTTTTTTCATCGCAATAATTTATATGGTTAGATTATATTTTTAATTGGTTTTAAAGTGTAATTAGAATATATTTTTACCATTTAATCCAATGTTGGTAATTGTAATTAATTTCACTTTGAAATTGGATATAAACAAGTATCAATCTTTTGATAGTTATTGTTTCTTAAAAACACGCTATTTGTTTTGATAATGTGAATTAATTTTAAAATTAATTAATGACACTTATATGATTTGAATTTGTAAAAATAGACATCAAATTTGAATTCGGAATATCCAATAATTCTTAGGCTGAATTTTTGATATTTACAGAAAAACAACAATTTTCGATGAATAGTGAAACCACTTAGTGGTAGTTAAAAACTGAATTTTTCATTTAAATGAATTTTTACCACTTCTGTGAATTGAATTTCAAAATTCTGAGAGACACGGTTAATATCATGGACTAAAATTTGGTTCAATGAGATAAAAATAATTTTTGGTGAATAGTAACTTTATACTTTTATTTACCACAGTTAAAAGTAAATAATGTAATTAAGGGTAAAAATGATATTATTATTACCCTAACACATGACCTAATTCTATTGGATAAGTTAAATTCGACCAAAAACAACCTTAGGAATAATCTATGACCATTTAGGTCCACTTGGATTAGATTAGGACATTTATTATTAATTTATTTAAAGAAGGGTTAAAATAGTTAAAATCAAAGTTTAATAACTAAATAATTTTTAATATAAGGTTATACATATGATAAATTCGACTATAAATATTAATTATAAATCTAAGAAGAATTCATATGTAATGGTATTTTATTTATAAATTTTAGACATTATATAATTTAAGATATTTATGACACAATGGTGATGCAGTAATTAGATAAATAATGAAATATTAAAATAATTGATAGTCAAATAAATGTAATTTGAGACATTTTATTAATTCCACTAATTTTATAGGTTAATATTACATTTTATTATTGAATTAATGAACTTTGTTCGAACTAATCATGCTGTTATAATTTTCACAAAAATCCATTACCAAATAGTGTCAAAATTGACATAAAATAGTTTTTTTTAAAAATATTATATTATTAATTGTTATTATATTCTTAAAAATATAAGGTTCGGCCAAGATACTTATGTCATGATATTTTTATAACTAATGGACCACTAGGGGGTCGCTTGGAGGTATATGGTATGTTTATTAACTATATAATATAAAAATACAAAGTGACATGGTAAATGTCAATCTAATTAACTGTGAGTTATAAGTAAAAGATAAGGTTAATATAATGAACCAAACAAGTCAAAAATATATTGGTTGAGAGGATTTAAACCCATATCCACCTTATATTCAATATAAATCTATTTTGAGCTATTAAAAAATGAATATGACTTTATAATAAAATAATATTTTACGTTTTTCCAATGGTGCTCCTCTCTTCCCTTATAAAAAGGGCACCCCTTCCCTCTTCTCTTGACACCATTTTGAGCCTTGATGCTTGGACAACCCCTGCCAATTTCTCTTCTCCACTTCCCTAGAAACATTCTGGAGGTTCTGGTCTTCAAAAAATACCAACTCTACTTCCTTAAGAAAAGGCTTAAAGGAGGTTCATCGAATAAGAGGTAATCTCTTCTTCCGATTCTCTCATGTTTCATTCTTCTTCTTCTTCCTCTTATTTAGTTGTTTCATTATTAAATAATAACATCAGTATTAAATATATACTGATATGTAATTATAAATATTAAACAACCCTATTTCACCTTCTATCCATCCTCAGAAAACGAAATCACCGCGCATGCTTAGGTACGGAATATTGTCTCCATGTCGTGGTGTAATATTTTTTCGACCAACAACTTACTTGGATGGGTATAATGGTGTAAATAAATAACTATATATGATTATTATAAGGTTATATTTATTTTGAAATATTATACATACACTTCAATACAATTCCACGATCATGGGAATGATATCATAGCTCACGCGTACGTACGGACTACCATCTCCACGACGCGATGAGATTCATTCTCCATATTATCCATTCATGAATGATTATAAAGTAAATATAATGTATAATAATGAAATATATGACTTAATAATGATACTTTATTTATGTATATATATATTTATGTCATCTAAATAATTCCATTCAATTCAATAAGGAAGCGAAAATAGCGTTTATCCGTACGTACGGCCTACCGTCTCCATGAACGGTGTATTTCATTCCATTTATCAATCTATAATATATATATGTATATGATGAATATATATTATATATAAATCATGTCTTACATTCTGTAATTATGTGAATCAGTATATAAGTAATAACATCATGAACAAAATGTCAAAACACGTACGATAAATGAAACGATTTTACCCAAAATGCTGCTTTAACATGGAATTTACAAAATAAAAGGTAATATAATATCATAAGGGGACCATATATGATATCATAACAATGAATATGATTCTGTAATAAGTCAACGAAATTATTTAAATCATTATACAGGAGGTTTGGATACATACGAAGCATATCGGACGTAAGGCACATGATAATTTTTCAAATCTCATTTTTATCCGAGATTGCTTATTCGTAAGTATTTACTCGAGATATTGTTATCATCCATTTCCATGTTTTATAGAAGTGTTTTCATGTAAGTTTAATATAATTTTTACCCATTTTGGCTTTTACCCCATGTCATGGAAGGAATCATTCTTTTTTTACCCTACAAGGTACTTTTTGACTTTTCTGGAAAATTACGAGAAGAGTGTTTTTATTTTTTAACTTATACGTCATCAAAGGAATTATATAGTTTTATAAAGCCTTATTTTAATGAATATTCCTCCAAAAGATTTCATGACTATTTTCAACAAAATTCATTTTTATTAAAATTGTATGACATTTTGTGAAAAGAAAATGATTTTGAAGAAGAAATGTTATTTTCCTCAAGAATTCATCTCAAGTGTTTTATCAAAACCATTTTCCATTTAAGATGGAATTATTTCAAATGTGTATGATTCATGTATAATGTCTCTATGATTTACATTGTTTCACTTTTCTTATTATGAAATGATATCCATTTGTTTTATAAGGATTATGTTATGATGGGATGATGTTTATGAAACCCATTTTATTCTTTTGGTTATGATAAATGAATTGTGTTTATTTTGTGTCACAATTAAGAATGATTTCATTATGAGATGAGTGGGACCAATATCTCCCTCCAATGCATTGGGTAATGATTTATATCTCATGTGATAGACATGGCTAGAACGTTATGTTAATCCGATTTAGTATTACAAGACTGGAACGAGGAGTGAACTCGATTCAGAAAGGGAATTTTTCCACTATGATGGTCTTGACAGCAATCCCTTAGCTACTATGAAACTCATATCATGTTCTTAATGGTTTTCCACAAACACATGTTTTATTCCCATGCTATTTTATCATGATTTATGTTCCATTATGGTCTATGCTTTATGTACTACCATGTTTTATGTCATTTCCCAAGATTTTGATGTTTAAACATTATGTTCATTTTTTTAAGTTCAAATGTATATGATTTTTTTTATTTTACCAATGCTTACCCTTACTGAGAATTTGAGCTCACCCTTTATATGATTTCTTTTCCCCATGATTTAAATAATGGATTTAGGTAAGAAAACCAAAAGGGGAAGATCTTTATGGGAGTTGTTGAAGATCTTTCAACATGATTAGAAGTTTATATTCCATGTTTCCAAAGACAATAAACTATTACGGTCCTTGAGTGTTTGTTTTTTTGTATTAAGTAATCCGAAAAAGTACTATAATGTCCATGTACGTCAAGATTCAGGTCTCTACAGTAGTACTATAGAAGGGATGATCATAACACCAATAGACTGACCATTTCCACTATATAAAACAACTCAATGAACTTGTGTACCAAAATTCCATATTTTTTTGTACGAAATTATCCCATAATAGGTGAGACTTGGTAAAAATAGTATAACAAACCTCTAACTCTAGTGGTAATCTATTATGGTCAAAATATGATTTCTACCTACTCAATGTGGTAACCTAAATCCTCCAAATCAATTGAACATACTCAAATGCATCCTACAAGAGAAAACTCCCAACATTTTTTGGATCAATTTACTATATACAATAACAATTATAACAACATGAACATACGTAAAATCATTAAAAGGATCCACTTATATTGATTTGTGGAGTCTATTAGTAAATAAAACCTCCATGAGTTCTATATTAATATCCCTTGAACCACCAAAATCCAAAACCAATGCTCATAACATATCCTTGAGTACAAGAATAGTTCTCTTAGATAGACAATCATTTTGAGAAAGGTAGTATGTTATAAAAAGAACGTGCAATCCTAGAGCCTTATAAAGAACCTATTGGAATCACGATGTGAAAAAATATCATTATTTGAAATGATACATTGTTTAACAACATACAATCAAACTACCTTGTACATATAAAGAAATCCTAGATCATAAACTATATTGGTCTTCCGAATATGAAATAAGTGGGATACCTTCATTGTTTGATCATCATTTTTAAATTAAACAACATTCATAAGTGGTTTCTGAGGAAGTTTTATTATAAAAGCTATACAGACATCATTCTTATTCCACTATGGAATGGGAATTAATTACAAATCCTAGATGAATGATAAAGTTTTTCTTTTACCTAATGAAAGGGGAATAATCTTAAATGAAATAATGCAACTTATTTCTTTACTCCTAACCACCATTACTGTTTAAATTGATCTTGATAGAACATTGTGAAACTAGAATATACTGACAATCTAGAAGCATGTTACCCTCTCATCATATCCTCATAAAAGGCCATGGGAGACCATACTTATCCATTTGACGAAGAGAATATTTTCTACTAAGAATCCATTCTAATGATTTCTCACCACCATATAATTTGTATCTCAAAACTACACCTTTGAGATCATATTACTACTGGGTCTTGATCCAGTCCAGAAAAAATGGTATTATAGATGTTGAATTCATATCTAATCATCTCTAAGAGAATTCTACACCAATATAAATATATAGATAATGTTTTGTCATATTCAACTCATCGAAAGAATCCGAATATATTTTTATCTGTGTTAATGGGATAAATTATTCAACAATAATGTTTCCCTTTCCTGTTTTATAAGCCAACTCAATGTTTGATGATTGTATATACTCGAGTGACCTTCTCCATCATTGGATTAGGTACCACTAATTAATGATACAAATTATGATCTCATGGTCCACATATACAACATAAATCTATGGCATGAGATTATTCCTCAAAAATCATAAAGAATTTATCCCCATTGTTAACAAAAATTATAGTGTAGGGTAATTCCTCTCATGCGATCTTAGCTATTTAGATCCATAAGAAACACTAGATGCTCCTTGATCTTGAATGGTCTGAGTCTATATCTAGATGTGTCACTGTACATAGAATATGTTTTACACGAAACAAGTAACGAGAGGATATTTTTTCAAATTATCTTGATATTGTCAAATGTGGGAAATCTTGGATAATGTTCAAATACAAACCTACACAACCCCAAAATCTTTTCATCTTGAAGGAATTACTGGGAAGATATCAAGATATCTTAGATTTAACATTCAATGTGTCCATTAAAAAGTCATCCTATGAGACTACTAGTCCTAAGAAGGGAAATAAATCAATTCAAATATTAAATTGGGTTTTTTTATTAAATACAATTTTTTTTGCAATTTTTTCATGATGATGTCATGATGGGGGTCGTAATTGTCTGTAATCTAAGAGTACACTAATATTTCATTGTCCAAACAACCACAAAACTGATCCACTAAAAGATGGAAGATATATTTCGTCAATGAAATGAATAATGGTGGTGCATTAGTCAAACTAATTGGAATATCTATAAACTCATACAATTTATATATATGATTCTAAATGTAATCTAAGGTACATACAAAGGACTTACTATCAAATTTTGGTATGATTGTCTCAAATCAATATTGGAGATGAATTTAGGGACTCTCAATTGGTTTAAGAGATCATCAATGTGAGGAAGGGGATACTAGTTTCTGTCAGTCATTTGGTTCAATATCTAATAATCCACACATAATTTCAAAGTACCATCAGTCTTGGTAGAAATAATAATTAGAGAACCCAATGGATATGTACTAATCTGTATTTAAAAAATTATCATATAAGAATATTGTCTTGAAATTTCATCTCTTAAAGCACTACTGGTTCTATTCATTAAGTGGCATAAAAATTGGTGATTCTCCCAACACCAACTTGCTTGTGAACTCAATATCTATCTTAATAAGTATGTTTTATAAATCATCAGGAAAGAAATTATAAAAAACATTCACCACTAAGGGAAACTAATTATGATGAATCTTACTACCGTATAGTGCCATACCCACTACCTGATCAATGAAATAATCTAATCTAAATTGAATTGGACATGCATGACCATCCAAAAGAACCCAATCACCCTTGATACTATACCTACCTTATTATGAATATAGAAAGATAACCATACTCTAGTTATAATAGATATCATTCATATATTTTACCATCCAATAAATAAAAATAATCAAATCTAAAACTCTCATTGGTTATTATAAGATACGGTAATCACCGATATATAGTAACACCCATTAGAGCATCTGATATTCAATAACCACACTCCAAATAGTGTATCATTGGTCATAAAACCATCATATACTTACACATTAGAGCTCAACCCAATTTCAAATATAGTAAAATAAATGAATATGATGAACCTATATCAAATAAATCATAATCAAGTGTAGATGATAAAAGAATTATACCACTAACAGTAGAAGTAACCGCATTCAAAATGGTTTGAGTATTCTTCATAACATGGTACTATCTAACCCCTCTTCCTTGCGCTATATCCTAACACACATAATCTATTCCATCAATCTAGAACATCTGTTCCTGCCCTAGAGTTCCATGTCCCTTACCACAACCATAACATATTATGAAATTCTAGCTAACTTTATGATGTGGTGTAGTTGAGTCTTTTCCAGACTCGAGTTCCTATCGTGATCCCTAAAACTTATCTGTTTCTTTATGACCCTACCAAACATGAATAGGTGTCCCATCCTACCATAATGATGACATAAAAAAGTGGAGTACAAATACTAAGGCCAGTTATTTCACATATTTTTATTTTTATTGCGCTATAATGAAACATGATCTTGAGATGGATTCCCACATCACATACTACAATCAATAGGATTACATTGGAGAAAACTATAATATTAGTGATTCTTTCCACCAGAATATGATATCATAGTTCGACCTGTAGAAACAACATGACACCTACTCTAGGTCTCTCTCAGATTTCCTTTTTTGATTAGTTAATTTTTCATCACATCTCTAAACTGGCTCATATGAATAATGTTTAACAATGGAATTATCTCACAGAAAAGAACATCAAGAAAACACCAAACCTAATAGATATCATTAGCTTCCCTTGATGGTTCAATTCCCAGCAGGTTGGGGAAAGTTTTAGCATAGTCCTATCCTGACAAGTTCACCTATTTGAAGTACAGGAACTCATGGTCCTTAGTATTCCAAAATGTTTTTAGGTATAATTTTGATCAGAACATCTTCCCAAAGTTCTTCAAATAGATAACATCATCATGCCTATACTGCTCCATAATATTCCACCAACACATGGAAGGTATATGAAGCCTATATATAACATGATTCGCATTCCTATATGTGGGTGTCTAAATATCCATAAAAATCATCTAGAATTACTTAATCTAGAACATTGATTCCTGGGGACCAACCTCCCCTGTAAACATATGAAAATTCATCATCTAAATCTCCACCAGCACATACATTGATGGAATTATGAAAACAATCTCCCTTACTCTGGATCACATGAATCCCATTAAGATATCACAATGATGAACATCCATATGATCCTTAAGAGAAATAGGACGTTACTATTCACCTGTTCTATAAGCATGTTAATTTCCACTCCCACGATGTTTGACGTGAAGAAAACAACAATGCATTTTCTCAAAAAGACAAACACACACCTTAAGAGAGTAAATATCTAAACAGTGTTAGCCTCAAAAAGAGAAAAAATAGAGAAACTTTACAATGGATCTTGCTATAATTGAATTATAATTATATTACCATGAAATATAAATTCATTTTTTCATTGATCTAATTTTATAGGTACCCTATATCACTATTCAAACTTGAAAGTATATATGATAGCAAATAAATGTGTGTCCAATATGATAATTCATTTAAATATATATACCAGTGTGCCTATCATGATTCATGAATACTCATCTCATGCAACATCATACCATGATTAGAAATATCACGAACTGGTTAGACTATGAAATAATAATCTTTCACTTTTGAATCACACTGGGTGAAATAATATCAACTATGACATGAAAATAGTGTAAACAAGAATCCATCCTTGGAAAATAATATTTTCTCCTATACATGTGTTATGTATTTCCATTCAAATTTTCTCTACGATATCATGATAAATCCAATCACCTTATTTCTATTCTAAAATTTTAATGAAAAATAAAAGAATTTTTATGAGCATGAATAATACTTTGTAACATCCACCAATTTAAAACTCTTCCACATTACCAAAATGGGTTGGTTAGTGGATCTGAAGCCTACCTCCAATTATGACAGAGGCCTCCAACAAGATAAGAGGGTGTGTTAAGTATTTTGGGTAGACTATACCCTCTTCGCATATATTTACAATATAGAAGAATTATCATATAATATTTATAATCAGAGAAAAAAAGAGGAAACCAAAAAATAACGTTAAAAACCCAAACATTAAAATAAAAAAGAATAAAATAATAAATAATAAGATAATTATTTACTAATAGGATAAAATGATAATAATGTTCTTTCAACAAGAAACAAAAAACTTGAATACTAAAATAATGACTCAATGTTCCCCGATCTCAAACCCCATGTTAGTTTCGCCTAAAAAACATCACCCCATCCAGAAATCAATAATCAATAGCATGGTACCATTACCTTTTCCAATTCCAATATCCATGTAATCAAATCAAGTACAAAATGGTATCCTCAGTAAGGTATTATGATTACTGTGTATGTTAACACCTCCATGTATAAACATAACAATCCTAATAATATGTTCATGAAATAAAAGTAATTTAAATTAATTTTGAAATTAAATTAATACCACATTGATTCACATTGACACCATTCTAGAATATAATTAACCATGTCTCAAAACCTTACTATCTGTATCCATATAACCGTGGTAAAATATATCCTACATCCGTGCCATGTTGGAATTCTTTTGATCATGTCACACAACCCTATCAACTATAACCATATACCCATGGTATAAATCACAAAAATCTAGGTCAGGCCTTCTAAATAAGTATTTTATCTATAAATCAAGATTAAACAATTATATAATCATTACATCATGAATTAGGTCTAGACATGAAATATAATAATTTTATCATGGGTTTGGGATGAGACTAGTATATGTGCATTTCAACATGTTTCACTAGGAATAACAAGCTATATAAGAAAATCAACATGAATCACTAGGATATCCTACTATATAATAATTACTTCATGAATCATTTTGGGTAGCCCACTATATAATAATTAATGAGTTTAACACAATTATTTATAATAGTAGGGATATTAAATTATCTTATCAAAAGAATCGATAGATAACTATGTATATTATAATTTCATTTCAATTAAACTTTTTATTTATTATTTGGTAATAAACCAATAAAATATTATTAATTTAAATAATCTAGGTAATTAAAGGTGAGTTTATATCAACACATCACCAAAAAATCATTTAATGCTAAACAAATATTATTACATATGTTAATTAAATTGTAATAATGGATTATCTCCCAAAAAAAGATAGTGATAAGCCATGTCATAAACAATTGGATCAAAAGGGATTCCAAGGAATAACCCCATTAATAATTTAATAAATATAGGTGAATGTAATGTTAGAGCAGTTAAAAAATTACCCATACATTATAATCAAATAATCCATTGAGTTATGGTTTCGAACCCCAACCTTTAATTGATGATGATCAAAATGCTTTCAAATGGTAACATCATTGAAGAAGAATGTGATGTAAATCATAAGAAGAAAATTAGATCAAACTAGATCTATATTGATTACCAAAACAACCATGGTCTAGATATTTCGATTTTAATGATAGAAATGATTGAAAGAACATGGTAAAAAAATGAAAATGAACTCATTGGGAATCAATTGCTTGAGTGGGGTGCCCGAAAAATAGGATGGAAGACCAAAATCACATAGAGAACCATTCTAAGTCGAGAGAAGGGACCTTCATCAAATTTATGAGATAAAATATCATACATGGAATTGTTATAAACCACTCATTAATTTTATAAAAAATGGAGATCCCATGGTCAAAAGACTAGTGAACAATAACACATAGAGTAACTTGAATAGAAACAAATATAGAAGGTGGGATATTTATTACTATATTTTTATTAGAATAGAATTATATATGTTTGGAGTTTTTATAAAAATGTGATCTTTTTTTATCAAATTTATTGGATGCCCATATAAATAAAATTATCTTCACTATAACCATAGATTAATATATGACTGACCTAAGAAAGGTGATGGAGGCATTCTATCTGGCTAGCTATGAGGGGCCAATCAAGCTATAACATTCCATTTGAGAGGGAATTCACAATGGAAGTGCATTTACATTCGATTATATGTTATTTCAACCACTTTTATTGATAATACCAATCACAATAATGATTTTGTACATCTATTATTCTAAATTGGTAAAAAAATCATAAGTAGCGTAATAGTATCCCTACAATTGACAAATGTGATTTCTTCACACCTCCTAACAACCCAAGGGACACCAGATTCCTTTTAAGGCAACATCCTAGTTTATTTTGATCAAAATAGGAAGTGGATGTTTCCAGAAGACATCCATCATATCCATTGTATGTGTGAAGCTTCATTGTCTTACTATCTAGAACAAAACAATAATATTAGTGATAGAATTGTGGTAGGTCACTGTTTATGTCATTCCCACTTCTTTGACCACTGTGAAGGCCTTCACATGGGATAATAAAATTGAAATAATTGTTGTGGTGAATTATCAAATTTATTTTTTACCAGATTAAATGAATTAGTCTATAATCCTCAGTTATAAATATCTTTTTTATTTGTTAAGCATCATACGTAGTAGTACATCATTGTATATGTAGATGAATTATTTCCAAAATAATCCATCTGATAAAGATATTTCAAATATGTCTTTTTATAATGAAAAAGTTGTAACAAAAAGATAGAAATAGGTGGTCAACATCTATTATATAATGGTACATATAAGAAATTATGATTAGAGATGAATACCAAAAAATTAAAGATATAAATTAGTGTGAACTCTATTATGGGATATTGTCAAAATAAGGATGAAAACAGAGGGTTTTGGGAAAAAATCCCTCAAGGTATCATTAAAGAATTTTTGAGGTGATTGTGTCTGTTGAAAAAGTAGAAATCTAAGTGGTGATTGTCGACAAAGCAAAACAATGACATACAAATTATTGGCAAAGAGGATTTCATTATGGAATGTCGAGTTCAAGAGGCGAGGTCAACGATCCATGTTTGATTCAAGAATGTCGACCAAAGGAACATATGATCTGGAGGTGGTACAAAAGAACAGATACTTGGTGGCACTGTTTTCAAGTGTTTGCCAAATTTTTGGGCCTGAAAATCATCAAATGAAGAAAAGTGGTTTTTGGAAAAGTGACTTGCGCGCCGTGACAGAGAATTACGCGCTAATTCCTTGGAAGCTTAAGAAATTGCGTACCTGTGGGTTTTCAAGATCAGAATATCAAAATATGACAAAGGAAAGAGGTTTGCGCATGTTTGGAATTAGTTCATGCAAGTGACTTGCAGGAGAAGAGACCTGCACGCCGAGACTTGCATGCCAAGGAGAGACTTTCACACCTTCACATAGGGGTGAACAAATGCCTATAAATACCGGACCACCCCTCTTAATTCTTCACCGGAGTTCAAAACATTGAGAGATCAGAGCTCCCGTCATGTAGGTGTGGTGGTCGCGCAAGTGGTGTGTGGTCGTATAGGTGGAGTTGCACGCCAGTGCTAGAAGCTGCGAGTAGGTAGTTGTGTGCCAATATTGGTTTGGGTGTAAAAGGAAGAGAGTCACGCAGGTTTGGAGTTTGGAAAGCTTTTGTCGTGCAAGTGTCTGAGGAGGACTTGCACTCCAGTTGTGACTTGCACACCGATATTTTCACGCTGAGATTGACTTGTGCACCAAGTAAGGTTTTTTTCTAGTAGTGATTTTCGAGTTGTGTGGAAGCTGAATGTTTGCCTGATACCTTCAGTGCAAAGAGAGATTCATCTACGTGTGAAAGTTGGGATTCAACAGAGCATCTACTTACAGAAGAAGATGAATTCATTCATGCAAATAAAGATACCTACATGTCTATAAACTGTGAGTGGATCCTTTTCGATGTTGTGAGCAAAGGAAGAGGAAGAAGGTGATCCTCTCGACTAGAAGTGAGACAGATAGAGAGAAACATGGAGTGAACCTTTGGAAAGTAGTTAGCTGACCCGAAATAAGGTAAAGGCAGTGACCCTGGGACAGAGTGACTGTACCCGAACCTTTTAATCCACATCTAGTTATGTTTAGTGGAATTTCGTACGACCGATAACTTGTCGGCATATGCTCCTTCGACGTAGCCTAGTGCGGGTGAACCATGTAAAAATCGTTGTGTCCTGTGCAGACTTTACAACCTGTTTACATTGTGCAACATGAACGATAGAGAAGAGTGTTTTTATTAACAACGAAACAAGATTAGAACAAGAATTAATTTTTAATTAGTCATACCCAGATTCACCCCCCCTCTCTGGGTATTCATCCTTGTGGACCTAACAATTGATATCAGAGGGATTGGTTGACATTAGTTCTTCTATCAATGGATGTCACAAATCATAACGGGATTCCGATCTTCGATGGAAACAATTTTCACCTATGGAAGAATCATATGGAACACTACTTCCGATCTTTAGGAAGGGATGTGTTCACAGTAGCAATGAATGATATAACAGCTGACATCAACAATGGTTCATTATCAGAAGATAAGTATAGAGAGCTGGATACTAATTCCAAATCAATCAATGCATTAGGGGGAGCCATATCCAATCCTATATATACAAAGATGATCTCTTGCAACACTTCACATGCTATGTTGGAAAAACTATTGAATATATTTGAAGGGGATACAAAGGTGAGAGAGGCAAACCTGCAAGTGTTGTGGAACAAGTAGGAAGATCTGAGGATGAACCAAGATGATTCTTTTGATGCATTATTTGACATGGTAAATGTTGTGGTAGAAGACATGCGGGGTCTTGGAGAAATTATCGTGGATATAAAAATTGTGAAGCGCATATTGAGAAAACGTCCACCTCGGTTCATTCCGAATGTTTCTGTTTTGGAAGATAAAGACCCAAAAGAGCTGACATTGGATAACCTATGCAGCACTCTTGTTGCATATGAAATGAGAAATGATGATAACGATGCTTTGGAAAAGGGGAAATCCAAAGAAGTGGCATTCAAGGCCATGAATAAGCTCACCATTGAAGATTCTCAAAAAAAAGTGACAAATGAGGTGATGTCATTATGTTCATCAAATCTGCAAAGAGGAAGAGGATTGTTTAAAGGGAAACTTACACTAGAATGCTTTCGATGTGGAATGGTTGGTCATCTTGTGGCAAGATTCCCCAATAAGTTTCAAGATAACTATAATGATGATGATGATGTTGAAATTCCCAAGAAGAAGACATCAGCATTTGTGAAAGGGAAGAAACAATTAAGAGAAATTTCTTCAAGATGTGGAATCTTCATTCTCAAGAATTTGAATGTTTAGATGAGTTTGAGGATAAAGATGTTGAGGAGATAGAAAATTGCAGAGATCATGGGGTAAATTCCATGGTGGTGATTTTTGGTAGTTATAAGTAAAAGGAAGAAGCTGGTGGTGAAGAACAAGAAGAAATTGAAGGGAGAGTTGACATGCAAGATGAATTAAGAAGCACCTCTAGAAGAGATAGATGTTTTGAGAGAAAAAAACAAAGAAAGCCAACAAGGTGGTACATGATGCCAAACTCTACATGCAACAATTGGAATAAGAGAAGTATGAGTTGATGGAAGAAATTGAAAAGCTCAAGTTATCATCACCAGTTAACTCAGAATCAGTTAGTGAGTATAAACACATGAATAAAGAATAGAAAATGGATATCGATGGGTTGAAAAAAAAGAGAAAGATTAGGTCAAGCGTATCAAAGAGATTGAAGAAGAAGTTGTCGGTCTGTAGAGAAAATTTAAAGACCAAGAAAAACCCTTGATTCCCAATACAATCTTGGGAAAGAAGTTCATTATGAAGATGGAAAGGATGAAAGTGTAGCCTAGTAGATAGCATGAAAGAAGCAAAAATTATGCTCAAGCATTAAGGATGATTCAGGGCTTCATCAGAAGAAAAAATCTGTAGCAATTGAAGTCATACCGCAAGAACCCGTCCTGGGATTGAATGTTGATTTGGGCACAAAGAAGAATCAAAATATTCAGAGATACCAAGGGGAACTCGTAGTGCTGAATTATCACAATGGAATGCACCTTATATCAAGTGTTATTATTGTGGTAAGGTGGGACATTCATAGTATGTGGGTTCTATAGCCAAAAGATACTGAAGGGAATAAGAACATAGGTAGAATCCAAATAGGTAGAGGGTTTCTAGAACATATTGTGAATGAAACTATTTTTTGTGTGGAGGATTTGGGGGCATGACTAGGTATTTAACTTAGACCATTCAGAGAAATGTGCCAAAGAAGAATCAAAATGTTCGCAAGCATCAGATCAATAAACCGACAAGTGAGTTAAAAGTTTAGAACAGATTTGTAGCTCAGCAAGATGAAGCTGGTCCATTGTACTCTGAGAATGATCATGAGTCTCAATATATACCAATTATGGAGAAAAAAATATGGACCATGAAGATGATATTAGAGAAGGCAATAGTTGCCGAAATTTCCCTTAAAGAATCAGATCGTTCTGGTGTGTGGATTCGTGATAGTGGTTGTACATCTCACATGACACGCAACAAGGATCTGGTCACAGGTATAAAATATGAAAAAGAATGAGTTGTCAAGTTTGGAAATGATGAAGTCCTGAAGATAATTAGATTAGGGAAGGCTGGGTTTGGGAGAAAAGAAATCAGACTTATTGATGTCATGGTTGTAGAAGGTCTCGTTCACAATTTTCTCAGTGTCAGTCAATTGTGTGACTCAAGACATTCTATACAGTTTACCAAGAAGACTTGTACTATCACAGGAAAAGATGGGGAAGTTGTTCTGCAAGGAAAAAGGACAAAGGGAAATCTTTACCTTGTTAGTGGGGAAAAAGATATATGTCTTTTATCCAGAGAGTAAGAAACCCAGGTGTGGCATAAGTGACTTGGTCATCTATGCCAACCATCTATGGAAGATCTGGGAAAGTGTGATTCTTCTAGAGACCTTCCCAAACTATCACGTGATCGTACTCATACATGTGATTCTTGTCAACAAGGGAAGATCATCAGAAAAAATACATTCCAAAGGAACAGAAATCATCGAGAGTGCTCAAATTGGTACATGCTGATGTATGTGGACATATTTCACCACGAACTATAAATGGGAAAAGGTACTATGTCATTTTCATTGATGATTATAGTAGAATAGCATGTGTATTCATCATTACCCATAATACAGAGGTGATCATTTTCATAAAGCAGTATATGAGGGAATTGGAAAAGATGCTTAGGCAGAAAATTATGAAGATTCATTCTGTTAACGGTACAAAATTCAAAAATAGTCAAGATGAAAAATATCTCGATAAACATGGGATAAGGCATCAAGTTTCATCAGTAAGAACTCCTCAATAGAATGGAGTGGTTGAAAGGAGTAATTTGATCATCAACAACATGTCTAGAATGATGCTTATTGATAAAGGCCTACCAGAGAAATTTTGAAGGAAGAAGTTTTGACATCGGTCTTTGTTTCGAACAGGCCTCTATTATGTCCAAAGAAAGGGAAGACTCCCTTTGAATTGTGGTATGGAATGAAGCCAATGTTGAAATACTTTTTAATCTTTCAAAGGAAGTGTTTCATTCTCAACAAATAAAATCACAGGAAGTTTGAGGCATAAGGAGATGAGGGGATATTCCGTGGCTACTCAGGGTAAAGCAAAGAATATAAATGCTTCAACAAGAGGCTGGGAAAAATTGTTGATAGCAATGATGTCACTATAGTCGAAAATGAATAGAATACTCAATGTCCTAGTGAACAGTTTCTAGATGAAATTGATGTTGAGGTAAGCAACACAGGGGGAGTAGAAGTGGAAAAGGATGACTCAGAAGAAGATATTTATGATGAACAAGAAAGTGTCATGTCTGTGTCTACAAGGAAGCCAAAGATTCGAGATGAAATTGATAGGCAGAATATCATTGGTGATCAGACAGCTCCAGTTCAGACTTGAAAAATGAAGTCATTATATCAAACATTGTTTTTATCTCAGTTGGAGCTGAAATGTTTTTCCGATGCAGCTGAAGATGAAAATTAGGTTCATGCTATGAATGAAGAGATTGATCAAATCGAGAAGAACCAGACATGGGAGATAGTTTTGAGGCTAGAATACATGAATGTCATCGGGACTAAATGGGTCTATCGCAAAAAGATGAATGAATATGGAACTGTGATTCGAAACAAATCACAGATAGTGTTCAAGGGATACTCCCTGATAGACAAAATAGATATAGATGAGACATTTGCACCGGTTGCAAGGCTGGAGACAATCAGATAAATTATGGCCACAGTAGTGCAATGAAAGATCAAAGTGTTCCAAATGGAATTCAAATCTGCATTTCTAAATTGGGTTTTGGAAGAAGAGGTGTAAATTGAGCAGCCAGATGGTTTTTCTCATTCATGAGTATGAGAAAAATTTTTGTAGAATAAAGAAGGCATTGTATGGGCTGAAACAAGTACCAAGAGCATGGTCCTCAAGGCTTGATTAGTACTTTAGGAAGCTTGGTATTCAGTGTGGGGGAGTTGATTACAATCTCTATTTTAGCAGCGACAATAATCAAAGGATGTCGGTGTTGGTTTATGTCGATGACAAAATATTTGGCGGGTCAGAAGAAGCTCAGTGCAGACAGTTTGCCGAATTCATGAAAAATGAATTTGAAATGTCAATGATTGGAGAGCTAATGTTTTTCCTTGTTCTACAGGTGATAGAAGGGTGGAATGGAACTTTAATCACTCAATCCAAATATGCCAAGGAGGTTTTAAGAAGGTTTGGAATGGAGAATTACAAGGAGATGAAGACCTCGGTTGCTACCTGGATGAAATTATCAATGATGAGGATGGAAAGACAGAAAATATCAAAAAATACAGGAAAATTATTGGAAGTTTGTTGTACTTGACCGTGATAAGGCCTGATATTGTTTGCGAAACATGCCAAGCAGCGAGATATCAGAGTAATCGTAAGGAAAGTCACATGCTCGCAGTGAAATGAATACATCGGTATATCAAGGGCATGTTGGACATTGTCCTGACATATAACGACAAATATCAGAAAGAGTTATTGGGATATACTGATACAGACTAGGCCGGTTCAGCGAATGGCAGGAAATCAACATCTGGAGGTGCATTCTATCTTGGCGGACAATGTATTTCTTGGTTAAGCAAGAATCAGAATTTCAGTTCATTAAGCACTGCAGAAGCTGAGTATATTGCAGCCACTCAAGCATGCACATAGTTATTATGGATGAAGTAGCAACTTGACGATATGGGAGTTGATGTGAAGTCTCTGATCGGAATCCAGTGTGATATCCCAAGTGCTATCAATATTTCCAAAAATCCAGTTCATCACTCAAGTACAAATCACATTGAGATCAAATATCATTTTTCAATGATAAAGTGGAGTAAGGGCTTGTGATGTTGGAGTATATGCCTACAGAGTTACAGGTTGCAGATATTCTTACAAAGGCTTTACCCAAGGAAGAATTTGAAAGGCACCGATTGGATCTGGGAGTTCAGTCAATTCCTCGCACATAAAAGCGTGTGGATGTGAATCCCCCTCTCCCCGAGGTATGATGTGTTTTTCCCTAATGTACTGATATGTGTTCTCTATTATGTTACAGACTACAAAGGAGTGACCTTTGGGTTCGCTGAAAAAGGGGGAGAAAATTGTGATTGTTCAAGGGGGAGACAATGTGGCTATTTAAGAAATCATGACAGACTACAAATGAGTTACATTTGGGTTCGTTGACAAAGGGGGAGAAAATTGTGATTCTTCAAGGGGGAGACAGTGTGTCTATTTGAGAAATCATGACAGATACGGGAAGAAGCTGACCAGTGGAGCAGCCAGATAGGGGGAGAAATGAGAAAGGGGGAGATTTTTAAATCTGACGCTGATATAAGTCATCGATCAAAGAATAAATATCACGAAAAACTGAGGATCGTGATAATAGATGAAAAGTGGTGTTGGAAAGTGGAAAGGATATTTCGAAAAATTGGTATCATTTTGGAAACAATTGGTATCAGTTAGGTGTCAATAGAGGGTGTCATAGATGAAGTGATTCATTGATGAACTTTTCATTTACTCTTGATTCTCATGCGAGGATTGCTCATGTGGGATTAGAGAATGTTTTGAGTAAATCCTTTATTGCTATCAGAATCACAATGAGACGAATTGTGGTTGAAGATTCAACGATGTATCATTTTATGGAAGAGTTGTCAACAAATCCAAAGGGGGAGATTGTTGGGAAAAAATCAATCAAGGTATCAATGAAGCATTTTTGAGGTGATTGTGTTTGTTGACAATGCGGACATCTGAGTGGTTATTATGGACAAAGCAAAAAAATGACATAAAAATTGTTGACAAAGAATATTTTATGATGGAATGTCGAGTTCAAGAACTGAGGTCAACGATCCATGTTTGATTCAAGAACGTGGACAAAAGGAACAAATGATTAGAATGCAGTACAAAAGAATAGATATAGGGTGTTTCCATTTTCCAGTGTTTTCCAAATTTTTGGGCCTAAAAATCTTCAAATAAAGAAAATTGGTTTTTGGCAAAGTGACTTGCGCGCCGTGAAAGAGACAAGCACGCCGATGCCTTGGAAGCGTGAGAAAGTCTATGCCTGTGGTTTTTCAAGATCAGAAGATCAAAATACAACAAATGAATGGGGTTCACGCAAGTTTGGAATTTGGTCACGCAAGTGACTTGCAGGAGAAGAGACCTGTGCGCTGAGACTTGCGCGCCGAGGAGAGACTTGCGCACCATCACACATGGGTGACCAAATGCCTACAAATACTGGACCACCCCTCTTCATTTTTAACTGGGGTTCAAAAAAATGAGAAATCAGCGATCCTGTCGCGTATGTGTGGTGGTCGCGCAAGTGGTGTATGGTCACGCAGGTGGAGTTGCGCACCTGTGGTAGAAGCAGCGTGCCGGTTGGTAGTTGCGCGACAATATTTGTTTGGGTGTAATTGGAAGAGAGTCACACATGTTTGGATTTTGGGAAGCTTGTGTCGCGCAAGTTTCTGAGGGGGACTTTAACGCCCCTTGTGGCTTGCACACCGATATTTGAGCGCCTATATTGACTAGCGCACCAAGTATGGATTATTTCTAGCAGAGATTTTCGGGCTGTGTGGAAGCTGGAAGTTTGCCCGATACCTTTGGTGCAAATAGAGATTCATCTACAGGTGAAAGTTGGGATTCAACAGAGCATCTACTTATAGAGGAACATGCATTCCATCATACAAATGAAGAGACCTATAGGTCTATAAACTGTGAGTGGATCCTTTCCGATGAAGTGAGCAAAGGAAGAGGAAGAAGGTGATCCTCTCCACCAGTAGTGATCCAGAGAGAGAGAAACAGGGAGTGGCCCTTGGGAAAGCAGTGAGATGACCCTAAATCTTTTAAAGACAGTGACCCTGGGACAGAGTGACTGTACCCGGACCTTATAATCCACAGCCAGTGAAGTTTAGTTGAATTTGGTACGACCGACAACTTGTCAGCGTATGCTCCATGGAGGTAGCCTAGTGTGGGTAAACCATGTAAAAATCGTTGTGTCCTGTGCATGCTTTACATTCTGTATACATTGTGCAACAGGAAAGAGAGAGAACAATGTTTTTCTTAGCAGCAAAACATGATCAGAACATGAATTAATTTTTAACTAGTCAAATCCTGTTTCACCACCCCTCTCTCAGGGTATTCATCCTTGTGGACCAAACAGAGTGCCTAACGAATTCTTTGTTAAATCTTTTTATCCTAAAAATGTATGGGTTGTATTAATGAAATTATTTTTTATTAATGTTAATTTTTCAACATACAATTTTCAGAAGATTCCAAATATTAATATTATTTATTGTTATCAAAAGGATATTTATTAATATTGATTTTAATTTCATCGGGTAAATCCTTATTAGCCAGTCACAAACAATCATATATGTATGTACTATTATATATAGGTAAAAGCCCAAGGTCTTCCAAGGAGGCAAGGGAAACCCATTCCAGTTATCCATCAAAAACCTAAAAAATTATTCTTTATAAACATTCCATTTATAATGACACATAATATTATAAATAGAGTTCTTAATGGATAATAATTTTGAAGAATCCATGCATTAAAATTACCAATGTTATGTTTCTTATAAAACATAAATCTAATGAAATTAAGGTCCAAGGAATTATTATTTATATGGTGCCATGTTATTTTATCCTGAAGAGATTCATTAAAATTAATATGGTTATTAATTCGATTCCACCATTATCGAGGGTCTTATTAATATTGTTCTAAAATACCATGAATTATTTTTGAAGAGTGATTCCTCTATCAAATTTATATTTTTATAATTTTTTATATTTTTAATCAACTCAATTGATCATTTATAAATCAATATATAATCAATTTTTATTGATATAATAGTTTATTCGATAAGAAAAAGCTATGCAGTCATATAATTTTGATTCCATTTTATGTAGGTAGTATAAATATATTAGAAAAGTAGATACATTTAGGTTTTCCTAAAATGATAGGAACCTTGAGATACATGAAACGGATATATAACTCTTTGATACCAAGGTCATTTATAATTATGGTTTTTCTATCTACAGTAAATCCTTCTCCAAAGTAATGAAATGTTTTTCAAATTTATGGATTGAATAGAAATGTCTTCATAGTGTGAGAGGTAAGATATATGATTTCAGATATTTCTTTTGTCTCATGGTGGGAATTAAATGATATCATCTGCATAAAATATATTATAGGGAACAATCATGTTTGGATAGGAAATTATCTTTATTATTTTACTATGATTAATCAAAATGGTGAAATGTCTACATAATTAATCCGCTATAAAAACAAAAATGATGGTGGAGAGAAGGTCAACCTATCTGACACCAAAAATTAAAATTTAAATAGCCTTTTTGGGAACCATTATTTTGAATAGAGATGTGAGAATATCCAAAAAAGATATTTGATTTTTTTAAATGTTTCATTGAATCCCTTGTTCCAGAGGATAATAAAAATAAAATTCTGTTGAATAGTGTGAAAAGATTTCCTATCCATAGGTTTGATTGGAATTCTTCCACCAAACAAGATATATTTAAAATATTTTTACATTCCAAGGTTAGGAAAATTGAATCATTAATGTTTATACCATTGATGAAAACAAATTTTATACAAGAGACAATTTCATTTGAAATAGGAGAATGAATACTTGTTAATAAATTAGAGATGATATTATAAGTAGTGTTTATAATAGAAATGGATATGAGAAGATGAATTTTAGACGATTTTCCACATTGGGAATAAGGGATAGGTATTAATAATTAATTCCACAAGGAAGGTAATCGTGAGAAAAAAGTGGGTTATCTATATACAAATATCAATTTCAAAAGTATGCCAACAGTTATGAAGAATTAAATTATTAAATCCTTCTAGACTAAGAGATCTATCCATATACTGGATAAATATAGAATATTTAATTTCATGAAAAATAGTGTCACTAGTCAGTAAAATTCTCTAATTGGTTCCCAACATCCTACAATAGAAATATGGCATTAACTCCTTATGAAGATATTGAAAATTATAAATATTGATAAAGAAGGAATAAATATAGTTGGATTGGACCTAAACATTATCAATTATTATATCTACATCTAAAAGGAGGCATGAGGTCTATTGGATTATCTTGATATTTGCAGATCATTAAAGAATTTCAGGTTTCTGTCAACAACATCAATTCAATTTATATTAATTATATGTTTTTCAAATATTATATTTTAAATTGAGATGAGTTTTTAGTTTTGTGAAGAGTGCAATTTCTGGTTTATTATCATTAGATACATCAGTGTTCCTAGAGGGAACGTATATTTTGTTAATGCTACCTTCCAATGAAGTAATTTCATTATCAATTTAACTATTATCTCTTTTTAACTTGGCATTAGATTTATAGGAATTTCAATTTCATAATATAGGAAAAATCCTCATTTCCAACATTTGATGAGTTCAATGTATCATTTACAATATTATCACATTCATTAATAGAGGTCCAAGTATTATTAAATCTAATAGGGTGGATATTCTTGGAATTTCTGGTATTGAGACACACTGAAATCAGATAGTGTTAAAAATTTACTCAAAGTAGGGTAATTCTTCAAATAGTATCCCATTTATGATGGGAATCATTGTTGGTGAAGGATCTATCAGGTTTACTATAAATATTCATATTTTGATTCCTTATATACCAATTTTTTTGGATCTGAAAAGATTGTTGTTAATGATATTGTTGACTTCAATAAAATCTCTAATTTCACAATTAGATTAGTTAGAATTAGTTGGACACATCACATCAATTGGTTCATGAATGATATTGAATTCTCCAGTGATTATCTAAGGATCTTGGTTTATGATTTTTAATGATTACATGTTCTTCCAGAGGGTTATCCTATAAGGGTACATCTTATTATAATGAATATAAATATTGATAATTTGTGAGTTTTGAATGGTCAATTAAAAAGTTAATGTATTATTATATAAATTATAATCACTAACATTTCTTATAAAAGAGTGAGAAAAATCCAAATATATTCCAATAAAATATTATTTTTTTAGAATCTATAAAAGTATAACCGAAATGACCTAAACTAGTAAAGATAGAACAAAACTTATTTTTAGGATAATGATTTCAATAAAATTAGGTTAATGTCTTTGGATAATTCATTTTATATTAATGATGGTGTTAGGGATAAGAATACCCTATGAATTCCGATAATGGATATTTATTTGAACCTACATTTGGGGCTTGGACCCCCTTTATTTTTATATTCAGAGGCCTTCCTCCTTGCAGACATATTGATTTTATTGGAAGTCATTGCATTGGTAATCGATGATTCTTTGTACATCTTGATCATAAAAGTGTTTAGAGATACAGTGTTTTCTAGTTTACCTATTTTTTATTCCATCTGTGTTTTTTGGTACTTCACCGGTGATGTGATGTTTGCATACAACCCTTCAAATTCAAAATTTAACAAATCATTGTAAGTAGTCATATTAGTGGGTTGCCTTTCCGAATATATTTCATCCTCATGTTGTTTATTATTCATTTGGAATCCTACAAAATTGTTGAAGAAATCAGATTTAACCTCTTATCATTGGATGGAGTTTTATGTTTCAACAGAGATGACAGTGCTACGCAATTTAGCATACTTCTCATTCAGGTTTTATTTAATGATTCTAATATAATTGTATCAGTTCAAAATTTTATCCATCTCCATTGGGGTGTCAAACTTAACATCCATTTTAGATATTTTGTGTCCAATAATATTCTTTTGGATTTTGATTACCCCTTCAGATTAAGGGATTAGAGATCCACAATCAGTAATATTGCAATTAGATTGATTAAATTCATCATGTAATTATATACTTTATTCCATACATTTATCTGAGGTACTGAAGACATAATCTATGAGATTCTATTTTGTGGATGTCTTTAAGTTCTTTGGAATTTTGATGGGTGATTTTATTCCTTCATCATTGCATTTCTGAGGTAGACATTCACTGTCCAACTCCATACCATTGTATTCATTAATAAGTGCCACTAAATTTCCAACCATCTCATTATAGTCAGTAAGATCTAGGATTTAATGGATATTGCCACGAATTGCGTCATTATCCATTGGTATAACCTCCTTTATGATATTAAAATCTTTATGTGAGAGTTCATGTGGAGACTACATGATAAAATCTTGGATATTTTTTTATTTTCATAAACAATATCATTATCCTCAGTTTCAATTTCTTCATCATCATCTAGGTCAGCCTAGGAATTACCATGGGTAGCCCTTCATGAATTAATGTCACCTTGCATTATCACCCATCTTCTATTACCCTTTTTATTGTCTCAAGATTCTCTGAGATAGGGCATTACCCTCTCAATGGCATTGGACTTCAGTCCATTACGTTTCAGTAGGTGGTGGAATTTGTTTTTGAAGAAATTAAATTTTTTAAATATAATGGACCATAATATTGTATAAATTACAATAGAGGTATTGAGCTCATTTTTATCATTGACATATATTCAGTAATATTTTTCATTGATGCTAATGACATATGGTAATTTTGAGTCCAAATTTTCCTCTACCCTAATCCCTACAAATATTAGTAATTATCCATTCAGTATGTGATGCTCAATATTTTACGGGATTCCAATTTAAGAGATAATATCATTTAGTATTTTTGGCCAAATAACCAGTTTAAACTATGAAACCAATTCCTCCTTTGTTCCATTGTGTTCCTATATGAAAAGGTGATAAATGAAACGTACGATTTAGATAAGCGAAGGAAACTAGTGTTTGGTTGTAGGGTACCATTTTTCTAAATGAAATTTAAATATTAGTGGGATATTATAATAATATTATAATATCCCTAATCCATTAGAATATGTTTCTAATTAGATTTCCATAATAGTTTGAGATTCTAGATTTGATATCAAGAAACAACCAAAATTTTCCCCATTAAGTTAACTGACGTGAATGGGAAAAGATAATAAACACATTTTTAAGTTTTGATGAAGGTCTCCAGGATCTGTATCCACAAAGAAGAGACAATATTCTAATTTTTTTGTAAGGAGGGCCTTTTATGTGGATGATTTTTGTAGATCTAATCATTTAATAGATTATATGAAATGTATTACATTAGTTTTTGAGTGAGGATCTCACTTTTCATCTTTTTAGGAAGATATTTTGCCTCTTATGTATTAGGAATGATCATTGAAAAGGTTTACTCCCATTATGGATTGAATGAGGCAAGGATTTAGTGTCACATCTAGTGACCATGATTCCATACATCTCCGACATCCAACAATATCACGGCTTCTAAGTTAATCATTTAAAAGATGGTTTGAGAATCATATCACATTCCATCCCAAAAAATTGATACATTATGAGATTAAAAATTAAAAAAATAATCACTATTAGAAATGATATTACACAACTTGTAAATATTTTACATATTAGGTTTTTATTTTTAGTGGGATACTTTAAAAAACAAAACATTTGTGCTGATTTTATAGTTTTACCTAAAATTACAATACAAGAAATATTTACATGACTTGTAACCACTTCACACCCTATAATATTTTCACAAAATGTGTGTTGAATAATTGACATGTCATGTAATACCATTACATGAAACGTAAATCCCTTACATATAATATCTAAAACTATTTACTATATATTGATCTGAACCACTATTAATGTATTCCAATAAATAGAAAAACACTCATAAACCCATTAAAAATTGTTTTTATCCTAACTCCATGAATTAAAACAATCATACATCCCCAAGAATTAAGTAAATTTTCCCTATAAATGCTCTCTTTCTCTAAATAAGACTCTTCAACACTTTTTTGATGAAAGTGCTAAAACCAAATGTCTGAAATCCAATGGACAAACTCAAAGTGAGATATAATGGGAAAAAGAAGGTATCATAAAAAAGGAATAAAAAAAATAAAATTTAAGAATGTGCATCAATATTCATATCAATGAGACCATTGAGGGTTTAGAATAATAAAAAGTAATACCCAACTGTTATATGTGATGATAACATGATAGTGAAATAAGAATGTGTCAATAAGAGAAAACATGAAATCATAAACATTATTCCCTAAAAACCACCCAATGAACGTTAAAAAGTGTTTTGAGGATAACTATCTATGGACCATACTTATAATCTCATGAGATTAAAATTTTACCAAATGTATTTCAAGGATATATTATTCTAGTACCACTAGTGACTTTCATATCATGAACATACATAGTGTTCTAAATTTATCATATAACACAATAATGTAATTCATAAATATTATACACTTTATCAATTAATAAATGTTACAAAAATTTAAATCCCCAATCAATTATGGAATGATAAAAGTAGTTGAAAACCCTTGAGTAGAAATAGAGATGTGTATTTACTAAATAAAATTTGAATGGATAAACAAAGGAAACTATCTATAGTATAACAAGTGTACAAAATGAGTTATATAAGGAGTTATTGATAGATAACGGTTACTATAATTATGTAGTAATCTTTATGGTAATAATATTGATGTGTAATACAAATTCTCAACATGAAAAAGTGGGAATTTAATTTCATGACCTAATGAAGGTGACATGAAAATATTGAGAATGAGAGGATTCCTTTCATTGAGAGGGAGATTCTAAAAGCATATTAGGTGCATCTTAATAGAATAAGGGAACCATATGATATTTTTAGAGAGAGGCGGTAATATTTAATTCATGGTCAAAGAGTTTTGAGTAGTGAATAATTTGATTTTGGTGGAGTTTATATAGAAAAATTGATGTGAATTCATAATTAATTTCTACAAATTGATTATTGGAGTGTATGTGATAATGAAATAAAAAAATCAAATAAATGGATTCCATTTTTTTCGTCCAAATAGATGTGGTCATCCATTTTTATTTGGATTATAATTTTATACATTAAACTAATTCTCTCGGTGTTGTGGAAGTGAGTCATGATTATAATGTATTTATTTTAAAAGTATAAAATATAAAATTGGTTTTTGTAGGATTCATTATATGTTCAAAAATTTATTAAAATAACATAAAAACACATCATATTAATGTGTAAAAATAATTTTCATCATTGAAACTATTTATTAAAAGTTTTTCTAAATATTTTTGATTTTATAATGGTATAATATAGACCGTATAATTATTACAAATTAAATATTTTTCCTAAAAATTCAATTATCTCGTAAAATTTTGAAAATTTTACCACTAGAAAATATAAAAATGTTTATTTAAAAAATACTATTTCTTTTATCATAAAAATTCACTAAATTTGATAATTATCAATTTTAAAAAGAATTAATATTTATTGAAAAAAATAAATTTTTATAGTAACAGTTTCCTAATCAATAAAATAATACTTTCATCTTAAAAAATTATATTATAAATTATTATTAATAAATATAATTCCATAATAATATCTGATTTAATATAATTTGATTAAAAAAATAATTATTTCAATAACAGATTGTGTTTATTGAAACTATATTTTACCAAAAAACAATTTGTGTTTAACCATATCAAAAAGTATTTTTTATCAAAATCATTATTCTATAATATAAAATGTAATTTTAAAAATAGATAAATCTAATAAATATTTTAATAAAAAATAGAATATAAAAATATTGATTGTTATGGTGTAGATAAAATCGGTATATTACACCTGTGATAGTCGAAAGGGTTATGTGTGAGATGCTAATATTTTCATAGTGTGTTTTAGAGAACATTATTTGTTATTTTTTCTTGATGAGGTTAAAATTATATTATAAATGGTTCTACTCATGATTAATTTGATAAATATAGGATTGGGATTGGTCAATGGAAATTCTTGGGGATGTTATCTCCCTTGGAAGCTTCGGTAAATGTCCATCATAGTGTATGATCATACAGTTCGAGGATATAACTTTATTTGTATATTTCCAATAAACTCTATCATTCGAATTAACATAGTTATTATAATTAACACTTTAAAATTGATATATTATCAATGTTTATGGTGATTAATAATAAATTAAATTTTGTAGACCATATAATTTTTTATTATATCAGTATTAGTGCATGTGTTTTTATATGTTATGTTCTTATAACTAATATTTTTCATTTTATAATTTAATTTCATTTATAAATTTTTCATTTTTTTAATTATTAACCCCTTAGGAAATTATCCCATGAAATTTTCATTTCATATCATAAAAATTTAGAGGGAAATTCCTTATGATCACCTCCCCCAGGTTCCATGTAATTTTATCAATCTTTTGGTTTTTTACAACACATCAATGTGTTGAGTTGTCTTATTTTGTTTATCAATATCTCTACGATAAAATATGTTGAACAAATTCTAGAAATATGAATGATAATTATCCAATAATACTAAATATATATTCTATAAATATGAGTTTTCATGTATATAAACTATCAAGAGGGATACATGGAACACATCACATCTCTGGGTTAGTTTTAGTTTGAGTTCTAGTCAATATGCCACCACTCTGATGTAGTCATGGATCTCAAATTGTTGATGTAAATAGGTCTATGATTTCCATTCGTCCAAAAAACCTCATTATTTTTACCCATAATGATACATTAAGGAATATAATATCATTAACATCAAACTCTAGGCCTCATCGATGATTTTCTTCTTAGCTTATATGTCAACATTTTTGGATATTCAATATATTTTTGATTATTGTGAAAATTGTCCTTTTTTTTCATTTAAAATATTGGGACCCATATGCTTCCACTTTCCAACAGCTTACCAAAATGATGGAGTCTATTAGTTCTTCGCATAGAGAGAATCATAACATGCCATTTTGATTATAGAATGGAATTTTTTTATCTAATAACTCCACCAGGGAAATGTTTTAACAAATAATCCCTTGAAAATCCAATGAAAAAGATATTCATATATCCACTTGAGTTTTAAAGGTTCTTTCTGACTAATTATCTATCTCTATGTATCATACAACACTAAATATTGGTTCTATCTCAATTTCATACTAAAAGATTCAAAAATTAATAATGTATACCATTAATCAAGATATCATACAATGAAGGGTTGAACTCCATGAAGTCATACCACATCTCTTATGTATATCTTGGTGAGATAGTTGAGAGATAAATCATCATTAGTAGCTTAGAAATGATCTATAAGTGTATAAAGATCAAATAAAACCTAAATATAGTTATGTCATTTCATTGTACTAGTTAGTACTATGATGAAATCCATGGTTATATTTTCCTATTTCCATATTTGAATGAGAAATGGTTTCATTATACCATTATACATATATTTTTAATCCTTGAAATGATGGAATAATTAGCAACATTAGGAGAAATATTCAATATCCCTCATCATGTTATAACTCCTGAATATTTTCACCAAATATTTTTTCATTTATGTGATTACAATATAAATAGAAAAATATGATCCAAGAACATCATCCTGAAGTTCCTTCTTCTACTATGGACTTGATAAAAAACATATCTTGGTTCAAAATCATTTAAAACCGTCTTTTTCAATGTGGAACTCGGGAATGTTCCCTAAGTTCTTATGTTGAAATTTAATATCTTTCTTGTCATCCTAGATCATCTAAATTATAGATGTTTAAGCAGTTATTCAGTAATTGTAGGATGAATATCCTTATATTATTACTATATTCATTCATTCCACATTGAAGAATACTGGATCCATTTGAATCTTCATCATTGATTGGGTTGTATGATATTTTCTGTAATGAACCAATTAATCTCATTGGCTTGATAATACATTGAATCATTACATGGCCTTAAGTGAGATCACAGAGATGCCAAAGTCTATAAATAAATGTGAAACAGATTCAAATGACTTATTATCATTTTCGTAAGACTATAAATAATAATTTGTTGTCATTAAGTGGCATCCCAAGACATCACATGATAGAATTAAATGCTAAAGGCATTCAATATCATGTGAGGGAAGATTTAATCTTTTGGAACTAAAACCATTAACCGAAAAAACCTATAATGAAACATGTCGCAATATTAAAAATGAGTAAATGTAAGAAAAATCAACCATTATCATTATTAAATTAACCAACCAAAATGTAATATAGTGGAAGAAGAACAAAAATCAAATTAAATTGTATAATAACAACAAAAGAATTCAATATGACCACAAGGCTCTATTATCAACAAGCTCAAAGCTCCAACATTACCAAACAACTCACGCATAACAATGTGTCTCTAAAAATGTGTGACACTTTTCCTTTTCCCATGTCTTAAGTGATATCAACTTCAAAAGCACCATAGTTTCATATAAGGGGTGATTATAAAGCATATTAGGCTTTCCTGCAATGAATTTTAAACTCGAGACACTATGATTGAAATGTTACAAACATTTATATAAAACTCTTTATATATAAAAATTCTTCAAAACAATTTATTACAAAATTTAAATAATTTATGAAACCATTTGTCCCTTAATTAAACAAGAGATATTAAACAAATTTTATAGTAATACATTTTTATAGAAAAACATACAATAAATATTTAAAACCATTTCTCAATATCTATTTTTTTAACCAACCAATGGGTCACAATAGGCACACCCATGCATGATTCATTTGACATTTCGATACACATGACCGGTCTCTCATTTAATTACCTTGTGTCGCAAGGAAACTTGTACATGATCTTGGGTCACAGACCATGTACACCCCATGGTTAACTTCCATTATTTAGGGAAATATCAAACATGAACTCACAAAATGCATATATTCAAAAACCATTCAAATAATCCATTTTATTCCATATTAATAAAACTGTAGTTTTATCAAAAACAAAAAATAAAAATTCCAAAACAATAATTTTGCTTCAATAATGTATACCCATTTATTAAAAACATATAATCAATTAAATGTGAAAAAAATTATACATAATCCCCATTTTAGTTTCCTTAGTTTAGAACCAATACAAAATCACATAAATCAAAATTTTCAATTTCACAGATTTCCATAATTTACAAAACCATCACAAAAGAAGGTTTCCAAAAATTCATAAATAACATATTTATAATCACTTAATCAAATGGAAATAAATTTGATAGAATTCTAAATAGTTATATCAAGACGATTCAAGAGTGAATCCACCTTTAATGATGCTTTTGACAAAAACAAAAAGAGAACAATGAACACTTATGAATACGATGTTGATTATTCAAAAAACCACCTTATATATATTCTCCTAGAAAAATAAAGAAAAATATTAATCCTATTTGTGATGAAAACTCATATATATACACACTACAATTATTGTTTTTATAAAACATGACGATAGGAGAGGTAGATCTATGCAGATTTAAGAAAAAGTGAAAAGAACGACGAAGTATGTCACTTACCACAAGAATCTGGATTGAAAACGTCAAGGGGGGATCCATATTGACTCCAAAACACATGGGAGAGGTAATCCAAACATATATGGAAAATAATATAGAATTAATGGCACATATTACGAAAAAGGAGTGAGCTATGTTAAAATCATATGGGATCATATTTTTAAGGATGTATATTTGACAAGACACAAAGTTAGACCAAACAGTTAGATAATCCATGAGGTAATTATGCGTTAGCTACTTCCTTATGGATACCCATGAACAACCTCCTCACATGGTGTCCCTATCCATTAATACACCATACTGAAACTTCTAACTAAAATATAATAGTGAGTATGGTTTCTCCAAGAATTTTTTCTAGGTTTGGATAAAAGCGGAAAATTTATATACAAATATATAAGCGGAAAATTATTACATACAAAAATGTAAGGGTACAATATTATCCCTCCATTGTCCTTTACATCCCCAAAAACAATAAAACCATCAATAAACTCAAAGAGTTACTATAATTGCTCTTTCATTTCCATCTCATGCTCCCACATCTGTTCCGAAATCTAACCATCTTCCCATTAAAACAGCACTAGACCGATTATTTTTCAATTCATTTATTTATAATTCTTATACACAATAAATATAAGGATTTGTACCAATGAATAATTCAGATCTATGTTAATGTGATCCCATCTGATTATATAATTAGGATCAAGATGATACAATTTTCCACTAAGATACATCGCATAAATTATGTACCAAATTGAACCATGGTGGAAACACCAGATGATATGCCACCTCTAAAACCAATTACATTATATAAAAACGGTCAATGAATCTAGGAAATAAATTTACCTTCTTCCCATAACAATGATGTACAAGACTTGGAGAGATCCTAAACAACACATAATTACTTACAACAAATGGAAACAGTATTTGACATTGATCCAAATATGATTTCTGATGACGATGATACATATATATCTTCTTTCTGAACAACTGAATCTTCTTCATTGTTTCACGGGTATAGATTGTCACATCTACTTAAATCTAACCAATTTCCACCCATCAATGTGGAGAATGATAAGGATTACCGTTCAAATCAATGAAAAGAGACATATAAATTAAGTCATGATCGTCGTTATTATATGTGAACTCAAACAATGGAACATGCACTTCACATGAGCTACCAAAATCCATTTCACAGAACCGCAACATTTGTTCCAATGTCACTATAGTTCGTTCAAGTTTCCCCTCCATCAGCGGATGAAATGTCATACTCATAGTCAATTGAGTGCAAAGGTTGTTTTGTATTTATTTGAAGAAATGAGTGGTAAACCTCATATCATTATCTGACATGATCAAAACTGGTACTCCATGTATCTTTACAATCTCGGGGATATAGATTTTGGAATGATATTAGACCAAATGTGTTTCAAGAATAAGAATGAATTGGTCTCAGTTTTTGTGTATATCAACCATCACCCATATGGAATCATGATGTTGAACTTTTCCTTAGAGAATTGAAAAAGAATTTGGGGATATCTAATCCTATTTATTAAATGATTTGGTCAAGGACAACAACATACCCACTGCATGATGTTGTTGAGACTCATCTTTCTATCTATTTAATCATTTTGAAACAAACTCATCCACATTCCATTTAATTTTGCTAAATGAAAACTACTCCTCCAATGCCTTATAAATCCTCTGTATACCCAAATATACATCCCATCATGAATGGTTGTAAGCAAAATGAAGTTTTAATTGATAATACATAGTTATAACTATCTGATTTCTGAATGACAACACTGAACTCTCATAAATCTTTCATCCCTCAATGGCCTCCCCATATTGAGTTTTGAACTCACAACCACGTATTCTTCATCATGTGTTTCTGCTTGTTTAACCAACATTAAAAATAAGGAACATGAAAAAATAAATATAAAACCACAACATCACCACATTCATCATATTCCACATGCCTGTCGTCTAGGACCGACATGAACTACCACTGATATGATGCTTCTTTTATCAACTGAGCATATGAATTTTTACTTAATGAATCTTCCACTATATTTCATTACCCAGTGTGTACATTCTATCAAATTCAAACATCTAGAGATACTACAACCACATCATTTTTCTCATATTTAAATCCTTCAATGATAAAATATGAATCAATGTCTTTTGAACTGTAAGAAAAACAAATTTATAACCAAAATTTTTAAAAACCAAGTATTCAAGGCATGAGCATCCACATCTAACTCCATGTCACATGTCGGGGTAATTCATATCATGAACTATCAACTGCCATGTATTATATTCAAACACATGGTCTCCTAGTATGGCTACGAATCCCTGCCCAGACCCTGATGCATCACAGTATACCATTTTCCAATGTTCTAATTATATAAAAATCAAGATAGGTAATGATGTGAAATGAGCATTTAACTCTTGAAAAGACTTATGAAATTCCTTAGCCCGTTGGAATGGAGCATTCTTCTTTGTCAGAGCTATCATTGGTGAGGATAGTCGTGAGAAGTAATGCACAAAGTATTAGTAATATCCTTTGATATTGGGAAAGCTTCATATCTCAAAGACATTCATTGGGGGTTCCTAAAATATAAAAGCTTCTATCTTCACCAGATCCACTAAAACACTTTTTCCAAAATGAAATTCCCATTAAAGTGTAACTATTGTATCAAAAAATCAATAATTGGTAATTTGGAATACATATTATGGTATCTCAGTATTCCCAACACAATTGCCAAGTGTTGCTCGTACTCATCCCTTGTCCATGAATACACCATTATGTCATTCAAAAACACCACAGAAAAATATAGATATCATTGAAATATCTGATTAATCAATTGCACAATGTTTTATGGCTCATTCACAATATCTATATTGATGATGACATATTCGTAGTGGCCATATCTTCTTTTGAATGATGTCCTTGAAATATCCCCCTTTTGAAATCACAATTGGTGATATCCTGGTCATTTGTAAATTTTAGAGATCCTATGATCTCCCCTCAATTGTTCAAATAGATCATAAATGAATTGAAGTGGATAAATATTATTTATCATAACTAGGATAAGATCTGATAAACAACGCCAGGATTTAGAGTTCCATCTTCATTTCTAACGAATATTACTGGTGCTTCCCACATTGACCTACATGGCCAAATAAAACCATTACATTCTAGCTCCTTCAAATATAATTTATATTAAATTAATTCCTTTTGTACAATCATATAATATGGATGATAAATAGGACTGGTCTCCAGAATAAGATCAGTCATAAAAATACACTTCACATATAGGTGGTAACAATAAAAATATTTCAGGAAATACATTAAGAAATTGAAACAAAGTAACATGAAATATGATATCCTCGAGCTCTACCATCAATTCCAAATTCAACTCTACTAAAAGGTAAGATATATTTCCAACTTCTTCTACCAATAAGAAAATTACACATGCCTTTTATATCCTTATCTCCTATAAAGAGATTCTTGAAACTATCATCAGATTTGAAAATATTTGTTCTTCTCTAACTATCTATGTGATCATTCACATTTTCAACCAAGCTGAGATTACATCAATGATATCTATCTCTATGTTCGAGAAGTCCCTCTTTAGCATAGCTCCATAAAAAATATAGAACATTTTCTAAACACAATGGATCTACATTCTCTTTCACTGAGAAGAGTTTGAAATTTTTACCCAGAAGGCATTATTTCATGTTTTGAAAACAACTGATGAATAATACAATAATGAAAGAAGGAATGTGATGAAACAATTTAAAATAGCATTTTCATTGGTGTAGAATTCCAAATATTTGTACCACTCACCAATTTCGGTCCAGCCAGATCATCTACAACCATCTACTCAGCTCTATGGAATTGCTTTGTCGCTGCACTCTTCTCATTATCCCGTTTTTGATATTTCCCTTGATCAGAATCAGGGTATTCCTAGAATCACCAAGTCTAGATTGGCCCTATTGATAATCCATACTCTATTTTCCTTACAATATCAAAGCATACGATTCTTGTGACACCTGAGTAGTTTCTTGAGAACCTAACCTTGGAGAACTTTTAGAATAACATTCAATATGTCCAATATTATTGTAGTTAAGTAATTAAATAGGTTGTTTTATACACTCTTTCTTCATGTGGACAAATGAACCACATTTGAAGAGTCCTTTTTAGCTCTTTGGTCATGTATAATGGTTCTCTGATCCCGTTGTCTAATTTTGTCTTCTACACCCACCATGGAAATAGGTGTCATCTTCCACTTTCTTCATGCATTTGAGTTACCACCATTTCTTCTATGTTTCATCATACTTTTTCCTCCCAAATATCCAAATATATCATGTATTTCCAATGAAACTATGTTCACTATTTCTATGTAATCCATAATACATTGCATCATAATCTTCAATTATATCTCCTACCTTTGCCCGGATTCGGAGACACGTGCCTTCAAGGACATAGTTGCTTCTACTTCTAGTGAAAATAAAATACATGTGTGATTTTAGATTCATAATCAGTGACAGATATTTTCATATTTCAAGTTAAAAAAAATATGTCATACATAAGATCATGAACGTGTGAGGATATATTTTTTTATTAAAAAATTCTTCAAAATCCACCTATGTAAGACCATGATCTAGTTATCATGAACCTATATATCCCACAACAATATGAATTATCCTTGAGCATTTACATCTCCATCATAGTAATGAGATCCGTTGTTGTGATGATGAAAAAATGATAGGATTCATCATGTTTAGTCATACATCTTCCTTTTTCAGTTTAGAATCACCTTAGTTGATGAGTGGATTCTGCTTAATGAACATGCTATCATGATCTACATGTCTGGGCTCATCCATCCAATTCTCTATATCAATATCATGAAATTATTGGATGATACATAAAACCAGCCCTTGGATCACATGTAGCTCAGGTTCAACCACATTCTCCATATCATTTTCTGGTTTGTTTCTACGACGCGTACTAGGTTCCATTTTCTAAAAAATAGAAAAACTCGATAAGTCTCACACTCTAGAAAATTATGGATTTTCATTTCAAATTAAATCATCACAAATATGAGAACAATACTTTCTATTATCAAGATTTTTAAAAACATTTTAATTTCTTTTTGAATATCCATCCATTTTTAAAATATATCAACAATACTTTTTTCAATATATTTTATTTGAAAATAATCCCATAATTTCCATAAATTCACAATTTTTCACCAAACAGAAATCAATAGTCCAAATTTAATTATTAAATAATAGTCATAAGACATTATTCTAAGGAATTTTAGGGGAATATCTTCTGATAAACCATTAACTATTAGATTTTAAATACATTAATTATCTCCAAAATAGTTTTTTACCAATATCATTTATAACGTTATGTTCAATGTAAACATGATACCTATGCCTTTCTATTATATACATTTCAATCCTTGATAATCCTACTAATTTCTAAGATCACAACTTGAGGAGTATACGTTATTTAATTCTACTCCATGACCAGGAAATTAATGATAGGTTGTCAGGAAAGGAAAAATTGAGCTAATACCGTTTGTAATGACCAAAATATTCTCATGGGATTTAGAATAAAATGAATTATTGCATGGCCTTAATATATTTCCCTATGATTGTAATGGTTGGAAATTATTGCTATTGTTTTTAAAATGCACGTGGTGGATGATATAAATTTTAGTAACTAAAACCACTTACACAATAAACCATTACAAATAAACTCAGTACCCAATTATTGAATAAAAGAAAGACAACTCAACCACTATATTTATAAAAAAATACAACAAAATGTCTCTTCTGCAGAAGACAAATAAAAATAAAAGTAAACCATGAATGAACATTTAAAGACTCCAAGATGAGCACATGACTCCATGCACCACATGCTCCATGCTCAAACATCTCCAAACAGCCTACATATCACGAGGTTGTGCTAAAAATGTGTGACACATTACCATTCACAAGTCCCAAGTGATAACATCCTGAAAACACAAATGTTCCAATATAGGGGTAGTTGTAAAAGTTAGTAGTAATTACCCAATTAATTCCCCACTAATGAAACTAGTATAGAAATGTTAGGAACATTTATATAAAAACAGTTTATAACACAAAGTAAACAATTACCAAAAACTTTTTTCACTTAATGAAACAAGTGCTAATGAAACCAGTTTATTAGTAATCCATATTTCAAGAAAGTAAACCACTTGTCACAACCTGTCCCCTGGGGCCTATTCCGTGACTACCCCAATGATGCCTTCCATAGGATAGGGGTTGGCGACTAGAACCAAAGGCGTATTCCATAAAACTGGGAAGGCCTTTCCATTATAACCTATAAGCACACCCAACCATGCACATATAATAATAAAAAGTTAAGTAAATTAAATAATAAAAAGAGTAAGTGCAGTAAGTGAAAAGGGGCCAGATTACAAGCCCAAATAGAATGTACAAGTACAACTGAAATACCATAAAATTGTAGAAATAAAAAGATAGCTATTGCATCGTCCTCCGTGGTTCTTACATGAAGGGTAGGTACAGACCGCCTCCTCAGCACTCCACTTCCACCTTTCTCCTCTACAAATAGACACGTGGTATTGTCGACCTCTGAGCACCGTCCAGTCTTGGTACTCTCATCCTCAATCAACGATGTCCTTCGTCTGCACCAAACACAACGAGGTGCGGGCATAACTTGTGATGGGGTGAGTATAACGATACTCATTAAGGTACCCAATAAACTCAAGGTCTCACAAAATCCACGAAGGATAAACTACAAATAAAAAAATAGCAGATAACCCCACTTATGTATATGCCCATACATAAACCTATGTTATCATGTAAACTGATCACAATCATGAGAAAAACATAGGGTCCAACCCAAAATCCCAAATCTCAATTGTACAACAAAGGAAGGAAAACCACAAAGGATAGTAAAAAACATCTATCCCACATAGAAGAATACAACAAAGGTATTACCACAATGGAATGTACTGTACATGTACAAACTTATCTGGCACCAGGTATACCTTCAGTATAGTAGTATTGATGATTAAATGTATCTACTAAATCATCTTACTCTATTAAGTGGCATACCCACACAAGATCACTCGGTGCTGACCGACAAAGGATCTCTAGGTGCTGACCCACACATGATCGCAAGGTGCCGACCCGCAGAGGATCACCGTGTGCTGACCCACATAGGATCTGTAGGAGCATACCCACACAGATCACTATGTGCCGACCCACATAGGGCCGTAAGGTGCTGACCCCCACAATATCTATAGGAGCTAACCCACATAGGATCGCTAGGTTCCGAACCACACAGGATCGCTAGGTGGTGACCCATATATGATCGCTCTATGTGCCGACCCATATAGGATTGCTCAACATTCTTCACGTCATAGCCAACAACTAGGTTCACACACAATGCTCTCTCGTCTCCGGGAGGATCTGCTACACACACTACCAGTTGATACTCTAAATGCTATGATTTCCCACAAATAAGTATCTCAAAGAACCTCCATGTCATAATAGTATCAACGCAACTCACGGTGCATCATTCGGACGCCCGGTCTGTGAGTTATTAACCTTTTTGTCCTGAGGGTGTGGTTTGATTCGTGATCGACCCAACCCAACCTTTCCCAAGCTTTTATCCCATATTCTAGTGTCATATACCAAAGGGACCATCTCACTCCATGGTTTTTGGTGCCGCTGACGATTTGTCAAACGGACATCCAGCGCCAGTGTTATGGCCCATGTAATGTATAGGGTAATATCTGGTCTAGGTCCTGTCTGACTCGGTCGGACTAACCCGGCCCAATGCACTGTGTTTGGCCCGACCCGATGTCTTGCCTAGTAGGCCGTGAGGGCCGTGAGGCCACTGGAGTTCCACTGGGGTGAGAGGAATCTCGGTCCTGGGGGCGTGGGGCGGCTAGGCTGCGGGGGTGCCACATGCATGCGGGGCTGCCAGGCGGCTCGGCCGGAGCAGCTTGGCCGGAAGGTGAAGGTCGTGGGGCACACGACCGAGGTGGGGGGGGGGGGCACAGGGTACCTCAGAGGGCCATGAAGGTCATGGTGGCAGAGGGCCCGGGGGCGAGGAGGCCTCGGGAGGCGGTGGCCGCGGGTAGTGGCGGTCATGGGTAGGGGACGCCACGTGCAGTAGTGACCGCGAGGGGCAAGGGCCGTGAGCAGCAGGGGTTGTGGGTGGCGGGGACCACAGGTAGTGGTGGATGGGGGGGAGATTCATTTCCTCCATCTCCTTTGTCACCTTCATCACGGTTGACAGCCGTCCTCCTTCACCATGAATAACATAAGAATTTTCCAATGAAATATAGAGAGGACATGCAATTATTGTTTTTCCCGCACTCTTCGCATTAGAGTGGAAGCAAGAGACTATAATACATGGATCACAAGAATTATAAAAACGAGTAAGGGAAAAAATTCAAACAGCCTCCCTTCCTCGTATGATTCGTCAAAGGAGGTTTTGAGGAAAGAGACGACACCGTGGGGGATAGACGGATTTCCGTGACGTCAGTGTCTCATCAATCGTCAGTGGAGTTGTTCCTCGATGGTGATCCATCGATGGAGTTTGGAGAAGAATTTGTCGATGTTGATGTGTTCTTTGTTGGAGAGCTTTTCTCCCAATATTTATGCTCTCCCAATTCCACAAAATTGCAATGTAACCAACTTCTAATATGTCGCCCCATCTTAATTTTTGACATAATTTATGTTGGCTCCACATAATTAATTGATGAGTATGGAAACAAAATCAATCAAACAGGGGGTCACACCATTAAAGTGTTCGATTTTTAAAAGGATTCCCCACACTTAAGAAGGAGTTTAATGGAGTTTATCCTTGGGTGGTCCCCACCACCCAAACCTCTCATGGGATAGTTTTTCTTGGTGGTTCCCACCTACATAACCTCTCAGGTGAGGTATTTAGTTCAGTGGTCCCCACCTGTGAAACTTCCACATGGGAGTTTGAAAATAAAATAAAAATAAAATGTTACACCATTTTTATTTTATTTTATTATTTCATGAATATGTGAAAATCTCACATCCACCCTCGACCTACTATAGCCGTGGTGATGGTCTTCCTAGGAAAATAGTAGTGCAACAAGTTCAATAGTGCCCTCGGTTTTCAATGCTAAGCGTGGGTTCAAATGATTGAAAATCCAACTCACACATTTACTAAATGTACCCGAATTAATGTTTCGAAATTCATTCTGGGCACTCCGGGCCTCAGAATTACGTGCTGTAAATTTTCACGAACTCATAAAATTCCCATATATTTAAAAAAACATACATGGAAATTATGTGTCATTACACAAATAATGACATTGAAACATTTATCAATATCTATTATGGCATAACCATACCATGGTTCACAACACACACAACCATGAATGCTTCTATTGACAGTTCTGTACTCATGAGAAGACTATCACACAATTAACTTGTGTCCCAAAAAAATACTCCACTGATCTAGTGTCACAATCTATATAGGAAAATTGTAATCATACCATATTCATGGGAACACCAAAAATTAACTCACACAAATCATATATACTGAAACCATTCTAATAAACCAATTCAATCCATTTCAATAAAACTATTCTTTTATAGAAAACCAATGAAAAAAATTCAAAACAATCATTTCATTTCAATAATACATAACCTTTTATTGAAAGAATTTCATAAAATAAATGTGCCTAAAATCTATAAAATACCCATTTTAAAATCCATATTTGAAAACTAATACATCATCACATTATTCAAAACATCCAATTTCCCAGATATAAAAAATTTACGAAAGCATCAAAAAATAAGCATTCAAATAGTTTATAAACATACCATTCATGATCACTTCATCACAAGGGAATCAGATTAAAATCATGATAAACTGTTATATCAATAGGAGTCAAGAGTAAAGCCATATTTTACAACAGTTTTGAGAAAACCAAAAGCGGAGGAATAATGCTTAAGAAAATCATGACAATTCTTCATGGAACATTCTTATATATATTTATATATAAATAACAAGAAAAATTAAAAAATTATTTAGAATACACCCTCATAGATCTACCCATAATAGGATGATATGTGAGAAAAAAATATAGAATATGTATATTTAATTATATCTAAGAAAACGTGACATGAATAATGAAGAATGGAACTTACCACACAAATCAGGATTGAAAATGATAAGGGAGGCCTCCATATTGACTGAAAAATGATTGTGACATGATCTATTAGAATCAATATAGAAGAATATTTAATTAGGGGTTCACAGGAGAAAAAATGTGGTTATGTCCAATAATATTTTGATCATATTGTTTACTATCTAGATTTGACATTGTGTCTGCATAAACTGCATTGTTATACAAACCATGTGATGACTGTGCATTACATAATGCCTTAAGGAAACCCTAATCAGCCTTCTCACACTGTCCACCTAATCTTCTAAATAACATGATGATGATTTTGTCCTAAATCTACTAGAGATCACAGTTTCTCTTTAGATTTCCGAACGGTTCAGACATACCAAGGATAGACCGTGCACCTCTCCTTTAGCCCCAAAACATATTGAATGTTCTTTGAACTCTCTAATCCTTCTCCCATAACCATTATATACATAAAAACATCATGAAAGGGATATATGCCCCATATTGGGGGTACTATACATTCCACTCAGAGCATCAACAAATTTTATTCCTTCATCAGATGGTATTGTATTTTTCAATCCTAATACATGATCTATTATAACCACCTTAACTGGTTGATTTTATAATATTTTTATGTGAATATATATATAATGATTTTAATATCCATATATTTTTAATACTTTTTTTTCTAGTTCCCTCACCCTAGTATCCTAGACCAAGCGTCTGCATTATTACATTGGAATATGATACACAAAATAGAATACTAAAGGACCGTATAATTTAGTAGTCTTGGTAAACTACGTACATTATTAAAATTTATAGTATATTTTAAGGAATAAAATACAAAACATATTTTATTTAATAATTCAATTATGCCCTTTAGTGTGTCCCTAAACATCAATTAGAAAATAGTTCTTCATATTTAGGGGAAATAAAACAAAACAAAGGGGAGAACTCAGATACTCATTATGGGTATGCATATATAACATGGTATGAATATATGATGAAAAAAAATATTTAATGTTAATTAAGTGAAATAAATTCCATTTTATATGTAAATCCAACTTAATTTTTAATGATTAAGTGACGGTCAAAAAATATAATAAAAATAATCCCATTATCATAGAAAATAAATCAAGAATGTTCTAAATAATTTAATAATCATATTTAATATCAATAACCTAATTCATAACGATAGAATGAATAATTATGGTTTTCTAAAACATAATGTTGATTCCATTTGATATGACCTCTAATAAATTCGAGGCCCTATACCTAGAAATCAATATATATGGGTAAGGCCACAATGAAAACAAAATCTACTTTGTATTATGAGACATACTAATGAATTGAGGGTATATAGAGGGACCCACCCATAACATACTAATTCAAATTAATTAATTAAGAGAAATGGGGGAATCATAATCAATATAAACTCTTATATTGAAATACTAGAGAATGAAATTTTAAACGTTTTCTCAATGATGAAAAATAATAATAAACTATATGGAGTAATGCGAATGGTATAAAAATAGTAAAATTGAAATAAAAACTTCCATCAACAATCCAAATAAATAATAATAAGGATTAAAAGAACATATACCCATTGGATCCCAATTACAATGAAGTATTTATTTCATTAAAGAATAAAAATACCATAAACAATTATTAAAAACCTTTTTATTGAATATATTCAATGCATTTAGAAATTCATCTATTATAACAAAGTGATCAAAAATAATTTCTAAAATATTCGTTTTTAAGAAACACATCAATGCTTAAAAACTAATTTTTAAAACATTAACTAGAGATCAAGGATGATATTTCTGTACATCTAGTAAAGGATAAAATAATGATTTCTTTCATTTTTTGGGTAAAACCCAAATATGAATTGTTTTCAAAAGGACATGAATATTTATTTAAAATACTATTTTTAAAAGTAAATAATGCTTAAAAATGTATTTATTTAATACATTTTTAAATGTTAATATTACTTTTTTAAATCATTTTTATTGAAAAAATATTCTCATGAAAATTGAATTCTGACCGAAGAGAGAAATAATGTCTGGTTTTCTTAAAAGTAATTTCATAATCATTTTAAGTACCAAATGTTATAAAAAAGAACTATTACATGAATTATCTAACTATTAAATTTAGAAGATGAAAATATAATGATTTTATTATTGAAATAGCAAATAATTCCCCATTGATGACTTAAACCAAAAGAATCCAAAATAATGTTGAGATTATGAAACAATCCCTTAGCACATTGTTAATTTTTTTATCATAATACCCATGAAATAAATAAAATTACATTTTATATTAGAAAATATATATATATTTATTCAATAATTAAAAAAATAGAACTATATAACACACAAATGAAATAATTAGTGAATATGGTGCACGTCTCAATAAAGTAAAAGTGAGACCCCAAATATTTAACAGAGGTCTAGTTTCTTCATACATTTCTATAACTCATATATATAGTTATGATCATTTTATTACCATTTAAAATTAAAATATTAATATTTATAATATCATATGTTGTCATATTATAACATTTTACAACCGGGTTATAACAAAAAGTTCAATATTTTCATTATTTCGGGTGTTAAATAACTTAGTTTTTGATGTGTGTTTGGTCAACATATTTCCAATTACTATACGTATGATATATATATATATATATATATATCATTTAAATAATGATTATAATGTTATATATATAATATTAACTCACTATATAAATATTAATTATCATTTATTTTGTAAGGAGATGGAAACTGAACCACCTTGATTGGTGATAGTAGGCCACATGTAATGAGAAGTGAAGATATCATTCCATTATCAAGTGAATGGGTAATAAATTGGGTGAAATATTAATTTTAAATAAATAATATAATATCATATATTTCACATATATTAATTAATTGTATCATTATTATATTCCATGTAAATAGTAATTTAATAATGAATAACATCACTCCGTGCATCGTTATTCTACCATACACATGAGGGATGTTATTTAATATTAAAAAGAATGGAATATAAAATTGAATATGTGATATTAAAATTGATGAAGAGTAAATATATAATAAATATCATATAAATATGTTAAATCCATAATTATATCTAACTTTTAATGGATGTGATTGAAAACGAACTACATCAGTCTGGGAGGTGGACACCATTCATACACACGATCGATGACTTTATTTCCCATTTTCCATTTTATGGAACTTGAGAGGGATAAAAATTATTCCATAAACATAAAAAAATAATTATTTGTTTGAGATATTGGTGTTATTATATTGAATGTTTTAACACATACCTGATGGTATTAAAGGAAGAAAAAATGAATGATTTTTTAGAGAATTACCTTCATTAAGGGAAACCTTCTTTGGTTCTCCTATGATGGATCCTAGGGATTGTATTTTCATATGGAAAGTTGAAAAAATATTGTCTAATTAATTTTTTGTTAAAATTTATAATATTTTTTCAACCAAATGGTCTTAATTGGTTCTAATAAATTAGGGTAGGGAGTTCCATTTTATATATAGGGAAATGGAACCCTCATGGAAATTGTGTGGAAATTACGCAAAGGAATCTGAACGGATAATGTAATTGATATGAAAAAATATCAAAAAGCATATATATTAAGATTTTTATGTCAATTCTCAATATATATCCCCAAAATAAATTCTTCATATAATGGTAGGTCATTCAAACATATATGTTCCCAGTTTAAATGATGGTTATTGCCTCTTTACCTTAATAGTGATAAATAAAATTTATATTTGTTACTATTAATTTTGGTTAGAAGATTATATTAAAATTTTTAGATAATATAAATTATTATTGTTAATTATATTAATTTCATTTTTCCAAATCTCAATCACATAAGTAAATAAAATTTATTTAAAACATATCCCACAGACATGATGAGAATGACGATTTTCAAAAAGTTAATGTTAAAAAATTCAATTTTTTTTTAATAAATATTAAATATAAAAATAATTAAAATGAAAAAATATAATTTATATATAATTTAAATAATTATAAATTATAACTATTTTGAAATATCATTTTTATTTAAAAATAATGTTAATAAAAGGTAGTTTTCATTTAAAATTTAGTATTTTCCACTATTAATCAATAATTGAAACATTTCAGGAAAATCAAAAAATATCACAGTAAGATAATATTATAATGATGATTCCATATTAAATTATTATTTTTTAAATTAAATTCTTAATATTGTAATATATTAATTATAAATTTGGTTTATAAAGGGAGACAAATGTCCTTTAAGAAAAAATATTATTTTTCTGAATTTTTTCCTACCGAATTGGAAGTAATTTTATTTTTAAAAATTATATTATTTTTTTATTTATTTTATAAATTATATATATATATATTATTCTAAATTTATTTTTTACAATTCATACACTCCAATTTATATTTTAGTTTATAATGCTGAGGATTAAAAAATAATATTTTAATAGACTATCAAGTATTTTTCAATCTCGGTGTTTGGTGGGTTGAACAGTATCAAATAGAATGATCTTAATTTAGAATTTTTGGCTTTTACATTTTCCCAATTATAAATAAATATCATCGTCAAATTTTAATCATCAAATTGTTAATAAAGGAAATGCAATTTAAAAATACCTTTATAGAAATAACATATCATGAGATGTTTTAATAAAACATCCACATAATAAGATGGAAATGAAATATAAATGATATATAGAATAAGTCATAAAAAGTGTTCCATTTATGATAAAATCGATGAGAAATGAAAACATGGAAATTAAAGTGAATAATAATGCCCACAGATTAAAAGAGAGTGATAGAGTTTATTGATCACATAAAAGTGGGTTATCCGGATAAGATTAATGACCCTAAAAACTTAAATCTATAATTATTTAATGGAACATTTTATTCCTCATATATGATTAAATAAGATATTCTTTCATTTTTATTTTCATATTATTGTGAAATTATTTCAAAATATAAAAATATAAGGAAAATTTTTTTCGTTATAAACTAAAATTTTATAAAAACAATTTCATCATATTATTATAACTTGATCATTTTATGAACAATTATTACTCAATGAAATGGACATCAAAAAATGTTTTTTATTACTAAATCACTAAAATTAGACTATAATTGATTTAATGTTCCACAATAGAATAAAAAATTCGATCTCTATTTATTATTATCACAAAATGGTTAGTACAAAATATCCAATATGCATAAATCATAATATATTTATGTAATAAATTAATATCTAAAATCTATTAAAATGATCAACATAAATAATTTCATAAGTTTTTAATTTTATGACCCATAAAAAGATAAATATCCATAACATTAGAAATAATGGCACTAAATTTTAGTAATGAAATTATCATTAATCCCTCAAGAAACTGGATGTATCTCCTAATTGTCTCATTACAAGAATGTGAACATCATCATGATATATTCTTTAAAAAAAGGTATTAGATTTAATTAGAACAAAAAATTATTGAAATGATGAATTCAACCTTATTCCATAAATAAAACATATATGAAAACACATATTCCTTTAAAAATTGATGTTAGGTCTCTCAATTATTGCATAAAAAATATTGTCAACTTATCATTAATTTGTTCCTTGGTAGTCAATATTATTCTATTTGAGTTAATACTATCAATTTTCATATCATCACAACAACTTCAACTCAATATTAGGAACATAAAAATCATTATCATTCTCTAATAACTTGTTTTCTATTAATTTAAACAATTCAAAGAATCAATTTTCTTGGTCATCAGTATCGCTCATCATTTTCATTAAAATACTTAATGAAAAAGTATTATTGTAAATTCCTTATAAATTAAATAATTCTAAAAAATAGAATATAATTGATAAAATACTAGAATTTAATATATATTAAATCAAAACAGTATAACAATAATCATTCCACATCATTTTTGGTAATATAATATTATATACCATGATTCCAAAGCTATTTTGAGGTCTATTACTTTGACGCATGTAGAATTAATTTTCACAGTTCCCACCTCATTATAGTGGATACATTGAACATATAAAATTCCATTAACTAACTTACAATTACAAGCATACTGTATATCCTCCCAACACTTTTATCAAACCTCCATTCCCTTCAACCGTGTACTATGGGGTGTCTTTCCACAATTATAACATATGAGAGAAACATTTGTTCCCTACTCCCCCGTATCAATTTGTTTCTAATGCAAACTCTTCTTATCTAGAATAACATAAACACTATAATATATACTGACATATTAATTATCATGAAAGAACATTATATTATGTCCTATTGTGATGAAATTTTTTTAGAGGCTAATATATTTACATTTTTTCCAATACTCAAATAAGAAAAAATTATTCAAATTCTTTGGATTAAAAACATTGATGTTGTTCTAATTCCTTATAGAATAAACGATTTCTAAATTATGGATTACCCATGATTAGATAATATCATTATGAAACACAATGTGTTATTCCTTTACAAGTGAAATATATTACCGAAATTGAATTTTTTTGCATAGTTAATCTACAAATAATAAAAAAGGATTCTTTTGAGATAACTTAATTTTTACTTATTTATTAATTGGTTTCAATGAAATTTGATATATTCTAAGAATATATTTTTGGAGTCCTAAACTAAGTGTGTATAGTATCCCGCCTTTTTATCACATAAAATTTCATTTACATTATAGAAAACAGAGGATATTTAAGGTTCAGTGTCTTGGATACCAGGAACTTAATACATGAAAACAACATAAAAAATTCTTCATAAACACTTGAAAGGCTTCATTATTTTTCATCCTAGGTTCAATACAACATCTCATAACTTGGGAGTATACATCAAAGGAATGGGTGAGAAGAAGGCCCAGTAAATGAAACAAGAGATACATTTTACATGTGAACTTGAGATACATCGATAAGGTCATGATAAATAACTTTAAGGCGTGAGAAAGAGATCATGAGGCATATCATAATAAAAATAACTTGTTTCGTAACATGAACGTGTGGCTACAACATTTAACATTGAAAATAATTTCTGTTTCACCAAGGTCCATCCCCAATGTGTCATTAAAAATTACCTAGGTTATTAACCAAGATATCGTTAAAAATCCCCATCTCTAGAGATTAAGTCTTTACCCAATGCATTGGAGCGCTATCTGGGAGCACCCATAAAATTTTCCTTTATTACCATGTAAGGCACATATTTCATCATTAATAATTTCATAAAAAACCCATATAGAATAAAATAAATGGTTTTCATTTCATAGTCATCATATTTCAAAAAATTCAATAATGACGTGATCTTTATGTCACATTAAACCCACAGAAAAAGGAAAGTGGGTTTCACGTATGTAAGTACCAGAATTAAAATATAATATATATATATATATATATATATATATGAATAACCATGTAGAATACTGATCTTTGAGTATTCACTTAATAAAATAAAATAATTTGAGAAAAATATAAAGACATTTTGAGACGAACATTCTTAAGTATAACGATTATGATACATGGTTTTAGAAAACATTACTAAGAGAGGGTACATGGGTAAACCACTCATAAATGATACATAAAATATTATGGAAATAGAATATAATGCATTTAAAATCATGGTAATGAAATTTTAAATATATACTAAATGAAACGAAGAACTTGAAAGGAAGACAAAAATAAGATTTCTCTTATGAAAAATCGGCTACCTAACGGCATCACGTAAAACATCAAAAATGAATTAACAAGATAAAATTTGGTATCTCATAATATGAACATAAAATATAAGTATGATATATTTTGAGATCATAACCGAACATAATAAAACGGAACCTGAATGACATTACATGAAAATAGAACTTGAAAATTGGAAGAGTAAAAGAATCTCTTACAAAAATTCAGCAGCCTAACGGCGCCACATAAACATTCATAAATTGAAATGATGAGAGAAAGAGGGGGTCTCCCATTTGATGTAGGATTAATATAAAAGAACATCCCCAACATAAGAACATGGAGCTTAAATGAAATGACATAAACGAGAGTACTCGAAAAGAAAGAGAGCGGTAGGATCCCTTACCTTAAAATGTATCTCTTAAAACTCGATGTTCGGGACCTTGAAGGCTTGGGGGGGGGGCCTTGGGAGGACTCTTTGGGAGGTAATGAGACCATAGATTCGTTGGGGGAGGGGTGGGGAAGAATAATAAAGGAGGAAAGGGTGGGTATTTATAGGGAAAGTGAGGGGACTAGGCATTAATGGCCAAGGGACACCTCGTTGGTGGTTTTGGAAAAACCATGGGCATGCCCATGGTATTTGCCCATTTTTTTAGCCACATGGGACCCCTCATTCAAAAATGAATCACCTTTATTTGGTCATCCCTTAAAATATTAAATGACATCATCATGATGCAGTAATTATCTCATTAAACATACTGAATCCCTAATACTGTATATTTACTATTCACTGAAAATTCTTCTTCTTCAGAAAACTCAAAAAATATACCTTAATATAATATCAATGCTATGAATTAAAAAATAAACTAAATTTTTTGAAAACCATTTTCTAAATATTTTTAATATAATTTTTATATAAAAAAACTATTCACTGTAAATTCATTTTTTCAGAAAAAACCCCAAAAATTACCTTAAAATAATATCGGTGTTCTGAATTCAAAAATAAAGTCCATTTTATAAAAATAATTTTCTAAATATTTTTAATTAATTTTTTATTAAAAAACACTATTTACTCTAAAAAACTAATACATGACTAATAATATCTGAACGAGTTATTTACCTATTTTATTGAATCACGTTTCTTAATCAAGGTGCCTATATAATATTAATAATTTTTTTATGTGAGATTACTAATCCATTTTGTCACATTACTGATCCTATGCATAAAATCACTATTCAGAAATTACTAATCACCGATAATTAAGTTGATTTTATTAGATTCCAAATTTCATACTGAACACATTTAAATAACACCAATTTTCCTAAATTATTGAACATCATTAATTATTTTAGGTTTACAAAAATATTTTAAATTTTTTTTTTCAAATTCATCAATAATATACATCGTACATTTATCTGGAAATTTGAAAATTTACAAATTTCACCATAAGAAGGAAAAAAAATTATTTATCTCAAAGGATTACACAAGGAAGTTATGGTCTCCTTACACAACCCCTTATAACTCCAGCATAAGAACTAAGTGTAAGGTGTCCTAACATGAGAGAATCTGAGGTCGGCTCAGCCAACATTGCATGAGTAGTAATTTCTATCAGTTTGAACATCTCACAAAGACAATTCCTTTCTAGCTTCACACGATGATGTTCGGCTTGGGTTTGGTCCAGAGAAAAGCCCAGTGGTGCTACCTCCTTCCCATGTTCTGTTAGATGGGCTTCGATTGGCCCGAGACTACGGGATGAGGCCATAAATTCTTCTTTCTATATTAATTAACCAAAATCACTTTTATTTAGTGATAATAATTGCAACATACAGTTTCCTATGGTCATATTGACCAATGGTCATATAACAGTCGAAACCCAACATGTTCATTTTAATTATACTGATGTTATCAAATAAAAACGTTTTGTTGAGTATAAAAATAAAATAACACAAAAAATTAGGAAACAAGATTTATTCAAAATTTCGGGTCGTTACATTCTTCCTCCCTTAATAAATTGAGTCCTCTCAATTTTTAATATTGGGCTTGGAAATTTCATTGAAAGTCCCACATCAGAAAAGGAGTCAGTAAAACTATTACTTTAAAAGAATGAAAGGGAAGTACAAAGGTCACCTAAGTTAACCCATACTATAATTCCATGTAGGGAAACAAGCATATGGAAGAGAAAACAATGGGTCATGTTCTGATGGAGAGTGATATAAAAAATGATTAAGAGAAAGTTAACCACAAGAAAATCACAAACTTATGATGTGTGTAAACGGTCATTGATTTCCTAGTAGAAAACTTAAACCAACAATGTTTTTGTCTTCTGTTCCTTTTAATAATATTGAGGAATTCATTTACTACATAGAATAAGAACACAAGGTAATATACTTACATTCAAGTAGAGTTTCATCCTTTAATATGTTTCTACCAGAACTTATCTTTTGTCCAATCAATGAGCATTCAAAAACAGTTGGTCTCATTAAATGCATAAGAATCATCTTCTAAGGAATCATATAATCCACAAATTATTAAATATCTATTTCTTCTATCTTTAAATATTATGCCAAAAATATAAAGGGTAAGATAAAACTACTCTTCAAAAAGAATGAACCCCATAGGAAGGGAAACTAATTTTAATTTTTTAAAATTCCACTATACTACCCATAGTTCATCATAGACCATTCCATAAATAACTCTGCTTCAAATTCCTCAAAATAAACCAAACTAATATTGAAAAAAAATTCAAGAATGATTTGATAACATAGTCTTCCAAGATAAACTTTATCATTCATCTCCAAACAAAATTAACCACTCTTAACTTCTTATAAAAAAGTAACAAACCTAAACATATTTTCCCCAAGATAGGTTAATAATTTCCATAAGTAACCTAAATTTCTATAACTTCACCTTAAATTCATCTATTATTCAAAATATAAGTGAACCTTTACTCCTCAAAGAATATATCGTAGTAATTTATTTACCTCGATCATATAGGGTTCCCAAAATGGAGAGCATCTTCTAAAATAATAATCAGCTTTTAATCACCTAATTAGCTTTTTTTCAATAACAGTAGCTTCACAGCATCAACATGTGGTACATAACAATAGATGTTTCCTTAAATGATATAAAACCATCTTAGGCAGTGACTCGATGTTCTTAGAAAACATTAAAGATATGCTCATAGGGCACGAACTAAAATACAACATGACATAGGAAATTATTGCGAAGAAGTTACATACACTTTAGTCACCATGATCCATCTCAGCATAGGACATGCATTGTTCCCTTATCCTTGTAGACTTTTGATGCTCATAATGCTTCACATACCTTCCAAGAGGGCATTTCCTTGGATAATTTCCAACTTCTCCATATTTACGACATTGAAAAGTATAAGGTACATCAGATCGAACCTTATCTCTATTCACCAAATTATCCCTTTTTTTAAAGAAATAGCTACATTATGCCCTATCATCTAACAGATAAAACATATCCCGGTTCTTTTGTGACATTATCCTTGGTGCCCCTTTCCACACTTTTTGCAAAATGGAAATTGGGTCTTCTTTCCCTTATCATCTTTATCAGATGAACATCTTTGAGACTTCGTCTTCTTCTTCCTTGATGAATTTGGGCATCCAACTAGGTACCAATTAGTAATTATGATTTTTGATAGCTGGTTTGGCATAATCACAATATGTTCAACTTTATCCCTCATCAACTCTATCACATTAATAGGGAAATCATCACATTTCCTATCACATTGGTTGTTGGGACATGTTCTTCCATTTCCTGTCGTTAACTAGGAAAAGAAAGTATAATTAGGGGGCTTAAATACATAGCCAATAATCCTGAAACTGAAACTTTAAGCATAGAAGGATAAACTTGTAGAAGAAAATTATATCCTAACTTGTGATCCCATAGGTTCCAATCTACGTTATCCATGATCATATATTCTTATGTGAATCTTTATTTTATTTTATCTTTGTCCCTTTAATAATGGTTCATAAAATGATTATGAATTTACCAAAGCATATCCCTCGGGTGTGTCAGACCAAGAGTGCAGCAAGGCTAGTTGTCATGCACCAGGTTACACCGGGTCAAGCTCGAAACACCTTGTCAATGGTTTCACTCCTAGGTACATCTGTTCCAGAGCCACCTCTACATGTTTGTTTCCAGACATGGATTTATTTTTTTGGGACCCACTTACTCAATACTCACCAAAATATCAGGAATATTTCCTATATTTAAACTTTCCTATAGGGTTATTCATAAAGTTTTCATATCCTAATTTCCACAAATAACTAGACCATACTTTGATACCAACTATAGAATCCCGCCTATTTTTTACATAAACATTCAATTACATTATACAAAACCGAGGATATTTAAGCTTTAGTGTCTTGGAAACTAGGAACGTAATACATGTAAACAACATAAAACATCCTTATTAAACACTTAAAAGGCTTCTTCATTGTTCATTCTAAGTTAATTACAACATTTCATAACCTGGGAGCATACATCAAAGGAAAGGGTGAGAAGAAGGCCCAGTAAAGGAAACAAGAGAAACATTTTACATGTGAACTTGAGATACATCAATAAAGTCAGGATAAATAACTTTAAGGCATGATAAAGAGATCATGATCCATATCATAATAAAAATAACGTCTTTCATAACATGAAGATGTGGCTAAAAAATTTAACATAGAAAATCATTTCTATTTCACCTAGATCCATCCCCAAGGTGTCATTACAAATTACCAAGGTTATTCACCAAGATATCATTAAAATGGTCATCTCTAGAGATTAAGTCTTTACCCAATGCATTAGAGAGCTATCAGGGTGCACCATTAATTTTTTTTATTATCATTTGAGATATATATGTCATCATCAATCATTTCATAAACAACCTGTATAGAATAAAGGAAATGGGTTTCATTTCATAGTCATCACATTTTAAAAACTTCTTTAAAGACGTGATCTTTATGTCACTTTAAACCCACAGAAAAAGGAAAGCTGGTTTCATGTATGTAAGTCACAGAATTAAATTAGAACATTTTGATATATAAATCTGAATACCCCTATAGAAGAATGACCTTTGTGTATTCAATTAATAAGGTAAAAGAATTTGAGAAAAAAGGGAAAGACATTTTGAGACAAAAATTCTGCAGCATAACAACAATGATAAAGTGTTTTAGAAAACATTGAAAAGAGAGGAGACATGGGTCACCCACTCATAAATGATCCATAAAACAGTATGGGAAAGGAATATAAAGGATTTAAGAACATGGTAATGAAATTGTAATTATATACCATATTAAACGAAGAACTTCAAATGAATAAAAAAAATACTTCTCTTATCAAAATTCGGCAGCCTAATGACGTCACTTAAAATTTCAAAAATGAATTGATGAGATCAAATCGAGTCTCTATTAATATAAACATAAATGACCAGTATGATAGATATAGATATCATAACCAACATAATAAAAAGGAACTTGAAATACTTGACATGAAAATAGAACTTAAAAATGGGAAGAGTGAAAGAATCCCTTAGAAAAATTTGGCAGCCTAATGGGGCCACTTAAAAATTCATAAAATGAAATGATGAGAGAAAGAGGGGGTCTCTCATAATATTAAAATTAAAAGGGTAGTAGGATGAATATAAAAGAACATCCCCATCATAAGAACATGTAGCCTAAAATAAATGACATAAACAAGAGTACTTGAAAAGAAAGAGAGAGGTAGATCCCTTACCTTAAAACGTATCTCTTAAAACTCGATGGTCGTGACCATGAGGGCTTGGGGGAACCTTGGGAGGAATCTTTGAGAGGTAATGAGACCAGAGAATCGTTGGGGGGAGAGTTGGGGGTGAATACTAACATGGGGAAGGGTGGGTATTTATAGGGAAATTGAGGGGACAAGCCATTAATGATCAAAGGACACCTCATTTGTGGTTTTGAAAAAACAATGGGCTTGCCCATGGGATTTGCCCATGGTTTTAGCCACATGGGACCCTGATACAAAAATTATTCTCCTTTAGTCGGCCATCCTTTAAAATATCACATGACATAATCATGATGCATTAATGTTGTCATTAAACATTCCGAAACCCTAAAACTGTATTTTTACTATTCATTGAAAATTCAACTTTTTCAGAAAACTCCCAAAAATTTACCTTAAAATAATATGAATGATCTAAATTCAAAAATACACTCCATTTTATAAAAATAATTTTCTAAATATTTTTAATTTAATTTTTCAATAAAAATACTATTCACTTAAAATTCATTTTTTAATGAAAAAACCCCAAAAATTACTTTAACATAATATCGATGTTTGGAATTCAAAAATAAAGACCATTTTATAAAAATAATCTTTTAAATATTATTAAATTAATTTTTATTTAAAAATACCATTCACCCGAAAATACTAATACTTGACTAATAATTTCTGAAATAGTTATTTACCTATTTTATTGAATCACATTACTTAATCAAGGTGCCTGAATTATATTAATATTTTCTTTAAATGAGATTACTAATCCATTTGGTCACATTACTAATCCTAAGCGTAAAATCACTATTCATAAATTACTATTCACTATATATTAAGTTGATCTTATCAGACTCCAAATTTCGTACTGAACACATTTGCTGAAGACCATTTTTTGAAAATCATTACATATCATTAATTATTTAAGGTTTACAATATTATTTTAAAATATCATTTTTTTTTCAAATTCGTCAATAATTTACATCCTAGATTTATCCGGACATTTGAAAATTTACAAACATCAGCATAAGAAGAAAACACAATTTTAATTATCTCAAAGGATTACACAAAGCAGTTATGGTCTCCTTACATAGCCCCTTATAACCCCAGGATATGACTTTAGCGTAAGGTGTGCTAACGTGAGGGAATCTGAGGGAAACTCAGCAAACATTGCACGAGAAGTAATTTCTATCAGTTTGAACTTCTAGCGAAGATGATTCCGTTTTAGCTTCACACAATGAAGTTCGGCTTGGGTTTGGTCCAGAGAAAATCCCAGTGGTGCTATCTCCTTCCCAAGTTCTGTTAGATGGGCTTCGATTGTCACGAGACTACTGGATGAGGCCATCGAATCTTCTTTCTAAATTTATTAACCAAGATCACTTGTATTTAGTGAAAATAATCGCAACATTTAGTTTCCAACGGTCATATTTACCAATGGTCATATAACATTCAAAACCCAACAGTGTCATTTTAATTATACTCATGTTATCAAATGAAACTGTTTTTTTGAGTATAAAATTAAAATAACACACAAAATTACGAAACAAGATTTATTCAAAATTATGGGTCGTTACAGTGTGTATAATGGATAATTGGCACACGATAGGTGATGATCAGTCAAATCTCAATGTGCCCTTCTTACAATTATTACCCCTATGTAATTCTTTCCTTGAACCAAATCAATATGTTGTATCCAAAATGGGATGTAAATTATACAGAAAGAATCATAAAAACATTAGATCAAAAACTTTTGGATGTTCTTCTATACACATCATCAAAGTCTATCATAGCGTTATGTTCCCTAGTATTTTTTTACTAAATATATTTACCATGGATTCATATAATCTTCATATAATACAAAAAATAGATCCCCAAACCATGTATCCTGGAGTTGGTGTCTGCATAATGAAATTGTCATGTAATATAGGGAATCACATCTCAAAGAACGAAATAGTTTAGTTTCCTTAAAAACATTATATATACATGAAATTTACATTTTATTTTCAAATATAAAATAGACAATAAATTTTGATAGAGAATCCCCTTATTTTCTTAAGTGCTTCCATCCATATATATCAAAAAATACATCCCCATATCCTAGGTAAAATAAAACCAAAGAGCTGGGATGATCATATTATTAATTAAAGTAATTATAAAACCAAATCTTTAAAAAAACTAGTAATATTCAATATATAAAGGCAAATAACTAATGGAATTATATTTAAACAATAAAATGAGTGTTTCATGGAATTAATAAATTATGATAAAATAATTTCATATAAATAATCACATCATTTTGAAAACAAAACAATGGATATCCAAACAAATCAAATAATCAAAATAAATAATAAAAAATTATTTTATAATGATGGAATGCATAATTATGGAAATCTAAAAAAATACCATGGCGGACTTGTTCCATGTAATCTAATACATTTAAGATCTTTTGACATGAAATATATATTAGTTTATAAGGCCTAAACCAAAACAAAATTTTGGTTTTATTCCTGACACCTATCGATGTATTGAGTGGCTATATTGAGGATTATATATCACTTTATACGTATAATGCATTCCTCATATGAAATGGATGAAAGATAATCATCATAATCATTAATATTTGAAATGAAGAATAAAAAATTATAGTACTTAATCCAAAAAATAAACATAATCATAAACGATCCAATGTAATGTGAGTTTTATCAAATTGTTATAACCCTAGTAAAAAATTCCATAAACCATTAAAATATAGAATAATGATGATATCAATATATGATATCTCTAGTGGTTCATTATTACAATTGTTTAATGTTTTTATGAATAGAAATACCATAAAATATCATTAAAAAATTAATTAGTAAAAGATCAATTTCACCGTGAAAATCACTATTAAAAAAATTTGATTATATGTTTTGAAAAATATTTTCCTTGAAAATAACCATTGATCGCAGTATAATATGTTTTAAAACACTTATTGGTTATTAGGGTTGAATATTGTATTGATGTCGTACATTCTAAAACAAGAATTCATTTTACATTTCAAGAAAAAACATATTTAATTTTTTTAAAATGGAACGAAGATTCAAATATTTTATGATATAAATACCGCCTACTCCCCCAAAAGTACACTCAAAAAAAAGAAATCCCATTTAATGTTGAGATTTAGAAATTAACCATTAAAACTATGTGTTTTTTATATAATAAGGAAATTGAAGTTATTAAATTTAAATGAAAAATTAATAATAAATATAATATCATATATGATCCTATTGTAATATCTTCCCACCCATTTGTTACGAAATTTTCAATAATTTCATTGTTTTGGTTGATAATTGCCCTGTTTTATCCTACATGTTTTTCATGAATATTATGGTTCTTATTCCTAGGACATATAAATGTATAATATACATAATAATATTATTATTATAAATATAATATCTAATTAGTATATATATCTATAGAATTATTATTGAATGGAATTATTCAAAATTAATCACATTGCTTCATAGAGATGGTATGTCATACGTATGCATCATATTGCAAATTATTCTATTAAGGATTGGAATGATAACGAAGTGTGTGATTTATTAATTTTACATAACAAATAATATATCTAATATCATTAATTTTACCTTTATTACATTCCAAGTAATGAATAAGTGAAAAATGAATCACATTAATTCGTGAGGTGGTGCTCCACTAAACTCGCATGTGACATTATCATAATTTAAAAGGATAGGAAGATGAAAAGTTTTATGAGATATTAAAATTCCATAAGTATAATAATAAACTAAATTTCATATAATTCTTAATACATTATTATATCCACCCTTGACAGTTGGTGACGAAATACAAATGACATTTATTTATGAGGTGGAAATCTGTTTTACATTGGATCGATGATTTCATCTCACATTTTATGGTAGTAAAGATGGATAAACATTATGTGATATACAAAATATAATATAATTATATTATAGATATTTTTTATTTCTATTTTAATTGTTATGACATAATTTAATGTGGAAAAATATGAAAATAAAATAAAATATATTTTTCAGGTAATTACCTTATCTAATAGAAACTAACTTTTCATCTCCTTTTAAGGACCTATGGGATTGTATTATGGGAAGAATAAAAGATCTAGAATATTTGTAAGGATGTTAGAGATTGAATACTAATAGGTTTGTAATATCCAATGTTCCTGAGTGGAATGAAGAAATAATGGGGGGGAGTTACCTTTTATAAGTGGGGAATGGAAACCATCAGAAAAAGTACATAGAAATGTACCAACAGAAAAAATGATATTCACTCACATTCCATGTAACGACTGATTATTTTAAAATTTGTATCTTTTAAATAAATTAAATTTATTCAACAACCATGTTAAAACAAGATTAAATAAACCATAAAAGACCACTAAATATTAATATGACCATTAATAATAGTAATGTGGCCATAATAATAAAAAAATCACATATGAAATTAAAAATAAAATTAATATATCTTCTAAATAAAAACTGATTATATTTATAAAATTCAATATGTAAAAAAATGATTTCAAAATGATAAATTACGTTTTTGTATTTTTTGTAAAAGGTAAATGAATAATTATAATTTGATAACTAAATTTATTATATAAAAGGATTTCTATTTTCATAATATATATTTTTAAAATAATTTTTTTAATATATATTTTAGATAATTTTATGAAACTCTAATCAATTTTTCAATTTATTAGAAAATTAGTTATAAATTTAAAATTGGAATATTTTTAATAATAAATGAATTTGAAATTAAAAAAATTTACCATATTAGAAAAAATATTCTAATAATATGGAGTCCATTTTATAAAATATATATAAAAAAACAAGTTAGGGATAATTTTTGGGATTTTTCAAAAATATATTAATATTTGGGGAATATTAAAATATGATAATTTATGGTATAAATTATTTAATATTTGAGTCATGGATGATGTATAGAATTTGAAATAACCCATTATTTAGAACTTATATACACAAGTTACTCTAAATTTGATCAATATTCAACAATGTTGATTGTCATTAGAGAAATTAATAATGTAATCGATAAAACAAAAAAAAAACTCCTTTTTCCTACCCTATAAATGCCCCCCCTCACAACCTAATTTCCTCACACCATAGAGTCCTTGATTATTTCATAAATTCTAATCAATTCACATTCCATGCATATTATAAATTTCTAATACCCCCTCTTCTTACAGAAATACTAAATCTATATGTGTAATGCATGTTCTGATGGAGACGATATTCCAGAGGTAAAATCCTCCCTCTTTGTCTTTAATTTTATATTATTTTATTATCCTCCCTTCACCTAACATATAAAAAGAATCATTGAAACTATATTATCATACACATACAATAATATTAAATTTCTAATTTTATATCTGCCATCAAATATATTCTATTATCCTTTTTATTATAAAATTGAAAACCTTATTCATTACGTGTCGATTCACAATGTTCAAGGATGTATAGTTTTCATTTTATAGTAAAACCGTCAAGGATTGTCAACAAAACATTATCATAAATAAATAATATTTTAATATACATATTATATTCTATATCATGTCCTTTAAACATTATATAAAAATATTATTAAATAAAATTACACAAGTTTGTGATGCTCGTAACACATCCAAAATAAAATAATACAATTTTATTAATTTTTTATATAATGAATTGCCCTAAAAAAATATAAAATATTATATGTGATCATTTGTACTAATTAATTTTACATTTGGAGTTTTTCTCCCATATACAATAATGACCATTATAAAACAGAAAGATAGTAACCATAATACAATGAAATGAATGCTCATTGACCAACAAAATTAAACATTATAATTCATTAGGATGTACATATATGATTTTTGTAAAAATATAATTCATAAAATATATGTTTAATAGGATAAGAATTATGTTTTTAATTAATCTAATTTTATTATCTATAGAATCTAGTATTAGTGTAGAACACTTTCGTACAAAAAGTAAGTGTTTTCTTATCTCACATTTATTTATGTGTGATATTCCTTATTCAGTACTTATTTCTTTGTTTTGGGGTATGTATATTTATATATAATATATAAAGTCATGAATATATTTATCTTCGTTTTATTCAATTTTCTATTTGAATTTTGTTTCATTTTTGTCGAATATAATTATATATGTTATAAAGTGTTTTGTGTTTCTCACACATTAATTTATATCCGACATCTTCCATATTTGTGAGTTATTTGGATCATGTACATCCCATTTATTTATGATAACAATTAATATTAATATTTAATTTAATATCCACATTTCAAATATAATGGATATTATTATTTTATATTTGCTTAACCATTTTTAAATATGATATTTAGTATGTATCTTATTTTAAGAGGGGAAATGTTGATAAATACATGTCCTCTGCTCAATACAAAAATATTGTAAGGGAATATTTTTTTATAAATTGAATAAATGGGTCATGAATTCACTATAATTATAGAGATATGTGGGGCCTCACATTATATACCCCCTTTATGATCATCATGTATCCTAATACAAAACAATTGGACCAAAAGTCTTCACATTTTCTTTTAAGCAGAAGCAGACTTGTTTCTTCCCATATTAATATACCATATTGTGAAAGGTCAGGATGGTAATGGTTCAAGTGAATAATATATTAAATCTAATAATGAAATATTCCCATTATTTTGTATTCAACAATTATTATCAATGATACTTTTATTATGACAAAATCAATGAATGTAGTTCCATTGACATTTTATTGATTGAATGGAATTTTTTTTCATTCAGTTACCTTTCAATATTGATTTTCTTTTTAAAAAAAGTTTCAATTATTTAATATTTATATTTATATTTTATTTATCCATTTATAATAATTTGATATCACAATTTAATTTCTTATCCATAATAAGGGAATGAATATCATATCACAGAATATGTGTCATGAAAGTAGTTTATTTTCATTTCTTATGTTCTATGTTTAATTATAAATGTATTAATGTAACCATGTATATATATAGTTCTTTATTACTAAAAAATTTATTTATCCATGGTAATATGGTCTATGGTATCTATTCCATTGTAATATAATTACCACAAAATCTAGGCTACACGAATTAAGGATTTTATAATTGTAATCATAGTATGATTAGTAGAAACCTAGTAATCCCGATTCCGATTAGCATGTGAATTATTAAAATACATTATAGAGAAATGTATTGTCAATACACATGATGATTATGAGATAACTCGTTGTGTGGTATTAATTAGTTATATAACCATGTAAGAGAAAGGGAATCAAAACCTGTTGAGAATGTACGCACATTGAAACTATATATGTCAACATAATTGTTGTTTGAGCTGATTAGATCCTGTGAATATTATAACATATTACTCATTTTATGAAGAGTTAACATACAATACTTATGCTGGATTATTTAATGTGATTGAAGCCCCCATCATTTAGTGGGACTACTAATCAAATGGCAGCCAAGAAATAGATCTGGTTGATTGTAAAAATATTTCTAAAATTGGAATGAAATGCAAATGAAATGGTTATACTAAGGATATGTGTAATCAAGGGAAATTAAAACAAGGGGTGGTCACTGATCTAGATTCCAATGGTGGAATATTAAAAAAATATCTAAAATGGATAAATTTTAAGGAAAAAGTAATTGAGAAATATTTCCATGATGAACAATGAGCTGAAACAAAGAGAAATTTAATTAACCTAATGTAAAATGAAGAAGTGATCATTGAAGAGTATAAGGGTCACATCAAATGACTATCCTAGAATGATATAGTTTACATACATGATTTATAAAATAAAATTGATATTTTCATTTATGGTATTAATCTATGTCTCTAAAGGCTACTAGATTCTCAAACATTATCTTCATATGATGAAATAATATTATGTGACATAAAAACAGAGAATGAATTTTCTCGATCCTATTTGATCAAAGGAATTCAAGAGAAGAATTGTTCATCTTAAAATCATTAAAAAGGTATAAAATTTATTAATAACATTGGAATGAATAAATCCCCCTTAAGTGGAAATGTTGAAAAGAATCATCCTGGGAAGTGCATGAAGGGAATGATATTTTTTTATAATTTCAGTGAAAAGGGTAATCTAGAAAATGATTTCATGGTGCATAAACAAATAAATTGTCTTCAATGATAAATGTTTATGTAAATGGGGAATTATTCAATCCACATTCAAAATCATCATGAAAATATAATTTTTAATAGTACAAAGGGAGATGGCCAAGAATATCCATAATTATAGATTATGTTTATGTATGAAATGATGTGTTTGAGAGTACATTAGTATATCTTCATATTTAGGTGATTCATTATATGATTATAGAGAATTGAACTCCATTATATCCACAAAGTTTTCAATGTAAATTTATCATTTACATTTTGATTAATAAGGGAGTTTTTTGCCAAAACACATAAGAGAAATTTTGTTATAGTATTTCAGGTAGTCCCCATTTAGACAAATAATCATGACTTATTTTCATACCATATAATCACAACTATGGTTTAATTTGATATAATACTCCACAATGAATTGATTATAATATATGATGTGATAATTAAATGAATAAATGAGGATATAATTATTTGATAGGATGATATTGAGTAACTTATCTTTTGAGTATAAACCTTGTCATCTTATTCATATCTTAATCCACAATATAACGTCCTAAAAAAATTAGTCCATTTATTTATGGACCTCTTTCCTCCATATAACTTTTTTTTATGATTTATAATAGAATAATAGAGAAAGCCATTTCATTTCATGAAAATAATATACATTAAGAAAAAGTTTGGACATGTACAACTATAAGAAACAATGAGATATACACATGTAAGGTAACATTTTCGTAATAAAATATATGATATATTGAGATGTATTTGTTAAATTGAATTTCCAACACCAAATAAGTTCTTATAAAAGATTATAATTTTTATAATAAAATATGTATAATGAAATATATTTATATTTATTAAATAGTATGTTAAAAACACTCTTATTTAAATATATATGATTAAATAATTTTACTAAAACCATAAAAATTTTATGTGTCTGAAATTTAACTATGCAATATGACCAATAATTTTTTTATAAATAAATTTATTTATTAAAAGGATAATATTTTTATATTCATAGTATTATTTGGATAGATTAAAAATAATATTATATAAAATAAAATAATATTTAGGTTACTGTGAATTTATGGGAGTTTTCTAAATTTCTAAATTTTTTGTTGAATAGTAAAAATACAATTTTGGGTTTTCGAATTGTTTAATGACTTAATAATTATGTATTAATTATTTAATAAAAAATTTACCACATTCCAAGACTCAAAATATTTTATTACATGAATATCAGTTATTTTAATATATTTTTATCAATTTGGAGATAGATAAATGAATTTCCATGTATAAATTGGGAACATTTTTTTTAAAACATTACATTGTGGAATATTTTTATTTCATATCCCAAAGTATTAATGTAAAATTATACTTAGATATTGTTGTAATAAAAATAAAAAATGATCCAAATCTTCTAATAAATATGAAAAAATCTAGGGTTTGACCATGGTTTTTATTTCTCCACCACCAAGATTATCAAGCCTTAAATTAGGAAATTGTTGACCAAGACCTCAACTTTTAATGGTGTTCTTATTTAACACCCAATGAATTTTTGTATATTTTTTATATTAATTTTACCATACTGATTTCTAGCATTTCACACATAACTGAAGATTGTTTATTTTATATTAAAGAAGTATGTTTGGAATGTGTTATATGAAACCAAAATTTAATCAAACAACACAAAAAATAAAAATTTCAGGATTCTCCATAAGGAACTATGTGGTCAGCTTGTGTTACACACAATAATGACATTCCCTGATGCCTTGCGTAACATGCAGGATTGAGTTTTACAAAACAACATTATATCAATAAAATGTTACACCATAATATACAAATAAGAAATAAATATGATAAAATAGAGGATATTAATAGTATTATCCTCCTAATTAAAATACATGTTTTACATAATTATATGATGAATTCACAGGTTTCCAATTAATTAGAAATGAATATGAAAACAGATTAAATATGAAGGAAAATATTTTTATGGTGATAATGATGTTATACCCTAATAAATTAAACATATTATAATTAGCAGGAGATATTAATGTAATATATATATTTAATAAATTAATGAAAATATTTTCCATAATCATCCAATAGATTTGATAGACATATTATAAGAACTAACCCATTTTTAGGCTTAAAAATATTTATTTTTATAATACTAGTTTTACCCCCTTTTAAGGGAGAAACAATTACATATCAAAACAATGGTAATTTTTCTGAAATAATATTCATAAAAAAACACCAAATATGAAATATAAACATAAAAATATGTTTCGGATAAATTTTTGGTATTTATCTATAATGTTTCATTATTGATGAATAATTATAAATACTAAATTTTAATTCAAAAATATTTTTTCTAATAATTTATTTATATGGTTAAATTATATTTTAATTTGGTTTCAATGTATAATTAGATAATATTTTAGTCAATCCATACAATGTAAGTAAATTAGATCAATTTCACTTAAAATTGGGTTTGAAAACATAGAAAACTTTTTAGTGTGTTTACTTTAAATCCTCGTATTGTCGACCTCACTGTGAGAATAATTTTAAATTATTTTTAATAGTAATTTGATTAATATTTGTAAAACTTTATTCCATGCTATGAAACTGAATAATTTATAATGACTAATATGGCCACTTTTGTTTTTTTTCCAAAAAAGAAAAGCGAAAAGGGTTAAAATTAATTACAAAGGTTTAGATAAAAAATAGGTTAATAAATTACTAAACCTTAAATTTTAGACCCAAAATGACCTATACTTCTATCCAAAACAAATTACATAGATATTATTTGGACACTAAACAATTATTATTGAGTAATTTCTCTTTTTATGTCTATATTGATTAAATCCTAGGTACATTGAACCTGTTTTCAAAAAAAATCATGTTTATCCTTTGTCATTCCTATTAAAGGCCACCACATCTTCCTTATCTTCACACCTAACAGACCATTTATTTTAATTCAAAATATTCCTAATACACTTCCCAAAATCCCTACCTTACTCACAGAATCCAACCTTTATCTAGAAATAAATTAATGGAAGCCTTTGAGAACTATCCAAAAGTGGTTACCAGATTAAGAAGAAATTTCTTCTCTCTGAATCATTTCTTTTATTTTCATTCAATTCAATATACAATCAATTTATTTAATGAATGTATAAACAACCACTCTTTTCAATATTCAAGTATGTTTAAATTATTAGGTTTCAACCTACACTTACACAAACCAATATCTAATGGGAAACGAATATATCATTTATCTGTACAACAAACTATCTTCCCTCTAAATGATAATTTTTCATTTTTCCTTTACCACCTCACAGGGTAGACATTTAGAGGGAAAATATTTTTATATACATCATAAAAATTATTTTCCATTTTTATAATATTCCGTGTTTCCTTTATAGAAACATGTTTTTTAGATTTCCATTTAGTGTAAATACCAATATTTTATTTTAGGAAGTATGACTATTTCCCTGTCAAAGTGAAAGGGTTCATTAAAACAATACATGGTCTGTATTAAGAACTATTTTAGTTAAATTATATGATATATATAACATTATACTGACAATACAATGATATTATATACACATATACATATAATTCACTTTCTTTCTTTGTTTCAATATGAAAATAAAATTTTACAAAACGCCTGTGTGAATGTTCGACTTATTGTATCCATGAATGACGTATTACATATAATAATTATAATTTATAATGATTATTATAATAAATTAATACTGAATATAAATGAAATTCATATCATTTTTTTACATTATGGAATCATTATATAAATATAAGGAAAAAATTTATGAAAAATTAAGACACATGTGATGAACTAAGTGAATATTTTCAAATGTAAATCCTTAACATCGAATTGTAAACCTAAAGGTAATATAATGTACTAATAAAAACATATAAGGTATCATATGCAAGAATATTTTTCTATATAATTTGAATAATAAATTTATATTTATTATATAGGTGGTTTGAAAGAGTTTATTAGATTCAACACAATAGGTAAGGTGATTTCATTTAACTTATTTTTGGTGAAGTACATGTCTTATTCACCACCCATTACTTTATGTGTGTTGTTCAAAAATCACATGAATTTATTATATATTTATTATAATTAATTTTATGGGTATTTTCATTCCATTTTGGATATTTATTTCATGGGGTTTATGTTTCAAAAGATAAAAAAAATGTCACAATTTTTCTTCATTTGAGAGTCATGTTTTTTTATGTGTATAAATTATTATCAAGGTGTATATATCTCAACATTAAATGTTTTATAATTAATCATGTTATTTTAATTATAGTTTCAGATTAATTTTATTTACTTTTATGACATTAGGATTATGATCCCAAGCTACCACGTAATAAGAAAATTTTGAAACAATCTCGTCGCTTTTCAAGATATTTATGTTGATCATTCATTGAATGATATATTATTATACATATCAAATGAAACCTCATGTGTTTAAATATCCTATGTTTATTCATGATATATTTTTGAATTGGTACTATTTTTCAACTATATATTTCATAACATACTTAAAAAAGTGTTTCTTATAAATCCGGATGATATCCTCTCTTCGGACATAATTATATTTTAGTTCAAATTTTTTTTTTATAAAAAGGGTTTCCCAGAATAGTTAACTATTATACTATAATTTTTAAATGAAAATTTCAGGATTCATTAATTTTAGCAATACATTAAATGTAATCTTCTTGTTTCTTTCTGACAACTGAAATTTTCAAATTTATTACACTGGAAAACTGATGTTATTTATACATTGAATGACATGTATAGATTAAACTCTCATCATTTCATTAAATCTTCCACTAAATTTTTTAATTTTTTATTTTATGAAAATGTATCGAAAATTCATTATCAATGAAATTTTTTCATAATTTTTTCATGCTTCCATTGAATTATTTTAAGTAATATTACCTTTAAAATTATTTCAAGCCTTATTTATAAGTTTTCTATTTATTTCCAAAGAAATTTTTTTTGAAACATTTTTAATATTCCTTCATATTTTTTCAATTAAATAGGTTTTCAAAAAATAATCCAGTATTATTTAAATATTTTCTATGGGTTTTCAAGAAAAAAATATTTTAAAATGTTTGGAAACATATTTAATATGTCTTCTAGGAAACCTATTTTGAAAATGATTTCAATTACACTTTTAATGGTTTCATGTTATTCTATAAATTTTTTATTTCAAATGGATTGATGTGTTTACAATAATTTTTCAACGATGAAACTATATTTTTCTTAAGAATTAGTTTGAAGAATATTTCAAAATTATATTCCATCTAAGATGACATCTACTAATGTTACTCATTAACTTCTTGGAAGTGGTCTAAATGTTCCATTGATAATATTATTTTAAATGGATTACGATTTGATGTCATGATGTTTATGGAACTCATTTATCATTCATGTTTTATAAATGTTTGAAACCTGTTTCTTTTCAGGGGGAATTTGTATAAAGAAATGATTATGAAACCTACCTTTTTACATGGATAATGATATAACTATATTTTTGCGTAACACATTTCATTACATGGTTTATGATATGATTTTTTATTAATTTGTGGCACATGTATTTTTAATTTTGTTATGAGAAGGGTGGGACCTATTTCTACCAATGATGCATTGGTTATAGATTTATATCTCAAGAGATGGACATGGATTAACAAGAAATGAATTTGGTTTATTATTCAAGGTTATGAATGAGAAATGTACTTGACTCAGTAATACAGGGATGTAACGATGCATGAAATTGGTTTTGAAATACTAGGATTTTATGAGGAGTGATCTTAGTTCAATAACATCTTGGTGAAATGTGATGTGATCCCAATTCTGTAAAGGACTTCTTACAAAGAGATGGATCTAGATGTGATTCATCGTCTACTATCCAAATCATATTTTATTCTTGTTTGTCTTACACAAATCCAAATTTTATTCCAATGTTAGGATTTCATAGCTTATGTTCATTATTTCCTTATTCATCAAGTCCAATGAACTTCCATGATTTATGCCATTAATAATTTATATAATAATTCATATGTATGGTATGCTCCTCTATTTTCATTATCTATTTCTCAAGAATGCTCGTGATTTTTCTTAAATATCTTATTTACTAACCTTTAATGATAATTTATGATCACCCCTTTTTGGTTTTCTTCTCCAGGTAATGAAGTTATGTTTTTTGTTTTATGTGTCTAATAATAGTGCTAGTCAAGAATAACCTTGTTAGAGATAATTTATCTCTATAATGTATTAGTGTTTATTGTTACGTGTTTCCAAAGACCCTAGAATTGTACAATCTTTGGTAATACATCTGTTTAATGTTTTACGTATTCCACCAACATTATATAATATTTATGTATTAAATTTATGGTCTCTATTGTTGGAATCAAAAAAATTATTTCATTAACCATTGGAAACAATGATGAAAAATATTTGGTGACATAACTAGGTATATTTGTAAGGATATTTCAATGTATGAATCTAAGGATATGTACAAGGATGAGTAAAAGAATTTTAAATTTCATAGAATTTGGGAAGAGGAAATATTGAGTGGTTTTCATGAAATACATCCTAGTATAGAGACTACAAGTGGATGATACTCTAATATAGATTTAACTATGGGTCACAACTCAGAATAGATGTTCTGGTCCTGCCTTGGGGTAACCTCATATATGACAATGGGCCTTGCAGCACACCTGGTTTTACAATCTTAAGTTATATTCCATGGTAATTAACCAAATCCTCCAGAACCATCATGAAGGGTTATAATATATGGTGGCTATAAATAAACAAGGTTGAAACATTGGTGTCATATATTATTTAAGGTTTCATAATTTAAACACCCTAAACATAATTATTTTCATGGCTACGTTTTTTTCTACTGTTATGTGTAATTATTAAACTGTGGTTCTAGTTTTAGTCCTTGTTATGAACATGAAGGAACTGAATAAATTTTGGGTGAGATGGATGACATGCTTATGTGTAGTCAAGTGGGATGAGCAATGGATAGAGTGATGTTGCGATAATATCTAATAAGTTTTCAATGAACATTATTGAAAATGTGAACATTTACTAACTTTCAGAATCACCATGTAGGAAAAAGAAGGAGTTCCCTAAGAGTTAGTGAAAAAGAGGCCATGTTGGAAAAGTTATTGAGCTTTACTTGGGTAAATAATGTTGAAAGAATCAACTATTTTATTGGATTATAGTAATAAGAATATGTTTTAACTTTAGAAAATATGAAAAAAAGTTACTACAAGAGAAAAATGATGAGTTATGTTAATGAAATTGATGAGAATATTGGACTCTAAAACATACAATTGAATGTTATGTGTTTTAGGTGTGGAACAAAATATAATTATGAAATTTAATTTCCTAATAGTAATTATCATGAAGTTGTTAAAAATGGAGGTATGAGTAATGTTTAAATTGCAGATGATGACGATAATAGATATGAAATATAAAAGGAAATAGGTATTGTGTAATATAATGAGGTATCCTTGTTAATGGGATATGGATACAATAGAATAATAATATATTTTTTGTAATTGGATTAAATTTTTATAATGGTGGAATATATATGGATTTTTTAGTTTACATTTTTTTTCAAATAATTCTAAATAATACATTGAATGAATCAGATTGACTAGAAATGTTATTAAATGTCTTGGTGTTGTTCATAATAAATACAATAGTAAGGGAAATATAATCCTTACATTCTTTTTTATATTATGATATTGTAGATTAGATAATTATATGTGGAATGTGAATAAAGAAATTAGAAGATACTAATTAACATGGAACTCATAATGTGATGAACTGACCCAATTTACTGTCAAACATGGCAGGTGAACCGATCTATTACATACTCGAAGGGCATCCACGATCCCCATGGGCTGGTAAAAAGCACTCGGGCATCAAGAAAGGTAATTATAGTTTGAATAATTAATATCCTGAATAACCACAGTGAATATATATATATATATATAACATGAAGAAAAATTGGAAGAAAAAGAAGGCATATATTCTATAACTACAAGAAAATAGGGGAAACAGACAATTGTAAAAGTAACTAGTAACACAATGAAAAATCAAATAGTAAATGACTAAAAACCAAATAGCTACTCCAAATTATGGTAGTGATGGACTCCCACCACCTGACCACTAGCTACCAACCGACTGACATGAACCTCGTTGCGTCAATACATATGCTGGCCTTTCCAAGTAGAAAAATATAAAAAAAAGGTATAAGCACCAATGAAGAGGTTCATAGGTTGTGAGATAACAGTCTTAGTAAGATCCCACCCAGGTGTTCCATAACCAGTATCAATTTGAAATAAATCTTTTCATGCTCACTTTAAATAAAACATATAATGATATTTAGTAAGGAAATTTTAATGAAATCATGTTAAACATTTTCCTTTTTCTACAATACTATCAAAATTTTGTATATCAATTTTAAATAACATTTTCTAAATCATTTTACACAATCATAATAATGCATATGAATGATAACTTATAAATCCTAGCAGTACCACAAAAGAATAGGTATCACAACATCAAGGAATAATATAGTACTAGGACGTAGAGTAATCAAACCACAATCAATGAATCATGTTCACAAATTAATATCATATAACATAGGCATGTGAATGAGAGGAAAACCCCATGAGTAAACACCAAAAAATATCTATATCATTCCCCTAGAAAAAAAGGAAAGGAAATAGGGGAAGTCCTTAAGGAATATATCCATGATAATAAATAAAAATTAATGAGGGCCTCAATCTAAACATAGACCTAAGAACACAAGGTAACCCGTGTTCTATTTTACACAATTCATTCTGATGCTTTTCAATCCATTTAATTTTTTTTAAGAATTCCATTTTAATTCATTTAAATTATCCATTTTCTCTCCATTTTTTCAATAACCAGGAAGACCCATTTTCGGTAAAAATCCAATTTAACACACACAAATAAATCATTCAAATTTCAATATACAAAACAGTTTAAAATGAAAAATAGTCAGGTTCATCAAAAACGGATATATATGAAACCACCTACCTGAAAAAAGGACACATACCCAAAGGGAATCCAAAATAAACAAAACACAATATCATTGAGGATGTCATTAGAATCAATTCCACAACATGATTGATTCAATATAAAATAAAAGTTAATGGAAGAGGGGGAACCCACATATCTCAAAAAAGAACACGAGTCGCACTACGACCACCGGATGAAATGTGTTTCAGAACTATATCAAATAATGAATCTAGAAGTAACCATTATTAATTACCAACATTAATACGAAGGATCCAGTAATGCATACATAGGGCGTTACTATGATCAAAATTAATGAAAAATATAATGAAAACATACCCAGTGAAACACACCTTGATTGTAAAGGATTTGAAACTTAGAATAGATCAATATAGAGGGGGTTGAGTCTCTAAATATTTATCATTAACTACATTAGGCCGAGATCCATGATGAACTTGAAATGGAATTGAAAAAAACCAACTGCACAATATCATTAAAAAATATACTTGTTCCATTACATGGTATGAAACTAATATCATGTCATAGAACCTACACTAGAAATGTACCACAAAAATTCCACATCCTTGGAATAAAAATCCATAATTTATACCCTAAACAATGTGTAATCACAATTCAAAATGTGTACCAGTTCAAAGCATGGTCACTGCTTTCAGGAAATACATCCATCACTCAATAAACAATGTTTAACCTAGTTACAACATAGGAAATCACCTTAAATCTTACACAAAAGAGATGTTCTTATTGAAATTATGATAAATCATTAACTGTACCATTATAAGTATCATCCCAATATCAATGTAGTGGAAATCCATGATGATTTTAGTTCATAACTGATAAAATGGTAACATGGTGTTACAAACTACCCATCATAACAACTTTCCATCCCAGGGAAGTCCTGTAAAAGATGTAATCCTTGAAATGTGATGAGGCCAATGGTTCCTCATTAATGAATAGAGTTACTAAGTCTCATTAGAATCAGATCCTTTTTTCCATAATATTTTGACTGGAAGAATGAACATCACATGAATGAAATTCACTTGAGAGTAAATTCTTTCAACTTGTTTCTCCAGAATAGAAACATATGGATCTAACACAATATCATCCCAGCATAGAACATGAGTAAGATCATAGTGATATTTTCTGTGCTGAAATATATAAAAAACATCTTGAATAATTTTCGACTAAATCATAAATGTTAACCGATAATATACTTTTTCGATGTACATAGTGACCCCAAATGGTCCAAATTATCTTGAATCCCATATTCCCTACCTTCCATGTCTATGGTGACCCAACTGAGGAGAAGATTTCAAGAAAATTGAGTCACCTATAAGAAACTCCAATAGTCGATGTCTCTGATCTACAAACAATTTCTGTAGACTTTGGGATATACAAAAATAACGATGTAGATCCTTAATCATTGTGGAAATTTTGGGAACCAATCATGGTCCAAATAATGATACATCACCCACTTCATCCCAATATGAAGGTGAACTATATTGGAAACCATAAAACTCTTCCAAGTGATCAATTCTGATTGAAGGCATGTAACTATTGTTATAAAAATCATAACTTGTCCTAGATGACTATTCCATTAACCTTTGAAATCCATAACACAGGTGCGAAGCATATATCCCATGATCCGAATTAAACACTATATTTGATGATTTATTTATGTATCATATGTTGTGTTCAAATTGATCTGAGTTCCCATATCCTCGTGAATAATCCTTCATTATATTGAAGAAAACATAGGATCCTTATCAAAAAAATTTGTATAAGGACTCATATATAACCTCACAATCTCTTCCACATACACCTTACCAAGATATTCTACCTTTCGGGTATCCTTGATCAAAATGAAATGAGTATTAATTGTTAATAGATCAATAACCACTGAGATCGGATTATTCCCTCAGGGTGTCTGTGGAAATATAAAAAAAATCCATAGAAACATCATCCCATTTTATTCCAAGAACTGGTTGAGGTGGAAGAAACCCATAAGGTTTCAAGTGCTCTTCCTTTATCTACTGGCAGCTGTAATAGTGTGACACAAACATTGTGAAGTTATGCATCACACCCAACCACCATATTTGATGAATCATGTCACAACACTTCTTCATAGTTCCTGAATTTATTTTCCATGAAAATATTCGACAATGAAATAATACAGATCTTCTTATAGATGTAGTGATCACATTCCTTTTCCTAGAGGTAAGTGAACCATCTGATGAAAGTGAGAAACCAAAAATTGTCTTCCAACCATTAAGGGTTTCTTGAATCTTTTGAAACTCAACACCCTACTACTAAATATATAATATAGGGTCTGGGAGAGATGATGATAATTGAACACTAGCTAGAGACAATTATGAAACATCAACTTGAGAATATAGGTTCAAGAGAGAAAAAATCCCCATAAGGTTCCACCCCTCCATCAATTCCAATATAGTCGGTGATGGTACTGTCTTTCTAACCACATCTACTACAAAATACCCCATTTCTGGAGTATTTGAGACATCCAATTGAAATTTATAAAGGTATTAAAAGCATTTTCTCTATATTAGATTCATGTCCTTCTAAGCATATCTATATATCAGACTCTTATGATCCGAGAAAAAAATTAACTTTTTCAAAAAAAATATTGTTCCACTAAAACATAAGTGCATGCATGACTGCAACAATCTATAAATCATGAGTGGGGTAATTCTTATCGTGTGGTAATTACTGACGAGATAAATAAGATATAAATTTTTTATCCTTCATAAGTACACATCCCAAAACTAGCACTAGAAGCATCGCAAAGAACCACATATCCCTTATCGACCTCACGTAAGATCATAATAGGAAATGATGCCAAAATCCTTTTTAGTTCATTGAATGAAGTCTGGCACTTGTAATCCTAGATTAATTTGACTAATTTCCCATTAAGATAAGTCAATGGTGGCACTAAAAAAGAGATGTCCTTTCAAAACCATCAGTAGTTTCCAGTTTGACCAAGGATTCATCGTATGTCAGAGTCATTTTATTGGTCCTTCCACGAAAAAAATATTTTTACCATCGCTAGATCAACTAATAAGCCATGCTCAGAACATTTTTTCCACACAGATATCACTTCATGAATCCAAAAACTATATTTCAAAATATTATTATATTAATGTTGAATACTCCATATTTCCCAAACCTAATTCAGATGGTTCTCTTGCTCACCTTAGGATTCTGAAAAACCTATAATAGCATCGAGGAATACTACCCCAAATGTTAATATATATTGATGGATTAACAGATTTTTCAAATCCATAAAATATTCAGGGGAATTAGTTAGACTCAAAGGTATCACAACATATTCATAATGTCTATACCTACTACTAAAGGCAATCATATTTATATCAGTATCACGAACTCTAAGCTGAAGATAACCTATGTGATGATCAATATTTGAAAACCCCATTTCCATTTTAACTAATCAGGAAGATCATAAACACAAGGAAAATGATATTTTCTCCTAACAATTAACTAGTTTAACTATTGATGGTCTTTCTATAAATGAGGTGCACCATCTACTTTCTTAGAAAATAGAACATCATCTTCCATTGGAGAAACACTCAGGTGAACAAAACAATTTTCTAATTGGTCTTCAAAAAGAATCATGTGCTCTTTCAAATCCCCAGGTGCCATTGGATGGGAATGTATCGATATCAGATACATACCTGAATGTAGATCATTGAAAAATATATAAATCAATATCTATATGATGAAAAGATAAATTATCTGGGAAAATGTAAAAAAAAGTGTCAATCGACATAATAAATATCATCAATTTAAGAAACACTATACTTCTCAAATGAAACAAAATCCAACATACTCTTGAGCTATGAGATAAATGATCCTGCAAGACCTGACCATGTGTCCCAATCAACCGAAACCACATGATAGTTCCTATATACAATGAGAAACCAATCACACTTATGATAACAATCAACCTCCACTAGATGGCCGAAAATCCAATTCATACTACTGATGATGTCAAATAGATATAAATCAACAACGAGAAAATCCAAGAATAACTACATATCAGACATTATCAATGAAAGAAAAGGAAAACTAAACCCTTTCTATTTCTTTGAATCTTGAGAAACTTCTATCTCAGTTACAAAGGACATAACATCAATTACAAGTTTAATAACATCAAAAGAAACTTATAGATAAAAATGAGCGGGAGGACATTGTATAATATTAATAATTTAATAATGAAGATGTAATAATGATAGAACCCCTTACTATTGTTAGACATTCATTAACCTCTTCTATATTGTCATCTACTGTGTGAAAATGAATCAATCCTAAAAAATTTGGTTGGTGCCCTATAGTCATTGAGGATTATGGAAAAATCATGGAGATCATTGGAGATGATCAACCCTGACAATAATAAGGTGTATTCATATCATTATAGAAGCTTTTTAAGTGACCCAGACATCCACAACTTTTTCAAAAATTTTCAGGATTAGGATAATAACATCTGTTGTTTCCTCTATTTCAACACTGATAGAATTTTATAAGAACATTACCCACTGTAACTGATGATAAATAAAAGGAATTCTACAAAAACGAACCTACACTAATTAGGGGACGATCTTTCCACTTCAACTTCTCCCCATGAATGAATCTAAAACCTCTACCTGATAGAAAAGAAGAGCCGTTAAACCATCCTTGTATTACATATTCATTTATTCCATCATAACTCGGTCTACCGGCTCTGCATAGTTACAAATATCTATCATAGTACCTTGAATTTGAAATCTAATCGCAATCCCTGTAGGTAATTATGAGCCATCAGATGATCATTATTCACCACATCTAAGGAAAAATGGACTAGCACAGAATAGAAATTGGTGTATCACGACACTATCATCTCTACCTGTAATAAATACAAGAACTCTAAAGACTTTTACAACATCATGGAATCTATAAAAAACAAATGAAATAACAATGTCTTGAATACCTTCAAATCCAAGAAGGCATGTCAATATTCATGGACCATAGAATCCGTCCATCGATTTTTGGAATCCTCGTGTATGAAAGCCACACACTTCACCATGATATTCATAGGTTTCTCCAAATACATGAAAATTTAATCTATCCAGTCTATCCATTCTTCCACCTCTCGATGTCTTGTTGTTCCTCTAATGGATGGGGGATTCTTGAATAATAAATCTCATGAATGATCTCTCTCACCACCAACTTCTAGATATACATCAGTCACTCTATTTTATTCCATGCTCCACTTTGATCAATAGCACGAACTTCCCACAACATTGTCTCAATGAGATTCTGATCTATAAGGGGGTTTCTACGAGGAACATTAGATGCACCATCCAAAGGAACTCGTGGAAGACTTATCCAAGGCATACTGCTTCATTCAGAATTATATGAACTATCCGAAAGAAAAAAAAAATATCGATCCAAACTAAAAAACCCATATGCCGAAACTGAGATTCTAAATGGAAAAACTAACACTACAAACAGATATCCTAACAAACCCTTTTGACTTGAATCTCATTATGACAATAGATAGACATTCACTTATCATGACATTCCTCTCATTTTCTGAAAATCATATATCTAGTCTAACTGTTATCCCATGACATAGAATCTTGAGTATAGACATCCACTGATAGAAAATTATGATCATCTTACCCATGTTATCCTTAAAGATAGCACTTGACCTGATCCATCACATATCCAATGGGCATCCTCGATCCCAGTATGTTGGGTAAAAGAACCTGGGCATCGAACAACACAACAAAGAGAAAGACATAACTTAACCTGAACAACCATATGGAATATATATATATATATATATAACAAGGTGTAAAATCCTATGATTAAGAAGACATATGCCATAATTATATGAAAACTGTGGAAACATACAAGTGTAAAAGTAGTTAAAAACACTAATATAATTCTAACTACAAAAGAATAAAATCCAAAAAGATACAAAAAATGATGGTAGGGACTGAATCCACCATCTCAACAACATCTACCCAATTAGGTGAAATAGACCTTACCACCTCATTACAATGCCATTCCTTCCCTTTTAATGTTTGATAAACAATAGTCTATGCACCGTCGAAGTTGTGAATTGGGTGTGAGATAACATGATCAGAAGGATCCCACCAAGGTGTTCCATAAACAGAGTATATATAAAAAAATCACTACATGATCCTTTTAAATATAACATGGCATGATATGGAGAAAGATAATTTTAAAGAAAACATGGTGAAATTTTTTATTATTTCCAGAGTTTTAAACAAGTAAGGTATATTAATTTCAAATCACATTCTTTATATAATTTTCAATAAGTACAAACATGAATTTCAAGGCTAAATCAAAAACCAAGAAGTAATAAACAAAATCATATTTATCAAAACCCCAAAGAATACTACTGGTTCAGACCTTAGACTACTCTAACACAATCAATCAATCAAGTCCACAAATTCAAATACTAGAATAGATGCCTAGGATACCGAATAATTACCCTAATTTAAACCCTTAAATTTTAATATCGGTCCCCTAGAACAATGAACATAGGAATAATAGGAAATACGCAAGACAAACCCCCTTTATATTCACAAATCTTTAGATGTTTTCCCCAAGCTGAACCTTCTACATAAGTACCAAAGGTATCCCATGTGCTTTTTTTCACAATTCATTCCAATGTTCTATCAATCATTTTAAAACCAGTTCAAATAATCAATTACATTGCATTGAAAATATCGATATTATATCAATTTATCAATAAATAATGAATCCAAATTAATAATTAAAAACAATTTTTAACAAACAAAAAACAATCATGCTAATTTAAAATTACAAAAAGTTCTATAAAGACAAACAATCAGGTTTATCTACATACACTAGATATAGAACCACCAACCTTGATACTGGGGTCACACATGACTGTAAAATAATCCAAAATAATCAAAACCAAAAAATGTCAATAAAGGCCCAATAATAAAATACACATCACGATTGATTCAATTTAGAATACAAGGGTCGATAGTGTAGAGGAAAGCTATATCACTCAATAAAAAACACCCACCAAAATATGTCTATAGGATGAAAAGGCATCCAGAATGTGATCACACGATGGATCTAGAACAAACCAATAATAATGAATAATGTTAAACCCAATAATCTGATAAAAAACCCAAATGCACTACCTACATAAAAAACAATAAAGAAAACAAAAGGAATTATACCCGTATAGATGCATAATGATCGTAACACAGATTGGGAATCGAAATATTGATTTAGAAGGGGTCGAGTCTCCAAAAAACATGCCATAACTACCTTCAGACAAGAGCCATAAAGAAACAATGAATGAATTGAAACAAAAAAACCACATACTATCTTAGAAAATTGGATGTGAGCTATAACATGGGGTGAAACCTCTATTTATATCATAAAGCCCACAGTAGATATGTTTTCTAAAAATTCCTTGTACTAAGATTAAAAATCATTCATTAAAACCATAAAAGATGTGTATTCACCATTCACAATGTGTACCAATTCAAAATGTGAGATTAATTTTCATGAAATATCTCCACCACTCAATGCACATCCTGCAACCTAGTTACATGTTTTAAAATAATTCAACTACCTACAAAAATGACATGTTCTTGGTAGTAGTTGAAAAAATCCTTCCCTTCATCATTATTGATATATTACCCATCTGAAAGGAGGGGAAAAGCAAATATTCTAATGTCATACCTAACAAAATGGTAAGATGATGACACTAATCAAGGACCAGTTGAAAAGAAGTTCATGCAATCATTTGTGAATTTTAAAACTTCTTCAAATCATGAAATATATCCAACAATATATGGAATTAGGAAACATGCATATCTTTGAAAAGGATTTACAATAATTTAGGTTATTACAATGTTCCCAAAAAATTTAACATGAGGTTATACACATGTTTGGAATGTGACAACCCACTGATGCTTTGTGATATGTAGGGAATCAATGTTATTCTAACTTCATGAGTTTCATTCTAATTTTTTAGATTTTCATCTTTTAGAGGGGTTATAAGGTTAATCAGACATGAAAATTTTAAATTAAACCTAAAATTAATTATTTAAGAATTGATATTTTTTTGAAACCCTTGGTTTAAAAGTCTATTTTTTATTAAACTTATTTCATGGATGTTCATCATAATATTGAAATTCTAGGGTTTTATAAAATGACAAATTGTGTGCCGGGTGTCAACCAGTCAAGGGTTTCACACTTATCCCAGACAAAATGTCATGTTTGTGGGTCTTGAACCCATTATTAAAGGACAACATGGGTTTCACTCCTCACCCTGGCCTATACAATTTTTTGTTTAATGTATAACTATTTTTGATTAATAATTAATTACAATGAAAATATATTGTTACTATTTATATTTGGAGATTATGGTGATAACCAAATTGATTTTTAAAAATATTTATATATAAATATTTAAACTTTTCATTCTTATATGGGCCTTAATATCTACAATAGTGTATTTTAGTGATTTTGGCATTCACGAAAATTTATAGACATTATCCATTTCTTGATGTAATAATAATTGATAAAACCACAACAAAAGAATGAAGTTTTTATTACAAAAAAATATCATGCAAGTGTTATTACATATATTGATGGTAAATAAAATAATTAATTATTGATAGGATGATAATAATAAAAATAAATTGTGTTGTCTTAATACCATAATTTTTTAACCGATGGCCTTTTAAATCATCACAGATTTATGACTTTGATGCCCTCAATATTTCATTGACCATTCACTTTAGTTTGATGGATTACCTAAATTGTTCCCAATAAATAATTACAATTTTCCTCCAATTCAAATATGCACTCCCAAACTATGTTCGTCAATGCAGAAATGTAGATATATTTTACCTTGGGTAACTATTATGGTTCTAATTTTTTCTTTTTTAAGAGAATATTTAGAGTTCAATTTTTTATTTATGTTTCTATGAATGAAACAGTCAAGTATTAAAAAATTGATTAAACCAAAGTATTTAATCGTTGAAATTAATTTTAAGGGGCTATAATTTTGTGCCTTGAGATTTTAGGAATTCTTTTCGAATTAATTTAGCATTTTTTGATTTTTTTTCATTTAAAACAACACAGAAGATAGTATATTTTATATTAAAGAATATTTTTTGACAAATCGTATACACAATTAATTTTTAATTAGGTACTACACACATCATTAATATTATCTTTCTCTAAATGGAACACCGAATTTATCTTATGTTACATTCAATATTGAATTTCCATGATGGAATGCATAAAATTAAAGACCATGTATTAATGGAAAAACATAAAGTATTGAAATGTTGTTAGAAAATATAATAAGATATAATCTACATGTAAAATTATAGGTTATGGGTAACATTAGCTACATTATGAAGATATATTGTCTACAAAAAAATAAAATGAATTCCACAGTTACCAATTAATTAGAAATGGATTAGAAAATCGATTGACTATAAAAGAACATATTATTATGGGAACAAGGATGTTTTACCATAAAAAATTAAAATAATTATAATTATAGAGTGATATAAATATAATATATATGTGTTATATATTTTGGAAAATATTTTCTATGTTTACCAAATCAGATTGACGGACATAAGGAAATAAATTACCAAATTTTATGCATAAAAACATATATTTTTATAATAGTATAATTAATTCCTTTTAATGGATAATAAAATATATATCCAAAAAATTTCACTTTTATGGAATTAATATGTAGAAAATAATTTTTTTATTTCAATTTAAAAAAATATGTTAGGATAAATTTTTGGTATTTTTCATTAATGTTTTATTTTTAAATAAATGTTTAAAACTACAAAATTGTAAATCAAAACAAATTTTCCATATAATCTACTTATATGGTGATGTTATATTTTATATTAGTTTCAATGAATAATTTGATAATATTTTTATCAATTAAAAAAATATAGGTCATTGATATTGATTACTCTTTAAACATGGGTATAAAAACATTTCATTCTAGTTATTGTTTTTAAATTAAAAACATGAATTGTAGACATGACATTGAGATTAATTTGAAATTCATTTCTTCCAATTTTGACATTATAAATTGGAAAAATGGATTCCATATATGGAATCATTAAAATTTACAATGTCAAATAAGGTCGACTTTTACAAAAAAATATTAGTGAATGTGAATAAAATGAATTACAACTATTAATTGAAAAATTCTGTTAATAATGTACTAACCCATAAATTTAAGACAAAAAATGAGCTATTCTCATTTAAAACACCGATTCACTGGACATGATTCTAAATTAAAAATCCATTATTGATATTTTTTGTTTTGGTATGAATTATGATAGGTGACAATGTGGGTAAAAAATATATTTTTTAAATGCCAAGTGTGTCCTTTCCCTTCCCTATAAATGGAAACCTCCTCGTCCAATTATTTACACCACTCAAAACTCTTAGGCACTTCCATGATCAACCAAATATGAATTAAAAACTTCTTTAAATCCCTCCATCAATCATTTTTTAGGAATAATGAAATTCAAGGAATCATGTTGGGATAAACTAAAAGTTGTTTCCCAATTGGGAGTCAGGATCTTATCTCAAGCTCCATTATTTTATTTTCTATCACCCCCACTTCTCTCTTTATTACATGGTTTTGTAACCACAAAGGTGTACTAAATATACTAGTATATTGTAACAAAATTTGTTTGATAGAAATATACACACACTAAAATTTAAGGGGTAGAAAACATACTATTTATGTGTACGGTGAAATACCATCTCACTAAATGATGATTGATCATTTTTCCTTACATATTATCATGGCGTACCTTATGATGGATAATTTGTTTATAAATATCATATATTATATTTATTACATCTTTAATCTTCATTATTATTTTTTTGACACACATTTATTTACATTATATTTTGTGTAAATTCGATATTTTAATTTCCAGAATTGTGGACTACCTCCCCCTCAATGCGATTGGATTTGTTTACAAAGTTCAAGGAATGTATTGAAACTACTAAAAATGGGAGTTTAACCATGCTAGTACTTAAATGTACTATAAGAAAGTGCTGATAAAGAACATCATTGTCAGCGCTAAAGCTTGAACTGATAAATCTTACGCTTTATCATTACATTATTTTTAGTGACCATAAAGGGTAACCATTATTAGTTATATATTGTTAGAACTAAAAAAGGTCTGAATAAATAAAATGTAACAAATAAATAAATATAGAATTAAAATGACATTATTAAAAAAATTACAAATTTTATATATTAAAATATTATGGATAAAAATTTTAAAAATGATTATACTATATATAAATTATATATACTAAAAACTTTTACATATTAAGTATATTAATAAATGTAAATTATAAATTAAAAAAACACAACTAAAAGAAAATTTAAATTTAGAAAAATATTAAATGTTTTATTAATTATATGATTAACGATAATGTAAATAAATAGTATATAATAATCATATAGATATATATAATAATGTATATAAATATGATTAATATAATAAAAAATTTAATTTATAATATACATTAAACATTAATATATTAAGTGATTTTTAAAAGTAAACATTAATATCAATTCAAAAACTGACTACTCACATCGAGTAATGGACATAATTGAATGTGATTTGATTTTTCAATTTATAATCCAATGTGTTACATTGATGTCACATGTATATAAATAATTATTTTTTATAAACATACGCTTATAGACAAATATTTTTTGGAATTTAATAAATTTATTTTATTTATTATACATATATATATATATATATATTATGTTGTAATATTTTTAGTATATGTATTCATCCTTCTTTCAATATATATAAAATTTTAAAATATTTATTTTTATGTATTTTGGGTAAATATTTATAATTGTAATAATTTAATTAATCAATTTTATTTTTTTTCATCATGCTTGAAAGAAAGAATAAATAATCATTAATAAAGTTAAAACCTAAAATAGTAAAAAATATTTTAAAAAAACTTCATTATAAATTTATATTTAAACATTTTATAGATTTATAATGATAAATAAATATATAATATTTGATTAGAAATTATTTATATCATTAAAAATAGTTAATAATATATTCAACGAATTATAAATGTATTATTTTATAAAATATTTTATTATATGTAGAATAAATATATATAATAATTATACTTTTTTATGTATACAAAATGTGTCGTATTTATATGGAATATCCAATTAATTTCATACCATTCCACTGATTTAATTATTTTTCATTCCTTCTATTCTTGATTAGATTCTACCATTGACTTGATTTCACATCCTGTTGATAATGAGAGAGAAATTTTTTTCCTTGTACAGATTATCAAAGAACAAAAAATATTTCCTCGATGGTATTCATCCTTTTCCTAGACACTATTGGATGAGAAAATATAGTAAAATAAGGGGGATGATTTCTCATGATAAATTAAATAGAATTTTTCCCCCATTAATCATTTGGAAGCTGAGTATAATTTATAACTTTTCTGAGTAAAACAATAATATTTTTTATCCAATCTCCAAAAACATTGTGTTTCACAATAGTATAATCATTTTATTTCCCATCACATTAAGCTTAAAAATTATTCTTTTTGGGTTTTTCCATTTAATAAAACCAAAATAATTGTTCGAGAATCATTAATCACATAATGAAAACTGCATAATAAAAGGAAATTTAGTAATATGATACATTTGGATTAACATAGTTATTCATTACTATAGAAAAATCTCTAGGATTGTATCCTAGACATATACTTAAGAATCTTACTATGGTTGTATCTTTATAATTTCCAAAGGGTTACTATAAAATTATCTGAAACCAATTATAACGACCCATAATATTTATAAATAGATATTATATTTATGGAGATTAATACATTCTTTCATATCATGGGGGAAATTAATATAAAAAAAGTGAAGATTATTTAAACAGTATGGGTAAAAAATGTACATATCAGTCATAACATAAGTATAACAAAATAAGAATTAGAAAATGACATCTAAAAACTATACACTTTAAATTATGGATCATAATATCTATACGTAGAAGAAATCATATATGTTCATAAGACATGAATCATAAACGAATAATTGAACATATTCCACAATATCATAACATCGACAGGAGATAAAAATTGTTTTCATACATATTAGTTTATAACATTGTGAATCTCTTTAAATAGAAAAAGGATCACTCATTATGTTTAGGGGATAAAACTAGGTCCTTTAATAAACACATGAACATGAAAATTAGTCTTTACATAATGTTATGGAAATGAAGCCAGGTTAATGAATAATCTTATAGACAAGAAATCCAGGTCCACACATAGAAATGTGAACATGAAATCAAGTTCACACATGTAATATTTACCCCATGTGTTATCCCTAATTACCCAATGCATTGGAGGTAATTATAGATCCCATATTTCATATAATGAAAACCATACATTTGTCTTCTATAATAATATACAACATTCATTACATCAGAACCCATGAAAATAAACTGGCTGCCTAAACATTTCATCATTAAAAATTAATGGGATTCATTATTAAATAATATACCTAAACCATCCAGAATTGGAATAATGATATTATACTTCGATAATATTTTTATTAAATCATAAGTAAAATAAAAAATTAATCTAAAATAAAAACAATAATTATAAATATCACTTCTAATAAACAGAATAAAAATTTCATTTTTATTTAAAAAAAATTTATATTTAAAGAGATGCATAGTTATAATGGAATGAGTTTTATATTATAATGAAATTCTAATATATTAAATTATATATAAAATTATTAACTATCAATGATAGTTGGAAAATAATATTATCTATTATAAGATAAAAAATAATCCCTTAAATATTTATTATTTGAAAAGAGACCATGAAACATTGATCAGAAAGTGAATATAAGAATCCTTCCATGATATTTTTAAAAAGTCAAATATGAGAAAAGATGTATTAAAAAAATAAGATTATATTTTATACATTTAAAAAAAATTAAAAAAATTTTTTGTGGAAGGAAAATATATATTTATGTGAATTCAAAAATTATAATTTTGAATTAATGTCTCTTATAAATACCATATCATTGAAAAGTGAGTTAATAAATTTAATCAATGATGTGAAACATTTATAAATACATAGAACAAATTGTGAATATAACCATAGATAATAATATTTCCTCTCACATATATGTTTAACATGGCATAATCAATGGGGTATATTTTTGACCCAATGAATGGAAATTGAGTTACGAAATACCACGCCACATTGTAATCAGTATAATTGTGTGCCACATAAAAGTAATAATTATCAAATGAAAAATTGAATACCATAAATATAATTATATTGATGAAATAATATATTAATGGAAATTATATACATGACACAAATGAAATAATAGGTGGATATGTCATATAACTCGTAGATGTAATTATAAGATAAGAAACCCTTACCTCACAGTTCAATTTAGTTTTGAAGACCTTATAATCCTTTATATAAGTATAAATAAAGTTACTAATTAATTAAAATTTCATATTTTAATTAAAAAAAACTTATATTATTCTTTTAAAACATATTACCACTAGTTTATTAATGGCATTTCATTATTTTCCTTTTTTACAATAAAAATATCCAAGGCCTCTATTTGGAAATTATTAAAAAAAAATTCCACATTTTATATAAATACCCAAATATTGTTCAATTTTCATCATCTCCCAATCCATCATCCCAGATTTTAATTCTTTTTACTTCCCAAGGTCTCCTCCCATGGTTTCCCATATCCCCCTAGTCTATGTTCCTCATGAATTATATATAATATTTCAATATAACGGAATTATGCATTTCATCTCTTTAATTAATGATAATATTTTAGTATATATATTAAACTTTTTATGGCCAATTTTCTATTTTTGGATACCCTTACTTTCAAATTATGTTTTCTCCATTGCTGATCTTTGTCCACTCTGATTTTATTGATTTATAAAACAATGTTTTATAATCATTATGATGTCGAATTTACTTCAAAAAATTTCCCTCTTCTTCTCATGAAATTACATTTTCATTAAATTTTATTGATATTCAAATGACATTTTTCCATTTTTATTAATCAATATGTATGAATGATTTATTTTGATTATATTATATCGCATTAAAACAACACATTCACTTTTTGTGGGGAAACAAATAATCCAATGATCAAAACATTAATCACATTTGTACATAATAATTTTGATAAGAAACTTGTTATTTAGTATACATGGGATATAAATAAATGATTTATTATGATATATGTTTTTCAAATTAATTAATAAATATGACCTGTGGACCCTTATAGTGCTCCAATTAAATGGGTAATGAATTTTATCTCTATAGATGACATGTTTTATGACGGCATGGTGAATACCCTCAATAATTATGATTTACGAAACCATAGTGATGTACTATGGTGAAATTATTATAAATGTATCATTTAAATATTTTAGATAAATATAATGGTTATTATCAATATTTTCTATTTTTTGGTGTGCCAATTTTTTGTATTAATATTCGTTGTAATATGATTCTTGCACACGATGTATGCATTTTTTAATTATTCTTCTGATGAGAATTATGATCACCAAATGAATTTATGTATTACAATAGAATTTTATATGTATTAAGATTAATTATGATATAATAACAGAATAGTGTACAAAAAATATTTATTAGTGTTAATTTATATGTTTACATTATATAATTCATTGAATATGTACCAAATTTCCACGTCACTAAATATAAATTATATTTTGAATAGAAAAACTTGTATTATGTAATGAAAAGTTATGTAAAAATATTGTTGGATTAAATAAACCCCCATTATCTCTACTCAGTGATATTATTTTGGTGGAAGAGAAAACAATATATATGGATGAGAAATATAATATTAAAATTGAAAATGTAACAATTGATGAGGAATAAATTAATTTATTTCTTAAATAATTACATAGAAAATACCCAAAATGTGTTGTTGTGTTTAGAATTGATTTAGTCCTAGATTCCTGACCAATATCATTGATTCCTTATTGAAGGAACATATAATTTTTTAAGATCTAATGTAACTAATATAGGAGTGAATAATAATGTATTGATTTTCCCTAGTGTTTCCCTACTGGGAGACCCTATTATATTTGTAAATAAGAAAGATGGATCCATGAGGTTGTGAATTTATTATAGATAAATCAATGCTATTATAATAAATAATTTTTATCCTCATCCTAACAAGCATGATTTATATTATCATAATCAGGGAGATGAATGTTTTTTTTGAAGAGTGACATTCATTATCGTTAGCATCACTTATGAGAAAATAAGGAATATATTTCAATGAAAAATTTTCTTATGAAGAATGGGTAGTACGTGTTTATTGTAGTTTTATTTGGATTGAATAATTCAACCTTTATTTTCCTAGATCTAAAGAATAATGTATTTGAGGAATATATTTATTATTTTTTTATAGTATTCATGATGATATTATAGGGTATTATAAAATCAATGAAGACCATGTATACAACTTTTGGATAATTTCTAAGAGACTTATAATGAAATAGTTATATGGAAAATTTAGCACGTTTGATGTTTGTCTTCGAGAAATTTATTTTCTTGATAATATGGTCTCTAATGATGGAATATTTGTTGAAATATTATAGAAAGTACTAGTCAATGAACGACCTACCCCAAAAAATGATCCTATGTTAATGGAATTAGTAATCATAGAAATGAGGTATTTTATGGATATCGAATCATAACTTATTTTTCAGGTGATTGTGAATCCATATTTACTAGAGAAGTTAAAATGCTCTCAGTCTGAAGATGATAATTTTAAATAAAAATTAAAACCATAAAGGTTTAAGGTTGGGGTATAATTATTGTGTTAGGATGGATTGTGATATTTGAAATGAGGTTATGAGTTTTTTAAATACCTGAACTAAAAAAGAAACTATTTTACCATTCTCATATCTCAAAATTCTCAATACATAATGATAGTACCAAGTTGTATATTGATATGAAGAATTTTTTTGTGTCATAATATTTAGTGGAATATTTCTTACTATTATTCAATACGACTAGTTATTCAACATGTGAAGGCTAAAAGACATCATCCTTGAGGTAAAATTTTAAACATACATATTCTTAGGTGGAAGTGGAATGACATTACAATAAACATTATCATATGAATACCCTGGAATCCTAGGAGGAATGATGGTATATATATTATTGATGATCACTATAAAAAACATATGATTTCTAGTGATATTAGAATATTTAGCTCTTGAGCACCAGTTAAGAGACAATATTAATGATGTTATAAGAAATTATGGTGAACTAATATCAATTATGTATAATAGAGATCTCAGTTTTACATCAAAATTTATGAAGAGTATTCAGAATGATTTGGATAATGATAATATTTTCTGTACTTATTACTTTCCACAATCCCATGTACATTATAAAAGGAGTATTCATTCAATGAAATACATGTTGAGATCATACTGACATGACTATCATGGTATGTGGGATAAATATTTACCATTGGTAGATTTTTATCAACCCTTATAGTTTCTATTCATGTAATAAAATGGTTCCATACAAAGAATTATAAGAAAATATATTTTATACTCTATCTTATTTGGTTGGATTTTTGGATAGGAAACTTATTGGTATATAACCCATTGAATGGAAAAACATGCAATGACTATTCATGAGGATATTAATGAATCTCAATGTTGATAAAATAGTTTTTTTGAAAACCGTATAATGGATTTGGATATTAGAATTGGAGAACATGTGTTTATATAAGTATCTCAATGGAATAGTTTTATAAGGTTCAGTTATAATGGGAAACTGGCCCTTAGGATCATCAATCCATTTGAAATTATAGAATGAATTAGAGGTGTAACATACTGATTAATAGTGACACCAATTATCTCCATCGTTCATGATGTGTTCCCCTTATATTTATTAAATAATTATATTATAGAACTCAAAAATGTAACCACCTATGAATTAAAAGATATTAAAGATTAGTTTTCATACTATAAAGATACTATTGTGTTTCTGCATAGTTGTGATAAAGAATTGATAAATTTAATAGGGAAACTACTAGATGTTTTTTTTGGAGAAACCATGAAATGGAAGAAGCAACAATGGAATATGAGGATGTTACAAATAAGAACCACCCTAATCTATTTTGAATGAAATATTCATGAAATTGTTTGTGTATTAAACTTGTTAAAGGAGGAAAAATATAACACTTCATGGTTTTATTATTGATATATTCGAAAATAAATTCAATTTATTCTATAGCATATGCATCTACAAGCTTAAACGAACAATGATAATGTATTAATTTTTAACATAATCGTTAAGAATAATAATGTTGTCATTATGATATTAAAATCCCATATAAATGAATAAATAAAATGTATTTATCTCATAAATGAAAATTTTATATATTAATGTAATGGAATAAGTGTACAAATATCTTCAAAATAATAAATTATGTGTTGTGATTTTTATGATACATAAGTGTGTATTTTCAATTTTTTAATTAATATAAATATTTAATATAAAATTTTCATACATAACATTGATTAATTAATTCAAATTGTTTGGTATTAAATTTATAATTTTATTTTATGGTACCATTATGAATTTTTTAATTTGTTCTATAATCAGTTAAAATTTTATAATCAATAATTTTAAAAGATTCTGAATTTAATTAAAAAATAAATTTCACATATTTATAAATTTATTTTCATAGAATGGTGACCTTTTTGAAAATCTACACATAGAGAAATAGTTATGTTGAGTTTTTGGTATTTTTAAAAAACAATAATTATATTTTATTTGAAAAATACATAAATTAATAGTATAGGAAAATAAAAGACTTTTTAAATAATTAATGATTTATGGATGAGGTAAAATCCAATTTAAATAAAACTCAAAAGTACAATTTACATTCGTTAATTAGATTAATAAAAATTAATGATAGTCTTGATCAATAATAATTAGCTAAAGAATAAAATAATAATAAATCACACATATCCTCCACTATAAATAAAACCCCTCACCACCCATTCTTATAACTCTATACAGTCCATTAATCTACTATAAATTCACCATGAATCCATTTCTAATACTATTAATTATGTCTAAAATCCACTTGTATTACAAAAATCCCAAATACAAGTGTCTTAATGATGTTCCCAATAATATAATAATCGAGGAGAAAATTGCTCCTTATTTCCCTTTTATTTTAAACTATTTTCTTATCATCCAATAACCTATACAATGGAAAGTATCATGATAACTCCATTATTATATAAATATTACAGTTAATCATGGTTATGTAATATCTATCTTAAATCTCCCCTCAAGTCATTATATTCTAAAAAATAGAACATTATATGTGGCTAGCCGATTCACCGCCTTCGTGGATGAAAATTTTATTATTTTCCGTTAATGTTTTCAAGAAATTTCATAAAACCATTATTATGGATAAATAAAATCTTATTTTATATTTGATAATTTATATCATGGTATAGAATGAATATATAAATATAATTTTAAATAAAACGATACATTTTTTGAGAGTCGTAAAAACTGCCAAAATAGATAAGAAAAATTTCAAAAACGTTTTGTCTAGTAAATTTTGAAAATACCATATAAAAAATTTACATTTGAGATAATTTAAAATATAAACAAAATAAGTAATATATAATTTCATTTATATATTTTTTTCTATCATTTTTCTAGAACTCCTATAATAATCGACAATGGAACTGACCATAAAACCATGAAATGAATGCATTCAATATATTGAAGTAAATCACTATTACTAATAATAATGACTTGAAATTACATAAATAAAATTATAAAAAATCATATATATGTTTAATATATTCTTAATTTAGTAATTAATGAATATATTTTCATAATCTAGATGATTAGGTTAAATTAAAGAATTTTTTCAAAAATAATGTCATGGTTTTATCATATCACTTTTATATTTGTGAGATAGGTTTTATTCAACACAATTACTTGTTTATGGTGTATTTAACTTCACATTAATACATAATATCATTTGTCTCTTTTTATTTATGGTATTTAATTATTTATTTGATGATTATAAATTTTATGGGGAATAAAATTTGAATGAATACAAATTTAAAGGTTTTTTCATGTCACATTAATTTCGATGGTACATATTCAATATTCATCAATTATTTAGATTATACAATTCCCTTTTATTTTTGGATCATAATTAATTTTTTATTTAATTTATTTTACATATATCTTGTATCATTTATATTAATTTTTTTCAATGTTATATATCATTTATTCATTTGGTCTTTACATTAAATATTGTTTTAGCTGGGAAAAAATTGATAAATTAGTTTCCTCTAGTCATTAAAACTATTTGTATATTAAATATTTTTCATGAATTAATTCTATGTAAAATGTATTATTTGGAAATGAACTGATAGGTGAGGAATGAAATTTAATTGCCCCTTTATGAATCAACTGGTCTCATGAGATAAAAAACGTTCTCACAAACACTTAACATTTGTTTCCAAGAAGAATTAGATGGGTTTCAACCACCAAATTCTATCTGTTATATGAATGGTCTTGATAGTTGTTGTTCATGTTCTAGATATTTGATGTCCTATAATAAAAAATTCCCTCCATTTAGTATTCAGCTATTATAATCCATGATATTTTTACTTGGAAAATATCAGTGGATACATTTTCATCCCTAGTCTATTGTTTAAATAGAATATGTTTTTCATTTATTTACATTTCAACGTTTATTATTAATAATATAGTATTCTTAAATTATTATTTATTCATTATTTTGTTCTATCTAAACATTTATCAGCATTTGGTCTCACAAATTTATTTTTTTATTCAATAGGATATGAAGATAAAATCACAAAATAATTATCAATGATGAAATTTATTTACCATTATATTGTTCTTTTTATAATCATGAATTTCACAAGGAAATAATGTATGTAAATACTTATTCAATAATAATATACTGATCATTCCTCGGATATGTGGTCTCTTGTATCGATTCAATCATAATAAAATAAAAAACAACTATGGGATTTTGGGGTCTAGTTTGTTACATTCATAAGGTCTCCAAATGAACAAATATTATATATTGGGCAGCATAAGGTTGAAAAATTTCAATAAAATATTAATTTGACAAGCCTATAGGTTATTATAAGAATTAAAATACTTGTTTTACCCCATGTTAAACCCAAATTTACCTTAACCACAGTAAACAATTTTTACTATATGTACAATTCATTTTGAAAAACATTTTAGTTTAACATATTAGAAAAAAATAAATTATTGCAATTTAAAAAATGGTTTCTAATTTTAAAATTAAAAAATCTATTTGTAAATTGGTAATTCAATGTTAATCCCACTTAAAATAAAAGAAAGTGGGGTTTCAAGGAGAAAATGTTTAAACATATAAAATAATTTTATATAAAAATACAATATGAATGTTATTTGAAAGAAATTAATAGGATAATAGATATATAATTTAATATTTTAAAATTAATATACATTTCAAATATAATTTAACATCATAATTAATTTAAACTGATTCACATATTTCAATTAAAATTCATTATTTTCCAATATTCATAAAAAATAAATTTTTGAAAAAAATTAAAATAATAACCTTAAGATAAGTTTGACATGTATATAAAAATGATGTTAATTTTTTAATAAATATTTTAAAAATATGAAAAAAAATTAATTATAAATTTCCTATGGAAAACATAACTAATCCACCTTAACAAATATTGTTTTTCAGATAACATTTATTATTCATTCAAATGGTTTTAATTTTATACCTAATCAATAAAAACCCATATTATTTACATTATACTTGATTAATCTGTATAAGTTTTATAATTTATTTAGTATTATCCATACCATCCTATTTAATATTCAGGTTATAACAGAAATGAATAAATTATAATATTTTATTAGTGTATGACGTTCCATTTGAGCATGTAATTGCGTGCACTACTAGATATTGAAAAAAATTATATTAATTCAAAATTATATATAATTACCTCTCAATATAGATATATTATTTATAAATATTAAAAAAGTAGATAACTATAGAAAATTTTAGATCATTGGATGCATAGTTATTTTCTTGTTTATTTAATTGGAAGGAGTAATAAAAAATCATGTTGTCATATTTCAAGGGTAAAAACCCAAAACATTTTTTTGACACATCAATGTTGACCATTAATCCATCCACAATTTTTGGTAATATAAGAACACTAGTAGATATTATCCTCTTCAGACACTCTTCAATGATTTCTTCATATTTGTTATTCTATAAAATTTTCACCCACTTATAAGTTAGTTTGATTTTTGGTCATGATAATCAGGAGAATTTTCTAACAAATTTATTATGTTAACTATAAAATCTAAAGAAACACTAGATTTTCATGATATATTTTTAAATATATTATCTCCCATAAATTGAAAATACTTTCTATAGATAGATATTAAATCTAGAAATATTGTTATTTATTACATAACAAAATAAACCACACCAGGATTATGTAGGTTTCTATTATTTGGAATATTGGAGATAAAGAAACTAGTTTATAAAATATCTTCATTGTCTCCCACATATTCCATTATCACTAGAAACATTTTTAAAATATCATAATTAATACATTCATTCATATCTGGGGGAAAATAAATATTAGGAAAGGGTGAACTCAGATGCTTAGTAAGGGTAGTCAAGGAAGATATCAATTATAACATCTGGAAAAAGTGCGTAACAACATGGACATAACATCAGGAAATTATACCCTTCATATAGAAGATTATAATACTAATATGTGGAATAAAACATGAATTTTTATAATACATGAATCATAAAATGGCCAAATAACATAATCCATTAGAGTATTAGATTTTTACGAAACATAAAATTTTGAAATACACAAAAGCATTTTACATTTTGAACATATCTAAATATAAAGAGGAATACTTATTAATTTAAGGTCTTGAGAAAAATCATTTCATTACTATATTGATATTAAAGAAGGTCCATGTATAATCTAATGGACATGAAATACTAGTCTACAAAAAACATATAGACATGAAAACTATTTGAACAATGAAAATAGTGATCAAGAAATGAGGTTCACACATAACATATTTTACTCGAGATTTATCCATATTTACCTACTTAATTACAGGTAGATATTGGTCCCACTTATAAAATAATTAAAATTATGTTTTTTTGTTCCATAAGAATAAAAATCATTCATCATATCTGACCCCATGAAAAGAGATAGGAATCATAATCCATTCATCGTAGAAATGTAACAAGTGTAATCATGAAATCAAAAACATTAACCATACGAAGATATAATAATTATAATATTCATAGATAGTATACCCATTAAATCATTAGAAAAAAAATAATGATATATTTGATAAAAAATTTATTTTTAACTGTCACTTGAAATAATTATTTACAAAATATCATTACCATTTTTAAATAATTTTATTTTTAAATGAAACAAAATTATAAATATAAAAAATATTAATTTAATATAAAAATGTAATATTGTAGAGGTAACATTAATTCATTATGGAATCATGATATTGGGAAAATAATCTCATGTCTAATAAGTGTAAAAATAATTCTTACAATATTTTTGGTAAAAAAAGACATAAAAACTACTTTTTAAATTCAACAAAAATAATCCATTCAAATAAATTTGACAAAAATTGAAACATCATTAGGAATTAATTTTTACCATCATAAAAAAATAGTAAAAATATAATTGGAAAAATCATTAAAAATCAAGGACTTTTAAGAGATTGATTATTTTATGCGAAACATTTAAAATGAATTTTTAAAATTAATAGCCTTATATATATCATAACATTGACGTGAGAATTAATAAACAGAATCAATTGTGTGTAACAGCTATAACTAAATATATAAAAAGTGGATATACATCATATGAAAATAATAATTCATCTCACACATAATCGAAACATTGTGAAATCAATGGAGTTGATGTTGAACCCAGTGAATCAGAAATGAGTTAAGAAACCCTTTAATAATTTGTAATCTGTTTGATCATATCCCCCCTAAAAATAATAATTATCAAATTAAAAATTTAATAACATTAATACAATGAATTTAATGATATGATATATTGTAGGGAAATATATTCAAAAATAATAATTAGTGAATAAGATATATATCTCCAAAAAGTAAACTTTAGAAAAGAAATGCTTACCACAGAGTTCAGGTTAGTCATTTTCACATTTTCCTTCAATATAAAGGATTATAGAACATTATTAATTCATTATTCAACCATATACATATTTGTTGTTCCATATATTTTTTATAGAATATTACAAACCTTTCATTAATGATGTTACACTATTTTCATAGTTTTGGTTGTGTTAGTTTCTGGGGTTTCATTGATGGTTAATTTTTGTATAAATAAGGATTTTTATGTCAAATCGAAAAATATTTAAAAGTGAAATAAAATATAATTAATGAACATAAAATTGTTTAAATGGTGATATATATATATATATATCAATTTTATTTCATACATGAGGAAGAATCATTTGATATAATGTAAATTTTAAATTATTAGTTTAATTTGGTAGTTTCTCAGACCATCACAAACTCGTCTCATTTTATAGAATATTATAACAATATATTAGACCTGTAACACTAAATATGTTATAATATACAGATTAAAATATAATTTGACCAAAAAATTACTCTTATGAATATCTTTTAAGGATGTAATGGAAAACAAAAAATCACATTCCATGGGAATAATTTACCAATATAACATGGAAAATTGTTTCATTTCGTTGAATAAGATTAGGTAATAAAACAGATAAATACAAGATATTAAATTATCAACATAAAATTATAAGATAAAAATGATAATGGAGATATAATTCCTTTATGGATGAATGATTTTCCTATATGTTATGTTATGAAATGAAATTAAGCGATGTGTTTTTGAAGAAATTACATTTTGATCATCTTCTATTTAAAGTATCCATTAAAATATATGAGTTGGTATTTTGGTTAGATAAGTAACACATGGGCATATTAAAATAATGGAGGGGATGTTTTGTAGATATTTTATGAGATTAAAGTATTGTAAGTATAAAGGGGGTGGGGAGGAGTTATAGTTACACATTATAACATGTAGTTTTATGTGACAAATTTATGATTACATTTTATTTAGAACCGCCCACATTATGGTGGTATTAATTCCAAAAAAATTAACATATGATTAATTATTTTGCGTATATTTGTTGTATATAAACCCATAATCCATCCTATTTAATTTTTTTCAATTGTTATTTTATGGTTTTACCATTTATCATTAAAACACTTCATTATGTTACATATACTATGTTAAATATTTTTGAAAATGGTATATATTTTATGCCTAAAAATTCAAATGAAATTAAAATATATTTTGAAACTTATTTTCCAAAATATTTAATAATTTTTTAGACATTAAATTCCGAAATTTATGAAAAATTTATTTTAATAAAATACAATAGATGTGATAAAAATCATGTTTTTAAGAAGTGTATATTTCAACAAAAACATGATTTAATATTTAATATATGATTTGCTATTAAAATTATATGATTATAAAATAATATATAAATATTTATAATATATATAAATATATATATCATTTTACATAATTCCCATTATTAATTATTTTAAATAATTGGAAATGGGAAACATTATGTACTTTTAAACAGTTTTATAAAAAGCATATTTTTAAGCCCAAAAATAAACATATTCTAAAAAACTATATAATATTTATTAAAAAGAATTTGTGTGGATAAAATATAACTATATAATACTTATCTTACATTAAATACTATTTAAAACAAAATTGTACTTTTCTTTTTCTCATTTTAAAGATAATTAATGAAATTTAAAAAACATAATTTTTCACTATTCACTAAAACACATATTCATTTATTAAAAATCTAAAAAATTCATCCTAAGATAATTTGAACATGATTAATACTAAAAATGATGTAATTTATATAAATTTAATTTGAGTATTTTTTTAAACTGAAATATATTTTTCTCTCATAGAAATCAATTTTTTAAAGATAAAATATACTTAAATAACCAAATGACAATACTATAAATTATTAATTTATTGATCATAAATTAATATATTAAAAATGGCATGGAATATTATATGTTTCATAATATTTTTTCACTATTTATTCCCACAAAATTTTCATCTATTATATAATGCTCGTGATAAAATTATAATATTTAGTAGTTTGTTTAAGCTCAGAGTTCTGTGAAACATAATCTATCGGTGTAATAATTTATATAAAAAAAGACATATAGTTGAATCTAGGGGTGTTATACTCTACTACCATTAAAATTAATCTTTCTATCAAAATTAATCCCTTGGATAAAAATTGATGAGCATGACACTTCCACATCACATCCTTAGGTTCCCATGTTGCTTTCTCCAATTGGTGGTTTGACCAAAATCATTATCCAAGAGATTGGTTCTATTTCATTAAACATTATTTATACTATCCAAAATATATATTAGATAATCCTCATAAGAATTATCTTCTTCTAGAGGTACGACCTCTATGTTTAGTACATATGAAGGATCTTGAATTTTCTTCCTCATGATAGATACATAGAACAAAAATTGAATTTGATAGAAATTATGTGGAAGTTCCATTCGATAATCTATAATCCCGATATGATCTATAATTTAGATAAATTTTATCTTAAAAATTTTTAATTGCTCATCGAATATGGAAGGGGAATATTTTTAAATCCCTCTTTGTGAATCACTCATCATAAAAAGGGTAAATAAAACATCCTCATAAAAATTGGGAAAGTAAAAGGTGAAGAACACCACAAGACTATGATTTGGTTTAGGAAAATATTTGATTAATGTGAACATATATAAATGAAATAGATTTCCAAAGTTCATGTTCTGATAAATAATGATATAGAAAATCTTAATTATATGGTTAATGACAACAAAATGATGGAACATGAATGCATAAAAAAGCTCATTTATATCATTATAAATGATGATAATAGGGAAAAAACGTATTTCAAGGTCATTTGAGAAGATATAATTACTTTATTCAATCTTATAAGTAAAATATAACCCCATTTGAAGTTCCATGATCAATTTTCTATTCAAATATTAATCCTTTAAATGTGGTTTAAATTTTTGTGCTAGAAGAACTAGTGGATCACAATATCAATAATAGAATAACATTTTATTCATTCTGTCTATAGTTTTCCTCATTATAAATCATTTGAACATGTTATCCAATATGAATAAATCATCATATTTCTAATGAAAAATTAATAAATAAATCCTCAACCATTGTTATAAATAATAATATTCATAAACGGTTATCCATATTTACCTTCAAAAAAATCAAAATCCAAAAAATCTAAATGATGGTCACTAAAATTTTCAAATCCATAAATCATTAATACCCCAAAAAACATGATGTATCTTTTAATTTTTATACACCAAACATATGAATACGTTTATCATATATTCTATTGAAACATGGGGATAAAATTAATTACCATATAAACTTTGTGAATCAAATAAATTTTTCAAAAATTAACTCCATCTTCATATTATAAACCAAATAATTATAGAATCTCAACCAATAACCCTCCTTGAAATCAGATTACTAATATATTCTGGTGTCATAAATACTCTCCCATCAATTATATCATGATAAGAAATATATTTATTTCATTATTACTCTATCATCACACACAAATTATGGGTTATCATTCCCTTTATCCAATATTCTCCAAAAATATCACATATTTTAATTTTCCTAGTTACCAGAACAATTAACCCAATAATTTTAGATAACTAAATAAAAAAATCGGTGGAATAATCTATATAAGTTAAATTATTACATAATTCAGGAATAAGTAGATAATAAAATGATATTTCAATAATATTTTCATTGGTTTCAATCATATAAAATTAATCATCAAATTACCAACCAAGGAGGGTTTGATAAATGTCTCATAATTATCATGACTAAAATTGTATATTGTGATTCAATAATAATTACCATTGTCCTTTGTCATTAGTAGTTAATTTTTCATATCATCCACATTAGGCTTTGGACAAAGGAATTGATTTCCATAGTTTCAAAAAACCGTTCATTTCAAACAATGAAGTGTGTGTTGTTCATTCCATGAAACTCTATCTATTGTCATTTCGTTAAAAAACATGTTTCCATAACTTTAGTAATTATATTCCGGATGACCTTACCTTCATCAGCCATAAAAATTACTAGTCCCCTTATATCTGATTACTTCATGTTTCATATCACATATTGATCATAATGGAATGATCTTATCATTATATAAATGGGTTTTAGAATTTCCATTGAATTAAATTACATATATCATTACAAAACTATGATATCTACGGGTAATTTTTATTTCCATCTCAATATTGAGATGCTTTTTAAAAATTTCATTCTAGGAACTCAATTCACTTATAGCAAGTTACATTTAATGAATTGGTTTTATCCTACCAAATATTTGTTCAATTTTACATCTAGGACTTATTATTAAATAGGAGGTGTACATTATACTCCATTTACAACATTCCTCGTATATATAAATTTATCCTTCATTAATATAATCTAGATCAAAAAAATTTATCCAATGTTTATGTATAATAAAAGTGAAGTATTTACATGGAATATCCAAATAATTTCATCCCATTTAATTGATTTAATTATTTCTTTCTTTATATTCTTGATAAGATTCCACTATTGACTTGATTTCACATCCTGATGATAAAGAGTTAAATTTTTTTTTACATGTCTAGAGTATTGAAGAACAAAAAATATTTCCTCGACGGTATTAATCCTTTTCCCAGACACTATTGGATGATAATATCAGGTGATATAATGGGGATGTTTCCTCACGAAGGATTAAATAGAACATTGTTCACCACTTAAATCATTTTTATCCTGTGTATGATTAATAACTTTTCTGAGTAAAACAAAAATATTTTTCATCTAGTCACCTAAAATTTTTTTTTCAAAAGAGTATACTCAATTTATTTCCAATCACATTAAGCCTAAATATTATTCCTTTAGGTTTTACCCATTAAATAAATAAATTAAAATTGTTTGTGAATCATTATTCAAATAATGAAAACCGCATAATAAAGGGAAATTTATCTATATTACACATTAGGAGTAACTTATTTTTTCATTACCATAACCAAATCACTAGGATTCATTCCTAGAAATATACTTAGGATTCTTACTAAGGTTCTATCTTCATAATTTCCAAAGGGTTACTATACATTTCTCTAATACTAATTATAATGAACCGTAATACTCCTAAATAGATATTACATTTAAATAGATTAATACATTCCATCATATTATGGGGTAAATTAATATAAAAAAAGATGAGATTATTTATACTATATGTGTAAAAAATGGACATATCATCCCTAACATAAGTATAACAGAAAATGAATTACAAAATTACATCTAAATACTATACAATTTAAACCTTGGGTCATAATATTTATACATAGTGGAAATCATATATATTCATAAGACGTGATTCATGAAATAATAAATGAACAAAATACACAATATCATGACATCGATAAGAAACATAAATTGTTTTTATACAAATAAATTTATAACATTGCGAACCTATTTAAATAGAAAAAGGTTCACTAATTATGTTTAGGGGATGAAACTAGGCCCATTAATAGAAATAAGAACATGAAAAATAGTTCCTTACATAATGTAATGGACATGAAACCAGTTCAATGAATAATCTTTTCGACATGAAAACTAGGTTTACACAATGAACTGTGAACATGAAATCTAGTTCACACAGAACATATTTACCTATTGTGTTATCCCTAATTACCCAATTAATTGGAGGGAATTATAGATTCCATATATCATATAATGAAAACGATACATTTGTGTTATATAAGTATATAAAACATTCATCACATTAGAAACTAAGAAAATAAAATGTTTACATGAAAATTTCATCAGAAAAAATCAATGGGATTCATCTTTCAATAATGTACCGAAACCATCTAGAGAAAGAATAATGATATTAGACATGGATAATATCTTAATTAAATCATATGCAAATTATAAAAATGAATCTAAAATAAAAATAAAAATTATAAATATCACATCAAAAAAATATTTATAAAATATCATTTCCTTTTTGAAATAATTTATTTTTAGTGGGATGCATTGTTATAATGGAATGAATTTTGTTTTATAATAAAATTATAATATATTAAATGATATTTAAAATTATTAATTTTTTGTTATAGATAAAATATTGTCTTATATCTTATATGTTAGAAAATAATCCCATCAATATTTTTTATTTGAAAAGATACAATGAAGCTTGTTCTGAACATGAATATAAGAATCCTTCCCAAATATGTTTTAAAACGTAAAATGTTAGAAAAAATGTATTGAAAACATAATAAGATAAAATTATATTCATATTAAAAAATAATTTTTGAAAAAATGGTAGTGGAAGGAAAATATAGATTTATTTGATTTATTAAATCATAATTTTAAACGAAAGTCCCTTATAAATACCATATCATTGAAGTGTGAATTAATAAATTTAATCAATTTTGTGTACTATCTATAAATACATTGAAAAAACTGTGAATACAACCATATATAATAATATTATATCTCACATATATGTTTAACATGGCATAATCAATGGGGTATATTTTTAACCTAAAGAAGGGAATTTGAGTTATGAAATACCGCACCACTTTGTAATCAATATAACCATGAGCCGCATTAAATTAATAACTCATAGATGTAATTGTATGACAAGAAACACATACCTCACAGTTCTAAATAGTTTTTGAAAACCTTTTAATGTTCTATTAAGGTATAAATAATGTTCTTAATTCATTAAAATGTCATATTTAAATTTAAAATAAGTTATATGATCTTTTTAAAAATACTACCACTCGTTTATTAATGGAATTTCATTATTTTCAATGTTTTATGTGATTTTTTTTCTTGGTTTTTAGTGATGATTCATATGTGTAAAAATGTGGATTTCTTTAAATAGATATTTAACAAAAAAAGATAAGTAAAATGGTATTAATTATATTGTATATGTTTAAATGGTCCGATATATCATTTATAATTCATAAAATAAGTCTATTTATTAGAAAAAATGTTAACTACAAATGTGTAGTTTAATTTGGAGGGCATTCCAACCATCAAGAACTAGTATTATATTCTCATATTAGTTATATATAGTTGTTCTATAACAATAAATACGATATAAAATAAATATTAAAATTTTATTTTACAAGACTTTTGATTTTAGGACTATCCTTGATTGTTTTAGTGTAAAAAGAGTCATTTATAGTAGTGTCAATTAAATGCCATAATTTGGACAATACATTCATTTCATTTAATAAGAGGAGGTGAAAAAACGTCTAATAAAATATATTCCACTATTAAAATAATATTAATGTATATACATGAGAATTTATTTCTTATAACATTATAGATGATATATATGTCGAGTAGAAGTGAAAATAAATCATTTAAGAGACATGTTTTTTGAAAATTACCTCTTGAGTATCACCACATTTAATGATTTGTTAAAGAAAATATAAATTTTCTTTTGGTGAGACTAGAAAAAACATGAAAGTTTTGAGGGCTGGAAATAGTGGGTGGGAAGATATTTTTGCATCCCCAAGTGTTTTAATGTGATAGGGGGTGGTGAGGAGTCATATTTATACTCTATGAGGTGTGGGTTATAGTGATTATATAGTATTTATTTTATAATTATTACCAAACATATTTTTGTGGAATTTTATCCAATAAAATTGATTTTTAATTATTTTTTTAATTTCAGGGTATGGTAGTCCAAAATATAAATCATTAATTTAATAATTTTTAGGTATTTTAAGCATTATCCTTTTAACTTTATCTAGTATCATTATTTTACCTATACTATGGTAATTTATTTTTACAATGATAAATATTATAGGATAAATAATTAAAACGACTATATAATATAAATTATAATATTATAATTAAAAATATTGAATCTATTTTAACCAATTCAATTCATAGAATTGGAAAAATTATATTTATAACAAACCCACAAACACAACAGAATTGAGGGTTTTTGAGAAGTGTATTTTCCAAGTAAAAGATGATTTTAGATTAACACTAATACTATTAATTAAAATTTTATGAAATTTAATTAATATTTATTGAAATAGAAAATATTAATTTAAATACAAATATTTACCATTGATGATTATTTTAATTAATTTAAAATATTAAATATTATTTAATTAAAAACAATTTTCAAATAAAATCATGTTACTAATCCAAAAAATAAAATTATTCAAAAATACAATATAATTTTGATTAGAAATAAATTACGTGATTTAATATATCTGAATAATACTTATAATAGTTTAAGTCGTATTAATAATAATATTAGTTTAATTTTTTATATATATAAAAGAAATGAAATTTATAAAAAAATCATTTTTTGATATTATTTAATGAAAAACTATTATCTCCAACAGATTAAAAAATTTCACCTATTGATAATTTTTACATATCAATTCAAAACTTGTGATAAAATTGTGAAATTTAATTTCTAGTTATTTAAAAAAATTATATTTCTTTTCTCACAGAATGCAATAAAATCATTTTCTGAAGAAAAAATTAATTGGAGTGAAAAATGAATTTAGTACAAATTATTCCCTTATATCCTAACCAAAATTTCATATATAAACAATAATTTGAGACATTATATATTTCATAGTTTGGTCAATACAATTTATTACATAAAATTAGAGTGATAGGTTATAAAGGTCCTGTTAAAATAATAATATTTTGGGGCTTGCTTATACACGATGTTTTGTGAAACATATGTAATCAAAGAGATTAATTTTTTTTTAAAAAATCATATAATAAAATATAGGTGTTTTAGAACCAATATTCTTCATTTTTTAGATGTAATGAAAAAAACCCATTTCTTTTGGTAACATTCCCTAGGAATGTTGACAATTCCATCTAAAACTAGCATTTACAGTACATTATAATTAATATATCTTCTTATAATGTGTCCAAAAATGAATTCAAATTATCTTCATGTTATAACTTGGTTTTGGAGTAGATAAAAATATAATCTATACAAACTAGCATAAATATTTAGAGTTAATGTCTAAATAACATATTCATAATGTCAATAAATATTAGTGAAACATTAGTGAGTCCATATTTCATCACAATGAACTCGTAGTGAGTGCCTATTGTTTGAAAAGTTTTCTAAGGTATATCTCCCTAACTCACATATAAATCATAATATCATGATCAAAGGTCCAACTTAGGTGTGAATTGGGATCAATGTTGAAAATTAAACAAGTCATCATTTCACAATGGATGATAATCATTATAGCCTGATCTTTCTCTGCCAATGATAATCAATGAAATGGTGTATTGAACTATCATTATTTTTTTTCTAAGAGGATTGGTGGACACCTTGGTGAATAACATTGGTTTATAAACCATTTTTACATATTTTACATTAGTTACTTCATAAGATCCTCAATATTAAGAATAGAAATTTTCAATGAAGTCTAGGATATATTGTAAATCTCCATTATAAATTTTATTGATAACAGAACCCATACATATTAGAGGAAGAGTAGAAAACTCTCTTGGAAACACATTGGTTTAATCCCTCACAACAACCCTTTCTTCAAGGATTATATTATACATAGTTTCAACTAATTAATGCTGATATAATACTAAAAAATAAATAATATCCATGGCTGAGATTATGTATCCAATGTAGATGCATCCACATCATTTTACTTGTATTGAAACAAAGAGATATTTTTGACATTAAGGGTTGTTTCCTTCTCTAAAAAATATATTATTTCTCCATATAGGGAATGAAATAACATTCCCAATATATTATTTAATTCCACTACAGTGAGTATATCAAAGATCAATTGTAATATTTGAAAAATTAGTTTATATGGAAGGAGTTATATTCTTGATATGACATAATTAACCCATTTGTTTATTTCACTGATAGAATTACATACAGGTATTATGGTGTTGTCATTATACTTCAACTAATATTGAATGATATAAAAGAATTCATAAAACTATATAGGATAATACTACCATTCACTTTTTATATATGATTCAAATCTTTTTCTTATTCCAAAATAGAATGAGTGATGAAATTTTAAAAACATTTAACTATCTTAAAGGGAAAATATTTTAATTAAATCCAGAAATCATTAATGAAATATATTATTGAACTTTTGATTTTTTTGGGCTCCACCTTATATTTCATATTTTCTTTTTCATAACATCAAACATTATTAGAATTTTTATACCACTCATAATTGATCATAATAATCCTATTACTAATCCTAATAATATTCCCTAGAAGGGTCAAACAGTGTTTTTTGATAGACACATTTATCATGCACTATTTGTTAATTGTGTCTATCTCATTTCACAATTTTCAAGGTTATTACCACTAGGTACAGCTGTTATAAAGTCACATCCACTTGGAGTATGTTGAATGGGTGGTATTACCTTCGAAAAAATATAATATAATATTTAATGGAAATTTATTAAAAACTCCATAAAATTAAAGTTAAATAACTGCGTATTCTAAAGCTACATGGGATAACATTGGGATGTATATACAAATGTGGTGAGATATAAATTCCCTTAATAGAATAATCAAATCACTACATGATGAAATTAACATAAGTTAGTCAATAGGCATCCCAAAGAGATATAAATTGGATGAGAATAATAAGTATGAACATCAAAGAATGAAATATGCGGATAATTTGGATGAATCATATGGATGTGTCAACACTGTAAAAATGAAATCATAAACAAAATTCATGGCTATCCACTAAGAAAACAAAACATTGGTTTCTCAAAACGTCCACATAATCACCATACATGTAATGTTTATAAATAAAAAGAGTAGATAAGAAATTGTAGGGAAATAGAATTATGATCCCAAGTGTCAAATTCATATTATATATTGGCCTAAAAGTACCATATAGATCATACAACATAATGATATATTTAATAAATTATAACTACTAGATTTATAAATCAGGTACATAAATTTAAATAAATTATCAATGACGGGTAGGTAAAACTATTGTAATACCCTTGAGTTTGAGTGGTCATGGTTAATCACAACACAAATTCCATTCATCAAAAATCACTAGATAACATCGACAACATAACATGCATATGTAATGGTTTATAGAATGGGAGAATTAGAACATGGTATCTATGTACATGGGAATTACAAGACCAATAAGAAGTATGTATAAAAAAAATCACAAAATTAATAATTTCAAATCAAAACACATGGCATAACGATGGAATTTGAATAAAGGGTTGGAGGAGATAATCACTAACAATTATAGGGTGCTTCTAAAACCCTAGGAGGGGCATATTATTTGTTCTAGAAAACCATTGTAAGTCGCTATAGAGGTAAAGAGAGAGTGAATTTGTTATCCAAGAGTATCCGGAGAAGAGTAATGGGTTATTTTGTGGGTTTATAAGAAATGTAGAGGAAACTGATTTATTAATTTCCAAACATAGGTTTTGGACTGTAAATGAAAATGTAATACTAATCACAATCCTTACCATGGTTTATGCTCATGTTTTCAACAAAATAGGAGCGTTATTCATTATTTTATATATCTAATATTCGAATCCATTAAAATAATTTGATTTTTATTTCGGATATGAGTCATGATTATAAAGAATTGACTTCAATTCATTAAATTAAAATATCTGTTTCGATGGATTCAACAAGGGTATATAAAATTCGTCAAATAAGAAAAAACCTATTATTTTGAATTATAAACATAATTTTAATAATGGATTCTCTTTTATAGTTTTAGTTACATCACATGTTGGATTATATATCATTATATGACATTATATATAATTATACAATATTTAATTTGTTATCCAAAAATTATATTTTCTCATAAAATTATGAAAAATTAATAGTTGTATAATTAAAACATTCTAATTTAAATAACAAAAATAAATTTATCAGAATAAATTTCTAAATTTTGGAATATATAAATTTTAATCCAAAATTATCATTCATTGACAAATACTATTTTCTAGAGAAATAGTTTTCGGATCCTTATAAAAATTTCATTTGTCATCACATTATTATGATATGATTTATATTTAATAAATATTATAAATGGTTAAGATTCATAAAGGTATTTTAAATTTTAATGACAATGTAATAGTCCAAATTAATAAATTAGTTCACAAGTCTTCTATAAATCCATTTTCATAAATATGTATTTACACATTATACAAAAGATATTCATTTATATGTTTTTTACCATTAAAAACTCATACATGATTAAGACCATAATATTTTATAGTGAGATACAAAAACCAAGTAAATATAATGTAATCATCGAATTGAAAATATAAGTAATATTTTATTCCAATAATTTTCAGTAATGTATGTCTAAATATATAATTTTCTCTAGTTGTAATTCATTAGAAGTTAAGATTTAAATTTTTTTGATTTTAAACAAGAAATACGTTTAATAATTAATTGAAAATGACCCAATCTCAGGTCAAATCGAACATATTCATTGATTAAATCCAAACATATCTCTATAAAAAAATTAGACTAATATCTGATTGTTATAATTTCTTATAATTCTATAAAAAACAAAATTGATCTGTTATTTTAAATAAAATTGATATATTTAGATATCCTAGGTATTTTATGTCATGTGTTTAATCATTGGCATATATATCGATAGATTTACTGAAAGAACCATATGAAAATTTAACAGTACAATGTTCAATCCTGAAGTTCAAAATATAACCCTCAAAACATACTGATAAAATTAATATAAGCATATTTTTAATAATTAAAACATATAAAACTGTAGAAATTATGGATTTTAATTGAAAAAATAAGAATGAAACTGATTTTTTCATTTGTGTTTCCTCTAAAACTGACTATTCCATTATTAAAATTTTCCAAATTTCATATTTTTACATGTCTCCAATCATGGGTTCAGAACATCCCATATATATGTACATTTTATTTTTTATATTTTTACAAAATCAATGTTCAAAAATAAAGATAATTCTAATTTCACGGTACTATGACATGCTTGGGTCCTACTATATTTACAATAAATACTTTGGGGACCGACATTTTTCTTACTCTATAATGTTTAATAAATATTATTTCAATTAAAAGAAAATATTTATAAAAACAATATGATTACAATTTATTTATTTAAACATTTCGTCAATTACCTCATCTCGGAAGTTTAATACAATGGGTGTGATTTTAGGTAAAAAATAAAATAAATTTAAATGATGTTTATCAGTAAGAAATCCAACTAAAATAGAAGTTCTAGACGGTGTAATTTGGTTATATAGTTTTGAGAAAAAATTAGTTACAAAATTTAAAAAAATAGTTTTTTTAATCTACAATCATCATATCTAAGTTGAATAAGAAAATTATAATCATTTAAATATTTATCATTTAAATAGATATTATTGAATATTGGAAGAACATACTTCATACATGATTTTATTTTTAAATCTATTTTGTTGATTTTTATAATTTTTGTAGTAATATAAAAACTATTGTATTAAGTTTTATAATTTTTTCCATAAAATTAATATATATATATCATATATTTTCCCCAGAACCTACACAACCATATCTGGTGATAAAAATATAAATAATAATTTTCAATCCTTCATGTTATCAAAGGTGAAAAACAAATACTAAAAATAAAACATCAATAAGATTTTTGGGATCCCTTATATACTTGAGGACATCATAGGATCGTAGATTTATATAATTTTAATAATGTATTATATAAAACACATTTTGTCTTCAAGAGTGTTTTTTTAAATTTCCTTGATTTTCATATTCCATGTTAATTCTTCGACATGTCACAAAATATTATTTACATGTGAATCCTTTCTATAAAAATATAATTTATCATCATTCATTATAACTTGGGTAAAAGGAAACATAAAGATGGTGACATCAAATGATTAGTAAGGGGTAACATAAGAATAATCAATTAAATCTCATTATAAAAAATTATATGGGTATAATTAATAATTAGATAATCAATATGAGAGAGTATAACATAATATTATTAAAACCATTCAATACATATATCATTTACCATAAAACCTGTAATAACGATTCAAAAATGTAGATAGTCAAATGAATTAGTAATCATAATCCATGTGATGTCAATACTGATAAATGGAATGATTAAAACCCCATATATATCATAATTTAAAAAATCATCTTGGAAACCAATTATTATAGAACCTGTACAAATTAATATTACCATTCGATCAATAACCAATATAATTAACCAATGCAATGGATTGTTATCTAAGAACTCCCTTTGTATAATATATATAATCTACAACCAGAATCATAAACCAAATCCATGATAATTTATATGAATAATATATATAGATCTTGCAGCACATCATAAATCATAAAAAAATTATCCATTATTCATTTTATAACATGATTAACTAATGGAAATAAAATGACTTCCACGAAAATCTATTTTAAATAATCATAATGCATCCATTTAAATAATGAGAATAATATCCATAAAAATAACCAACAATGGATCAGATGTAACCAAATGATTTATTGATGTTAATGAATTGAAATTCCATAAAAGGATCATTAAAAATATATTTTTGGAATGAAATTATTACATCCAAAAAAACTATTAAAAAATAAAAATTCAAAAAATATTATTGTAAAATTTCATTTAATATAAACGAGAAATCATATAATTGAACATTAATAGAAGATAAATTTAATGATTTCTCCAAAAAAAATCAAATTTTTTTTATCATGAAAATTATTTTCACATGTTTTTTAAAGTGTGTAAAAAGTTACCCATTTAGATAATGTTCTGAAAATTACATTTGAAATACTCCAAAAGAAGGATAAAGGGAATTTAAAATAGAATTGAAAAAAAATTGTTTTATAAAAGAACATTTTCACAAACAGGATTGAAAACATGGATATAGATGAGAATTATTGTGGATTTAAAACAATATACCTGATCTATATAACAAACAAACAACATTTATAATGATTCATAATTAAAAAATGTTTTAAATAGAATAAAAAATATTAATCTAACTTACAACCATAGTATATTTGAATTTACATGGTTTATGAAAATAATATCAAATTATATCCCATATGGGAACATTAACATGAACAATATCGAAAATAATGAAGATTGTAAAATAATGACACTTCCATATTTGTAAATTATTAATATTATGACCCATTAGGAAATAAAAAAGAAAGAATCATTAAATATCATGAAAATAATAATATTCCTATTAGGAAATGTCAACACAGAAATGTATAATCATAATTATTTAAGATAAGTGAATGTTATAAATTTATGTCACAAAGAAAGATAATTTGAGATGAATTATTCATCTAATGATCATATGCTTGTACTAAAAAGAAAAAACTAATAGATAATGTACCACAAATATAAATCCACAAAAACCTGTTCAAATATAGAATAAAAAATTTGAGTGATCATTTCACACATAACCATGTAAAAATAATTTTAATAAGGAAGAGGTATATACTAATTATGATTTATTTAGTTATGATACCCTTTACTAATGGTAAACATTCATGTCAAATAAATTTGGATAGATAAAATCAAATTGAAACATAAAATATCCTTTATTTTTTGTGATTTATGATATAAAATTTAATAGTGTATGTGTATACCCAATTTAAAATAATCTGTGTGTATAAAAATAAAATATGTCACAATGGTTGGAAATTGAGATGAAATTTCATACCTCGAGTAAATAATTTTTGTGAATGTACATTAACTATTTATAATAAATAAATATAAATTATTTACATTTTAAATAAACTTTTCATAGAATTTTAAATTATTATTAATACATTTGAATCATTTATTAAAATGAACTTCCTATTTAATAAATCCTTTAGGTACATGTTGTGTATTTTTAGGATGATTGGTCAGTTATTTCAAAATAGATTTAATGTGTTGACCATGGTCAAATGTGTCAATATCCAATAATCTCATGAATAATAATAATGAAATTATTATAATTTTTACTTATATATTATTATTTTAAAGTAATCCATTAGATAAGGTAATGGAAAATAAACTATGTTACAATCATGGAGATTATTAGTCATGCTTATGTATGAGTACTGTCACCATTTTTTAATGATCATTATACTAAAATGTTTTTTAATATTTTATTTTAAAAAGTAAAAATAGTATTATAAATAAAATATTACTTCATTATGAATACTTATATATGTTAACTATGTGATGTGGGAATAGAAAAATAGTCACATCGCTTTATAGAGGTTGTAGTCCCCACTCACACAGGAATGTCATTATCATTTTTCAATGAATGTAATAATAAAAAATTAGATTATATATTAAATTTTAATAATGATAGATATTTAATTAGTAACATATATATATATATATAATCTATAATTATGTTCATCCATGATAGGTGCTAAGGGGATAAAATTCCATTGGTTAGGGAGGCAGTAGTTCTTCGTACACAAGAATGTTGGATTCCTTACCTATATGATGATTGTTGGATGTAAATATAGGCTATGAAACATTTATAATAACATCATAGTATAGTCACATTTATAATTTTATAATAAAATTATCAATGGAGAAAATTTTAATGAACTGAATGATTATATAACAAAATTTATTGTTAAACAATATATGCCTTCTTAGGAATACTTCATTTTTCGTATAACTTAAAGCCTATAAAGATTGTATTCTACCAAAAATATGTAATCAAGATGGTGTATATTGTAATTATTCTAGTATTTATATAGATAATATTAAAGAAAAATTGGGTTTCAAAAGTGAATAATTTATAATAATTAGTTCCCTTTTATATGAAAATTGAATGTATATTTATTGTTTTTTAAAATATTTAAAACAACTATATTACTCGTTATATAAAAATGCATCAAAAATGATAATATTATCAGATAATAGTATAATTATTTTTTAAAATAATCCTTTGTTAATTTATTATATTATTGGATCAAATTTTTTCCATTTTTTTGGTTTTTATCTCTATACAAACATTTTACAGTTACTGTGACTACAAGGTTTTTTTACTATTTTTGGACCATAATAGTTAACAAAAAAACCCATAAAGAAATCTCGTTTGATATTTTATTCTATATAATAATCACTTGAATTAGGATAATTTTTTATATGTATTTTAAATAATTTAATAAAATATTATATTCAAAAAAATATCTACAATATTAATTTTAGAAATATTTAATTACATTAAATTTATTAATATCGAGTAAATAAAAGAAATTATTAAAAACGTATAATACATTCTTAAAATGAATTATTTAACTATTAAATTTTTTTATCACTATAATTCTTTAAAATTATATTACCTTTAATATTATTAATATAATTTTACTTAATTATCTGTTAATTGAATAATTATTTCATTAGTGGTGCATACGAATTTAATGTAATTATTAATTAAATTGAAATTTTCAAACGGCCAAGATGGATATAAATAATTTAAATTTTAAATACCAACGTTTACCAAAACATATCATCTATTTAGAACCATGTTATAAATAATATATTTATTTAAAATATGACCTAAAATTTTATACATTCCATTAAAAAATATTATCCTAGCCATAATCATTTCGTAATTGAATCAAAGGGTCATATAAAAAATTATTGGATCTGTTTGGAAGAAATGGACTCATTAAATTATGTTAAGGTATGTTTCAATGTTTTTTTAGTTTTTATATGTTTATTTTTAACATTAATTACTATATTTACCATTTACCATATCCAGAAAAACTTTATGGATACTATTTATATTATTTGAACAATAAATTGATGTATTTAAATGTTTTTGAGATAATGATTTAAAATATTTAATTAATTTATCAATACTAAGAACACATAATTTTCATAATTCAACCAAACATAAATCTAGAATAAAATAATGAAGAATTTATTTTAAAAAACCCTTTTCCAATTATAAAATACATTTATAATAAATTGATGTGTACAAAAATTTCAAAAATAATAAATGGAATATATTATATCATAAAAAATTAATTCAAATTTAATATTAATAAATTTTTTGAAATGTAATATATATATACTTCAAAATAAAATTCTGTTTTCAATAGAAATCAATAATTTTTAAACATCACTGAAGAAACGGAATTTGTAGAAAATTATATAAAAATTACCTTAAGAATGGTTCATATAATGATATAAAAATTGATTTAATTTGTGTAACATGAAGATTATAAAATTTCTAACAATTAATTATAACATTTTATCATGAAAATTAACAACAGTCTTTCTGAAGGAAACATATTTTGTTGTATAAAATGTCATTATAATAACCAATTGATTATTTCAAGAGAATAAATCAATAAATTTATAGTAATATGAAAATTTATAAATATTTCATAAATTATTTATTTCAATTCATTCCTTGTAATTTATCATCTAGATTATAATATTTATATAAAAATGATAAATTTTTTCTGTAAAATATTTATTTAAATATAATCGTGTTACAATTAAAATTATAAATTATTTTTATATAGGATTTATATATATAGTCATTTCATATATTTAAGGAAATGTTTTATAATATTATAATGTATGTAATTTTTTTTTCATCTTATGTGTTATAATATTTATTAGTCGATGAAGTAGAATAATAATTTTTATAATTTAAATAAAATTTAGAATCAAGATATATGATGGTTCTATATTAAATAGTTCACTAGACCATTTACATCTTATTATTCTTTGACAAATTTGAAATTAATCCAATAAATCTCTAACATTATTTTCAGTATTGTTTTTATAATATATCAGAAGATGTGTTGCCTTCTCTATCAATTTTAATTTCTAAAGAAATCAATAATTTTAAATCATCTTCTATAAAATCATTATGATTATCAGTATTTCATCATCATTTTCTTAAAATATGATATAACATAGATGACCACCATACATTCATAGATAAGTACATCAGTTTATTTAATCTTATCAATTTTTTCTTTCAATGATTTCTGATGACTATTATACAGGTTCATATTGCTAATAATTTTATTCATTCTCATTAATATTTGTGAAATTTCAATATCAATGTCATCTAAGTTACCTCAATATGAATACTTACACTTCTCCTTGGAAACATCAGATTTAATGAAAATAAAATAATTTTTAATTTTATCGTAATTAAGATTTCATGAAATTCATGAAAATAAAACAATTTTTTCCTTATTTTTTATCAATTATTGTTAGTATGTTCTAATATTTTCTTAATGTAGCGATTATGTAACCAAGGGTTTACTTATTTATGTTTTTGATTCAAAATGATAATCAACCTCATAGAATCTCATTCTGTTAAAATTATATCAATAATTATATAAATATTTATATCTTTATATAATTACATCTTAGTAAATGATGAAAAAAATTTATAATATAAATAAATCATTGATGAGTATGAGTTAATTTTTCTCCCAAATAAAAAATAAAATGATTGATATTATCTCTCATCATAGCACTTTGTGTTTATAAAACCATAGAAATTCTAAACTGAGTAATTTCAAATTTGATATTCAGGATTTCACTCAAGATAAAAATGAATAATTTATTTCTCAAAAAATTGTAGTTTATAATAGTCATAATAATTTTTACAACTCATGTATTAATAATATATGAAATCATGTTATCATAACATCAATCTTAATTTCATCCATTAATAATATGTGGCCATACTGGGTTTAAATTCCATGTGCTATTTCTAAAAAACATGTCATCCACAAAATATCATTTCTATATGAAAACAATTAGTGAAAGGATATTTAGATGAAATAACATGACTTGTGAAAATTCATAATAAGTTTACAATCACGATTTGAAAAGCTATGATACCCATATTATTCCATGATATGATGAAAATAAGAATTTTATGTATGGAGGGATGAAATATTTTTTATGATACTTTAAAGAACTAGAAATTCAGTACAATTTTTTTTAATTGTACAGAAATTATTATGAGACTATGAAAATTGACAACTAGTGATTTCGAGGACCGGAGAGCTCAGAATAGTATATTGAACATTTTTAAGGTACATTCAATAAACATGTGAAAGGGAATCTCATTCATTAGAACTCGTGCTCATATTGATATTCTAAATCCACCATTGGATACACAATGGAATGATTCACTTAGGCGTAGATTATCTTTGACCATCATGGGTTAGACGAAAAAAATTGATTTTGACCTTTTAGAAAAAAATAATAAATTATTTATATGTTATTTTATTATTTTCCAAAAACCATTATTCAATGTTTTACAGGACCACATAGTTAGTCGGCCATTAATAGATGGTTATTAAATAACCTGTTACATTGATTGTGTAACAACAATGCACGATAAATTAATGGGTTACTTAATGAACCTCATTAATGAACCTAATGTGAAACTATTTAACTCTAAGAGTTAATCAATAAGTTGGTGAAGAGGATATGACAACCATATGAGAAATAATTAACGAAGGGTCGGTGAAAACATCCTACACAAGGAATAGATATTTTATGACTTTCGTTGATGAATCGATCTGCAAGATGATGAGCGATGACCAACATCGAAAGACAGTGCACTTGGATATTCTTCTATATCTCCAACAATTTCCAACAAAATCAAGGTAGGGGGATTTATTTTACTTGAAATTATTTTATTTATCTTCCTCATTCATGAATAATATGAAGAATGCGTATCAAAAGACCAATGGGTTGATCTACAATTCATTCATTCTAACATGTGGTTGTTGTGGGAATTTGATTTGGGTTTAATTGTTATCTTGTATTGAATGATTCATTTCCATGTTATAAAGCTAATGTGGAGGGCGCATACCAAACCAAATAAGGCTTAGAACTTCCATAGAACCTTTTCCTGGTGACTTTTTCATGGAGGATCAATGAACTTATCAAAAATTTGTTTTTGAGGGCCATGTATTGAAGGCAGTGACCCAGGTGACTCATAGGCATAGAATTGATGATGAACGGACCACTGGAGTGTGTCCAGTGGTCTTGAGAACATTCCATTTGGCAGCCTCCTGTGCCAAAATCTGACAGAGGCTACAAAAGCGCCATCCATAGTAAGATGAAAGCATGTGCCTATGCGTCTTGAATATGACTGGTCCACTTGAATCGTTTATACGAAGAGGCGCCATGCTGGCACTGCTCTTAGATGACACAAACTGACCGTGTCCATTCAAGGAAGTGCACATTGCACCCAATCAGGTGGGCCAATCTAGTCCCACGACCCAACGGGCCCAGCCAAACCAGGTTGGGGCCACCCTATTCAGGTCGGGCCCAGCAGGCAGGGTCGGTCCGACCAGGCCAGACTGGACCAAGACCCAATTTGACCCAGTTTCCCCTAAAGGTCCATAACATCTAAACTGCACATTTGTTTGACATAATGTCTATGGTACTCTAACCCTTATGAAAAGTCTATAATTTTGTGATACTCCACATGAGTTTTGGAAGTTGTTGGAGTGTGGCTGGGTTGGATTGGTCTCGATTTCATGAGGGCCATATTTACCTTTTTTCCATAATCTTACAGATTGGGAATCCGATCAATGTGACGTCTGTCGCATTGTATCCCTTGTGAAAAGGAAGTCCTTCAAGTTAAATTCTTATGGGACTTACTGTAAGATGATTTACATATTATGGATTGAGGATCAGAATCTATGGAGATCATTTACACTATGTGTGGGAATCCTATAGCTAACTATCATGTGAAGAGCAACCCTTTATAGATTGAAAATATCATGACATGATGAGGACTAGCCTTAGAGTGGCCTATCATGGATCCAAGACTTAGGACCTGGTGTGGATCGACAACTTATGACCCTATGTTGATCGATGACTTACAAACCTGGTTGGATCGACCACTTATGACCATATGTGGATCAAGGACATACGACCCTCTATGGATCGATGACTTACGACCATGTGTCAATCAATGACTTATGACCCTATGTGGATCGATGACACATGACCCTATGTGGATCAAAAATAGAATGAATTCTTCATGGTTTAGAAGTAGAACATCTCAGTAAAATAAGATAATTTATTTTTCTAACTAATAATCCTTATTCATGTTCTTTATGTTATATACCAAGCGTAAGGTGTATATTACATAATTGTTTTTGATTGATATCATTCTTTGTGGTTTTTTCCGTTTTTGATTAATAAGATAAATTCAGGGGTCTTAGTTTCTCTTATGAGTATTGTTATACTCACCCCTACATAGCATCCAACCACACATTGTTGTGTCTTCTGTAGAAGAAATACAACTTGACTCAGACTCGAGGATCCTGGGCTAGACGGTGCTCGGAGGTGATTGACAAACGTGGTGAGCAGTAGTGATGGAAGACGACAAGCTGTAAGTAACCTTCATGTAGGATCCTTGTTGGATTACCTCATGAACACATTTTTTAATTTTTTCTATACTTTCATTCCATTTTTCCTTGTATACTATCCCCTTTACTTTTCATACATTCTTTTACTCTCATTGGTTTTTTTAGTAGTGGTTATGCATTCTGTTTTTCCATTGTGTTTTACATGTATGCATTTGTGTGTGTACAAGTTTAAAGGAAATAACTTTTCTTTTTGGTTTATTCCATTCCAGTGCTGCATTCCAACCCCTAGGTTATGAATAGTGTGCATGGGGTACTCAAAAAATGGGCCATGAGAGACGGGTCGTGACAAAGTGGTATTAGAGGAGTTGGTTCTACCGAAGAACATAGAGTCTGATCTTTTCAATGTGTTAAATGTTTTATGTGATTGGTGAATTATTTTTCATTTGGGGTGTTCAAATTCGGTGTTGGGGCAGATATATCCACACACGATGACCCTGAATTCTGATTTTTAGTTCTATACACAAAAACACTAATAGAGTGTGTTTTTTATTTTTTTTCATTTGATCTCTTTTGAGTCAGCTCAATAAGTATATCTTATTGACCATAGAGGCTATGTTTCCTTACAAGATGTCACTGTGTATACATCTATCCCATATTCGTGTGAGAGATCACAATGACAGTCCGCTGAGCGATGAGGCATCAGTGTAGGGCCCAATTATAGTGATCGTAACATCATGTGGTGCACCAGTTGCACCACCTCCCGAAGGGCAGCTATTTTCCCCATCCCCGCAAGAAGACTATACATGTCAACTGTGTGCATTGAATGAGATCTTGAGATAGAGGACTTTTCTGTTTCAAGGTGAGACAGATCTATATGCTGGTGTGGACTGGCTGGAGGCTGTGGACTGAGTTTTATCTCTGGTTGAGACACCCATAGACCAGATGGTGATCCTAGCTACTAGCCTCTTCCAAGGAATAAAATGGATATGTTGGATCCCGATTCTCCAAAAAAATTAGGAGAATACTCTTTCCATGATGGGAAATTAAAGCCTTTTCAGGGGGGAGTTCATACCAGTAACACTACGCTCTTTGCGTATTCTAGAGATACTTCACTTATAGCAGGGCAGCCTAACACTGGCCCAGTACTCCGTGAGATACTCTAACATCTCCCGGAACTCCCCTTACATGTTACAAGACCCATTCAATAGGGATTTGATCTTTGTTTAGGGTCTCTGATTGGATATTTGATCCTTGATTATATCACTCAACATACTGATGCAGGCTGTACTACAGTGTGAGCCCTTCTGGTAGAGAGCTTACTAAATATAGAATAATCGACATCGAGGGACACCACTAAATGAAACATAGATGAGTCATCTTCAACATTTAGTAGGAAGATGATGTAGTGTCCTATGCGAGCTAATCCTTCTGGTGTGTGACCCTAGTATTTATGGTCAGAGTTGTAGAGCTCATGGGACAGAGGAGGTTAGTAGAGGAAAAAATTGTGGTACTCGTGCAGCAAGCAGGGTTACATGGCTCATGACTTCCTGACCCACCACACTGATGATCAGCAGAAAGTCAAGGGACCACCAATGCAGTGGAAAAGATTCTAGCGGGGAGGTCTGTGGGGTAGAAGACATGGCAGAGGTTTAATATGTGCAGTAGGCGATGGACGGCGATTTCAGGTTCTACCGCCACCACCACCAGGTGGTCCACCCAAATCTTAGGAAGCACGTGGATTAGAGTGAGCTCAGCATCACACAGTTGATGCCTACGACCACGATTCTCTTGAGATGATTAGTTTTATGATCTGTGTCTACTCCACCCTCGATGAAGTTCTTATAGACATAGGTTCCAGTCACTCTTTGAATGCCTTAATTATCGTTCAGAGCATGGATATTTCGGTGGACTTGCTTTCATGATCCTTATGATTAGAGGCTCATATAGGAAAGTATTAGATGATAAAACACTAGTGTAGTTAGTTTGAGATTACTTTAGGAGGTGAGGGATTTGGCTGGGATATCCTAAGAGAAGCGTCGAGGCCTTACAATTTCTTATTGGTTATGGACAGGTCATCTAAGATCCAAGCTCATATCGACTATTTTTGGTGCTTTGTGTTGTGTTTCTATTAATATGGGGTCAGGTTTTCATTCAGTTGCTAGAAGAGATCTTTTGCTGCTAATTTTGGCTTTCTCAAATAAGGGTGTTGCTAATCAATCATAATTTGTCTCGCACTACCCTTGGAGAATTTGATGACAGGAGTCTGAATTATCCTATAGTGTTGGACTAGTATGCTAATGTCTTTAATGAGGATGTTCTGGGACTAACTACTTGTAGATAGGTAGGCTTCATCATCGACATGTACACAATGATGGAACCAATATCTAATTCAGCATTTTGGATGGCTCCTACACAACTTCGTGATTTGACGGTACAACTGGAGGTCTTGTAGGGGAAAAGGTTAAAAAGGCCCCAATTTTCTTCATGGGTAGACCTAATTTTGTTCCCCAAGCAGAAGGATAAGTGTCTGAAGCATTAGGTGGAGTATCAGCACCTCAACCAATTGACCGTGAATAAGAAGTATCCACTCGAGAGGATTAATGATCTCTATGATCAGCTAAAGGGAGCTCAATGGTTTTTGAAGATTAAACCCAGATCATAATATCATCTGCTCAGGGTAAGAGATGTGTATGTATTGAAGAAGATGTTCAGATGCAGGTATGACCACTCTGAGTTCGTGATGATGCCTTTCGGCATGACCAATTCCCTAGCAGTGTTCATGGGACTCATGAATAGAATCTTCTAGTCTTACCTTAATCTCTTCATAGTGTAATTCCTTGACGACAACATGTTGTACTCAGTGTCGGAGAAGTAGCACACCACTCATCTGTAGATGGTTCTAGATACGCTCTGAGAGAACCAACTTTATTTTATTCTCTTGAAATGCCATTTTTCAATATGAGAGCTCCAAATTTTAGGATATGTTATAAAAGAGGCTAGAGTTGTTGTGGACATAGTGAAGATAGAGGTATTGCTACGAAGGAGCCACCGCGGAGAATGACTGAGGTGAAGAGTTTCCATGGGTTAGATGGGTAACACTAGAGATTTATACCAGTCATTTCCAGAGTAACAGCACCCTTATCATCTTTGGTAAACAAGGGAACACCATTCTTATGGACAGAGAGATGCCGATAGTGTTTTCAAGAGTTGAGGCGGAGACTAATGAGTGCTCTCATCATGAGGCTACATGAAGAGGGAATTGGGTATGTAGTATACTGTGACGCATCAAGGTCTGGACTAAGATGCGTCCTGATATAGGAGAAATAAATGATCTAATACGGCTTAAAGAAGTTGTCACATCATGAGTAGAACTACAATAATCTTGTCCTGAAGTTAGCAGTACTGGTTTTTTCCATGAAGATGTGGCGACACTAATTGATGGGTGAACACATTACTATCATGAATAATCAAAAGAGTTCTAGATATATCTTCTCATATAAGGAACTAATATTGAGATAGCAGTGATGGCTAGAGATTATCTAGGACTGTGACTTTGAGATATTATATACTCCTAGGAAGGGGAATGCGGTGGAAGACACACATAGTAGGAGGTCTGGTTTACAGTTGCTGAGTGAGGCGAAAATGTCATTAGACACATTGCAAATATCCTTCATAGATGGTGATAAATAAGATTACCTCTAGTATATGACTTTCACGCCCCCACTTCATCCGCGAGTTATGGGGGAACAACATGTGGTCATGGACTACATGGCCCGATGTTATCACATATCCTCAAGACATGCTCATAATGAATTTTTGATAGGTGGGAAGCACATTATCCTTTTATAGGAAACACTATTGTATTAGTGGAATTTTGGGAGGAGGTGTTGAGGGAGTCCAACACATCCCATTTGGGGGTAAATCCCTATGTGGAGAAGATATACCAGGACCTCCGGTGCCATTACATGTGGCACGCGGTGAAGAAAGAAGTGGTAGAGTTTGTTTCATGATGCCTCATTTTTTCAGATAGTGAAGGTCTAACATCAGGTTCTAGTAGACATAGCACAACTACTTGATGCAATAGAATTGATGTGGGATGGAATATCTATGAACTTCATGACAGGGCTACCACAAACATCCATGGGCCCTGATTCCATCTTGGCGAAAGTTGATCGACTCACCTTGTCAGCCCATTTCCAACCCATCTATGTGCCAGAATCAGTAGAGTGATAGGGTCTCCTATACATATATTAGATAATATTGCTACATGTGGTTCCATCTAAGATCATCTAAGATCGTGATAATTGTTTTACATCTTGGTTTTGGAAGGGATTACATGAGGCATTCGGGAATCCACTACATTAGAGCACCTCATTTCATCCCCAGCTATTTTCTCAGATGGAGTAGACCATAATGATGCATGATGACATGATTTGTTCTTGTGTCCTTGATTTTTTATATTTTTGGGAAGATCCCTTGACCTTGGTGGAGTTCTATTACAACAACAGTTATCACTCCGTGAGTGGAATTGCACCATTTGAGGCCTTATATGGGAGACCTTGTAGATCACATCTATGATGGACATAATTTGGGCCGATAGCACATATGGGTCCATAGTTAGTACATGCTACCACTATCAAGGTGCAGATAAACCTAAAGCAAATGAAGACTACAATGAGAAGGCATAATTATTATGTAGATAGGATACATAGACCCTTGGAGTTTGAGGAGGGAGTCTATGTATTCCAATGGGTCTCAACTCGAGGAGTACTATAGAGATTTGGATGGAGAGGTAAGAAATTTATGAGGTTCCTTGAAGCATTCCAGATTCACAGAAGAGTTGGTGAGGTTTCATACCTCCTAACTAATTCCCCACAGATGCCCCAGGTGCATAATGTTTTCCACGTGTTGCAGTTGAGGAGATACATGTATGATAAATCACAGATCATCGACTGGGGTGAGCTAGGAATTGATGATGGGGTGACATTTGCTGAGTTCTCGATGGACATAAAGGATCAAAAAATGTGGGTCCTTTGGGGGAGGTTGATTCCACTTGTGTGAGATCGGCGATAACACGTGAAACTCTAGGAGAGAACATGGAAGCGGGAGGCTCATAATAATTCTTAGTATCTCCATTTTTATCATAACACTGTTATAGATTTTGGGGACATAAATCCCTTATGTGGTGAGAATGTAATGACCTGGAAATTTTGTATAATTGTTTTCAAATTATATGTAAATTTTACGAGACTGTGAAAATTTACGGGACCTAATTCTGATGCCCGGAGAACTCGGAACATAACTATTATCTTTTTTATGGATCATTCTGTAAATGTGGGGGTATGAATTTCTATCTTTTGGAATAGTTCTATGAATAAAATTTTGAGGTAACCGTTGAATTCTTTATGTAAGGATTTTATAAGGCCAAACATAATTTTGAAAGACAAGAGTAAGGCAAAAAAATCTGTAAATATGAGGAATAACTAATTAAATAACCACAATATATTTTATTATTTTTCAAAAAATGATGATAAATGATTTGTCGGACCGCATATTTAGTTTTTCATTACATGAAGGTTATTAAATTACCTCTTAAACCTGTTGAGTAACGACAATGTACAACTAAATAATGGGTTAATTAATGATCCACATTAATGAACCTAATGAGAAACTCTTTAACTCAAATAGTTAATAAATCCATTTGTGAAGGGGATTTGAAAACAATGAGAGAAATAATTGATGAATGGGGTTATGAAAATTCCCATGGACTATTTGATCCATAGCATGATGGGTGGTGACGAACATCGAATGACAATGCACACATATCTTCTTCTTCTTCCGCAACTATTTCCAACAAAATCAAGGTTGGCGTTTTATTGTTTTTCATTTAAATGATTTCCCTTAATTTTTTTTGTTTAATAAAAAGAATGTTGATCAACCAACTAACTATTTCATTGGAAATTCATTCGTTCTTATTGGTGGTTGATTGGGGGATTTTATTTTTGTATAATCATTATCTTGTATTGACTAATTCCTTTCCATTTTATAACGCAAACACGGAGGGTGTGTGGTGGTCCAGTAAACATTCTTCCACAACGGTGGCGGTGGTCTGCAGTGACATGATGTGGAAGAGGTGGAGGTAGTAATCGATCCACCTTAAAGGAGGAACCATGGCTCTGGCCCTTGGGGTAGGTGGACTGCTGCCCGTGGGTCCTGCCTCTGACCAGTCCATGCTAACCTGTCAGATGATGTGGCGCTAAGTAGGCGCGGTTGTTGGACAACCCAAACGGACCACATCCGTTTGGGGAAGAATGGACTATGCCTACATGGTAGGCCACACACATCTAGCTGGTGGGGATGCTCCCATGGCCCTGTGGGCCACACATACCTGTGTGATTTGGGGCGGTTTGACTTCGTTGGACCGGACCATCACCAAATTTTACCTAGTTTTTCTTAAAGGTCCAGAAATTCTACACCAGACATTAATTTGACGAACCGTCTATGGCACTAGAACCGTTAGGACAAGGAGGTACCATTGAGATAATCTACATGATTTTTTGAATAAATTCTAGTATGGCTGGGATGAATTGGGCTCGAATCCAACCGGTATCAATTTACCTTTTTTATTATATCTTATAGACTGGGCGTCTGATCGACGTGTTGTCTGTCACATTGGAACCTATATGACAATGTGGTCCTTTGGGGCAATTCTTCATGAGATTTCATGGAATTTGATGTACAAATGATGGATTTAGGAGCAGAATCTAAAAAACTCAAGGGAACTATGTGTGGAAATATTTTGGCTGGCTGTCATGTGATTATAGACCATTTGTGGATCGGCATCAGAGCGTCTATCTGAAGATTAGAAGTAGCATTACCCGATGTGGACTAGCCTTATATTTTCTCTTACTAGATTTTCCACTTACAACCTTATGTGGATCATGTACTTATGACCCTATGTGGATCGACACCATTTGACCATGTGTGGATCGATGACTTACAACCTTAAGTGGATCTACTAATTACCACCCTGTGTTGATCTGCTACATACAACCCTGTGTGGATTAATGACTTACAACCCTACGTGGATCATAGACTTATGATCCTATGTAGATCTACAACTTATGACCTTGTTTTGTTTGATGACTTAAGACCTTGTGTGGATTGGAAAAATAATGAATTCTTCGTGGTTCCACAGTGGATCTTCTTATTTGAAGAAGATCATTTAGTTTTATGGCTAGTCATCGTTATTAATGTTCTTTATGTTATATACATAGTGGTAGATGTATTTTATGTAGTGCATTTTGATAAAGATCATGCTTTGTTGTTTATCCATTGTGAAATTCTAAGAGACCTTTGGGGGTCTTAGTGTCCCTATTGAGTATTGTTATACTCACCACTGCAAAGTCTTCACACTAACCTTATTTTGTCATGTGCAAATGACGAACAAATTAACTACTACTTGAGGTACCAAGGTTAGACGGTGCTCATAAGTGATTAACAGACATTGTGAGCATGTGTGATGGAAGCCGATGATATTTACCTACCCTTTAGGTTGGATCCTTGGGGATCGACCTTCAGAGCACGTTTTTCTCTTTATGTTGTACTTTCATTAAACATGGGAAGTATATGTGCCACTTTACTTTTAGTACTGACTTTTACTCTTAGTGGTTATTTTTAGTAGTTTTTATACATTATCTTTTTCTGTAATGTCATACTTTTATGCAGTGTGTACCTAGTCTTTGTGTGTACAAGTTTAATGGAAATGTCTTACCTTTTTGGATTATACCTTTCTAGAGCTACTCTCCAACCCCTAGCCTATGGATGGAATGCTTGGGTTAGTCATGACACAAGCCTCGGGTGACGAGTCATGGATTATATGATTATAAATTTTTGATACCTCCCACATATTACGTTAATGATTTCTAAAAAATAATGATAAAATATAAAATAAAAAACTATGTGTGTAGTGGATATATAATGTATTTAAAATATAGTAAACCAAATTGAAATATAAGTTTCATAATTTTATAAAAACTTAGTAATAGTAAAAATAATTTGTAAATGTTATATTTAATCAACTATGAAATTTAAAATGAATAAAAAATAAGATATGAAAAGTGTTTATGTAGTAAAAGAAAATATTGTTTTAAGAATAAAATTTATATCTTGAATTATAATTCAATTTATATGGAATATATATACTTATATATATATATATTAATTAAATGGTTTAATAGACATTAACAAATCTTAGTATATCCCCCCTTTTATAATTATTGAATGCTTTGCCTTCCATTCCATATAATCCCTCAAATTCTCTTTTTTTAAACAATTCACTTATAGGACTCAAAATTTCTAAAGCTCTACATTCATATCCATGGATGCCAGGGATCCATAAATTGTAAATAACCCTATCTACATGTCCTCAAAATCCTTTAATAAAAAATGACCATTAAAAAATATTACAATTTAAATAATATGATCTTCAAAATCTAACCTCGTTCAATGAACATGTCATTTATAAAAAACGTATAATGGAAAAAGGTATAAATATTCAAGATGATCTAAAAATATCGAAAACCACTTAGTTTTCATTATTAACGAGTTGAAAATCAAATTATTGAATACATTTTTATATTATTAAATGGATAAATTCCAAAAATATTAGATGCAGTTGTAAAAAACATCTATAGTATCTATTCTATTTACTACTGAACTCCATATCATTTTTCATTTACCATTGAGTTCGTAAACACTACAGTTGTGATCATATATTATATTAATGTAAAAAAAAAATAATATAATTGATGATATTCGTTAGATTTATTATGTTTTCTAGTATTTCATTTTTATGAAATTAATTCTACTCAAATACAATAACTTAATTAAAATAAAAGGTGATTGGATATGGTTATATATAAAAACAAAAATGATTCCTATTGGTATATCCCTATTAATAATTATTTTATGGTATTTATTATATAATCATAATTGGAAATTAATGTTACATATATTGGGATGTTAGGATAATGAAAATGGATTTGAATAGTGTTACGATCCTTATGATCATATAACTGATGGTATTAGGTTATATATGAGTGAAATTATATCATAATTCTAGAATAAGAATGGAAAAAAGAAAAAATTTCTATAATGAAAACATATACTGTATATAATTCAAGAAACATCAAAAGGTAATCTTTTTTAACAAAGTGTTTATGTTATTTCCTATGAAACTAATATTCTGATAGCATAGACAGTACAATATTCTGATGGTTATCCATTAATAGAGTTGTGAAAATATAATATTATCGGAAAACAATAATTTAAAAATGGGTAGAGGTGGAATAAACAATCAAAAGAGTTACCTATAAGGGATTACACTATATCTTACCTAGTTTATAAGGTAAGGAAAATATATAGTAAAAGACTCGAATCATTGTTCACATTGGGTGAAACCTAGGATCAGGTGAACATTATTTATATATAATTAATTTTTGTGGTTTTGAATTACTATCCCCTAGGATCCAAAATTAATTGAGTTTATTTTATTGTTTTCATGAATAAGTAATTTGGAGACTAACATGGAATAGCTAAAATCCACCAATAAATATATAAATTTTAGTTCAATTAATGTTCTGTACTCTACCATTAAATAAAATTTTATTTCTTGCATTCTTTCAATGAATTATTTTGGATTTCTTATCAGGGAGATTACCCCTAGGGGGTCGAATCAGGGTAAATTTGATTTTTATGTTAATACCTTAATGGTATTTGTGTTCTTTCTTTGTGGAGAACACCTATTTCACTCTATTAATTTCTCTATAAGTGTGATTAACCCCCTGATGGTATTTTTGTTCATTCATTTGGAGGAACACCTGTTTCAATCCATTATTTTATCTATAAGTGTGATTAATGCAATAAATAACACATATATTGTTTTAATTACTAACCATGACCGGGCCTATCTACATAACATGAAAAGTCAGTGTTCCAATGAATATAGAAAATAAGAGAACAATAAATCAAATTTTTAACACAAAATATTGTTCACAATGACCCTATGAACTAGTTATTCACACAAGTAATAAAATATTAGTACCTCTCATCACACAATGAACTCACTACTCCTTTCATGACATCATTTTTATTCAGAATAATTTCATATGAAGATACACAATGTATGATGTTTCTCTTATGCACAAAAAGATGATTTTCCTTTGAGATGATGTATCATTGAGATAGTGTTTTTGAAAAATCCTCATTCTCTATCAAATTTAATATTAAAAAATCTAGATAAATCTATTCTCTAAGACTTATCAACAAGTCTCTATATAATCCATGTGGTTATGAATGGGTATGACATGGATATATACATTTTAAAAACCATTAAATTATTCTTTTTATCCATGGAGTTGGCATCGAAAACGTTCTAGTGTTTTAGAAAAAATTCAATGCACACCATCCATGTAGAAATATGTTTCAGCGCAAGATTTTCTTATTCATAAAAATATGTAATATTCTATCCTTTAATACATATGCCTAAACCAATCTCTAGTGACATTCAAATTTACTAATACATCCCCTTGTATCTCATCTTTGCAAAATATTCCCTACAAAATTTGGAATTATTGAATATACAGTGACATTAATATTCACATATTCACCTCCTATGAAATATATAATTTTTTGTGGCACAGAACAGATATATGACCAATGATAAAAGAATATAATTTTTCTATGTGTTGTAGAAGCTATATAAAAAGATTATTTATACTCTATCTATCAACTGTATTTATTTAGATAATATAAAGAAAACCTATATTTATCAAAAAAATCTCAATACAATATAAAAATTCAATAATCAAATGAAATATTGTGTAAAAACTAATGAAAATAACCAAAAGGTATTTTTTTCTTACCATAACACCTTGCTGTTTAGATAATTTCATATGAATCACATATCTTATCAACAAATATCATTGATTATTCATCATTGAAAAAATATATGGTCACGTGAGCCATTATTGGTGTGATAAATTTGGGTTTGATGAGATAATCCTCAAGATGATAATTGTTTAATTGACTATACATAATAAAATACTCCCCATAATATTTAGCTAGACACTCTATCTAAGAGTGTAGGTCTACCACTTTTCTAATAGTGAAATGTATCCCACCAATTGCCAAATAGTTACACTCTAACATGATATCATTCTTTCCCATTGTCCATAAACCCAATGATATATATTTTGATGGATTTTAATACACTATTAGAAATATAATAAGTAAATTGAATAAAGAATAAATTAACTTATTTATAATAAATTTTAATGGTGGAGTGGAAGTATACATCCCTATATATAACAATATTTATTGGTTCATCTAGAATATAAGAGCTAATCGATCACATTTAAAATACACCATTGATTTTTACTTAGTAAAAATGTCATCAAATTTATTATTATTCAACACACACTAAAAATTCAGAAATATTTTATGATCTATTTCCAATATTAAATTAAATTTGATATCAATTATTATCATTCATAACTGTAAAAAAAGAGTTTCCTTATATTTTATGGAACATTATTTTTCACCAATAATTACTATTAGAGATATCCCATCAATTACAATGACTTTATGGTTTTTTTCTTAAACAGATCAACAATGTACTAGATTCATTCACTATAATAAAACCCAAATCATGAGTTCCTAATGATATGAGACAATTATTTATTTAATTTCGAATAAAAAAACAACCATCCAAAACAAAAAACTGTCCCAAAATTATATTTTCAAACATCATCCTACTGTACCAAATTTTCACTAATATATCCCATGAGTTACTTCCATGTGTTTCTATAATATAACATTTTATAAACAATTGTTTATTTGGTGCATCAATGTATTAATCTAGTAAAAATAATTTGACATTCCATTGGAATATTATGAAAAATGGAATCTTAAAAATTTGAAAACACAATTCCAAATAGAGTTGTTTTCATGTAATATAAACTACAAATGTTCTGCTAGTAGAGCGTCATTTCAAATTCATCCCCTTCACAATATCATGAATATTATATGTGGATATATACTATTGTTGATACTAATTTGGACTCATCAATATAAAACCACTATAACACATTCTTGTTATTGTTAATATTGCAAAAAATTTACAATAATTATATAGAGTATCCAAAATTCAATGTAAAATGAATAATTCTCCAATTAAAATCATTTAAAATTTTTACCACATTTAATAAAATAACGTCATGCATTAGTTGTTATCTAATATGACAAAGATGACTTCATCTATATATATTAGAACCAACATCCAATATACATTATACATTATAATATAGACATTATAATCATACCCTTATCTATGGTAACAAATATTCTACATATATTGATCCAGCTGAGGGTACAATGCACTAGTTTCATTCTTTGATCCATATAGTTGTTTCATTAACCAACCCAATTTTCACTCAAAATAATTTATAATTAGTCAATATAGTTGCTAAATATGTACATCTTCTTCAAATACACCATTCTAAAAAGTTAATTTTTTATCAATTTGATATACATTAAAATAATTTTTCTATGAAATCACCTTGAATAAGAAAATAGTGTTAAATTTTAAAGTAGTTTAGAATTTCTCATATATAATGATATCATCAATACGGTAATACCCTATGAACACATGCTCTTCAGTATTCATTAACAATAAACTTTTTTTGGACTTGGTTTATGAAAAAATACTATGTTCTGATAACGTTCTTATTTCATGGCCTTCAAACTACATCTCAAGTGTTATTTTTATCAATATTAATATACTGTACATGCATCACTTTGAATGAAATCAAATTTATGTATTCTATATTAAATTACATTGGTAACACCTTGAATAACAATTTTTTTTATTCCATGAACATAGTCTTCTATTTGAAATAGGGAATTCTAATCACCAGTGATATTTCTATCGATGATTAATGTTATCCCTTATTATCAGTTGAATCTAGATATTCATACTATATAACAACAATAATCATAGATATCATCAAATTTTATTTTATCCCTTAGTATTACCCTTGATATGAACACATCTTCATCGCCTTACTCCATAACAAATTTGTTTAATTTTTTTTATTTCTATTTAGTTCTAGAAAAAATATACATTACATTATAGAATTATTTCTCATTTTCAATAATTCAAATATCACAGATACTAAAAACAATATCCAAAAATTTTATAAAGAATATACATGAATTAATTTTATAATAATATCCATGTAATTTGATATCATTACTAAATTATTCAAACATTGATTATTTTCTCTATTAGGAAAAAAACACATTCTTCGCAACACCATGAAATATTTAACTATTAGCATCTACTTATACTATATGTTTATAGAGTTCTGTATTAATTTGGATACATTAATTTCTAATTGAAGATATATACCGATTTTGAAATATGTGTTTTCCATTGATTCATTAATATAGACTTCTTAATAATCATAGTTCTCTCTATGTTGCTGATAAACATAATTTTCCTCTAAATATTTTTTAGGATTTCACATAGTAAGCACGTGTTAATGAGCCCATGTTTGTCCTGAAATTTTTTCACATTTGTATTTATAATTTCTATATGATTATTGTTGATAAACCATTCATAGTTTACACAAAAAATCAGTATATATTTTCATTAGAATCAAGTTATAATCATTCATACATTTTTTGTTTGTAATAATGATTAACTGTGCAATCAGGATGAATTCATCGACCAAAAACATAATATTTATTGTTTTAAAAAAATTAGTAGTAGTGACTCCAAAAAACTAAACTTTAACATCTTCTAATACTTTTGATTAGTAATCATTTTTCAAAATATTTGAATTTTGAATAAAATTTAACAGTTGCAAAGAATTAAATATATGTGTATCCTCACATGTGATCATAGGAAAATAAATCTCTCATTCATTGATCACTATAATTTCGAATTATTTTTGTCTTAAGTGAATTAGTCAGATGTTAGAAAAGAAATTTAAATCCTAATTTGGAATCAAACATCAACTTTATTAATCCATGAAGAAATATTACATTTTTTTATCATTTTTATAAAAATTGAACAATCTCAAATTTTAATAGTTTACCAGTCATTAAAAATTCCAAAACATGTCCTAAATCATGTTACTAAATAATATTTAGTATATTGTGTATAATAACATCCATCAAGGTTATAGAAATTTTATTGTAAGCCTTTTAACTACCCATGGACTGTTAATATATTTTTTTAATTCTTTTATTATTCCAAATTGAACCACTCCCTATATTTCATATTTGATTCTGATGAATTTATTTTAATTTCATGTCGTATCCATGTTACACCCACTACATAAACCATATATAAACACATGTCCATTTCTATCCAATAAATATTAACACTTTTTTATTATAATATATTGTTTTTCATTATCAAAGGCCATTTATGTAATGATCCCCTCCATCCAATGATACCATAATAAAAGAAGAGTGATATTGAACCCCGGGTCCCACCTGCAGTAGGTACCGAGTATAACAACCCTCCTCTTTATTTCACACATAAACATAATTTATTATCTAAAATATTCACATTATGGAACATAAATGATCGATTGGTCTAGTTTCTTTGGGAATAAGAACATTACATAACAACCTAAAACAGGAAATACACATCTTTATTGACAACTTCTTTTACATGCCCTCCCTCATTCCTTCTTACATAGCATTGCATGGGATAACTTAAGGACATGCATAAGAACAGAGTGAGATATAAAGCCCAGTAAGGGAGTAAAATGGAAATACATGAAGAATAAAATACATGATATATAATAGGCACATCAATGGAGCATAAGAGAAAAATGAACATAAAGGTATTCTACATCATGATTATAATAACATAGAAAGGTGGCATCAACATTTAACATGATATTTTCATGATCCAAGAAACATTGCACATGGATAATTGTTAAAACCTCATTGAAAATGAATTATAATGATTAAACACTAATTTAACTTCATGTATCATTACACTAATATTTACCCAATTCATTGGAGCGCTATCATGGCACAACCTTCTTAATCAGTTCATTTCATTCAAAATAATTCCACAAGGTTCATACGACATGTTATCATTCGACGTCATCCTTTAATCCATGATAAAAGAATGTGGAATAACTACATGAATCTATAAAATCAATATGTAAATGTTCATAAATGGGAATACACTTGATAGAGGAATGGTCATGGTATTCACAATACAATGACTTTGGTTGGAAAATCACAGTCCAATTTCGGCAGCATAACAACATGATATAATAATTAATAAAAATAAGGAATGAAATATGGGGGTGGTGATAAATCATGACCCATAATTTATAATTTAAGATAGAAGGATATAACATCATAATTAAATTTTGACAAAAATGAGAATGGGAGAAATCCCTTACATGGATGTGTGATACGAAAGGCTTGGGAGCGGCCTGAGTGAGGCTTCATGGGAGCTTGGGTCACCTTTGGAGGATTCTAGAGATAGAGTGGTAGGGGTTGGAAGTGCTGAAAATGGTTTTAGTGAAGAGTAATGTTATATTGAGTGGGTTTATACAAGAAAGGCGAGGGAATTATTTATTATTTATGTCTTGGAAACTACACATTAAACTAATAAAAAACATAGACAATACCTTGGTTTTGGCCCATGGGTTTTCCAAAGGGGAGTGGAAGAATATATTTTATATTGTCATAGACCGATCTTATTAAAATATTAGTGGAGATTATGTATAGGTTGGTCACACACACAAGGAAATAATTTTAAAATAATAAAATATTTTATAGGTCTTGGAGGGTCTAATAAGGCTTTGTAAAATAAATAAATCAAATCAAAAATAACATTATGTTAAAGGTTAAAAAATATATTGTCCGAAAATTCCTTTTAATGTATTTTATTACACTATTATTGGGTCAATATGATGTAATAGAACACATTATATATTTCAATGGTATTTAATTTTTTACCAAAAAAGCATTACTATCTTGGAAAATTATAAAAAATTCACTGTTGGATAATATTGAAGTCCAAATTCCAAAAATAATATTTATTTTATATAAATAATTTTATAAATATTTGAATTTTAATTTTGGAAGTAAAAATTGAAATTTATCAAAGAATCATGGGTTTTAATAGAAACAGCTTTCAAACCATTAATTAATATTTAAATTTTATCCATTAAAAATATAAGATCATTAAAATTCAATAAAAATTAATTTATTAATAATATATTATTTAAATATTATTTTATTAAAAACCCTTTAATTCAGAAAAATATAATTTTTAATTGAATACAAACAAAAAAAATAACATTTTTGCTTCAAAAACTATTTACAAAGTAACAAAAATAAAATGAATATATATTATTATTTAATAAAAAAGTAATTGACATAATCATAGTGTTAGTGTATTGAAACATATACACTTATAAAACCCACATAAGACCTAAGGGTAAGGTGTGCGATAGTGATAGACACTAGAGGAGGCACAAATAACATTGCTCGGGTTGTAATCTCTATTAACTTCCACATCACTCGTACGTGGTTCCATTCAAGAATAACATGTTGATGATTTGATTAGGCTTGGTCAAGAATTAATAATAGTGATTCTGCCTCCATTATGAGATCTAAAAAATGGGATTCGTTTGGAGAAATTATACAAGATGAGGCCATCAGTTCTTTTGTCAGAGTAAATTAGATTTGTTAATGCCTGCTATTTATACTAATCATGTGGCCATTGTTAAACATCTTTATTAGCAATGATAACAATTAATAATGGTATTTTAATATTAAAAAACATAAAACCATATAAGGGCATATGTTTATATAATAATACATTTAATTAGATAAAAATAAGTTTCCATTTATAAATATATGGGTCATTAAAATCTCCCCCCTTAAAAAATTCCACCCTAGAAATTTCCTTTTCCCCCACTAAAACAGATGAGGGTAACTCTACTTCATCACTTCTTATAATTCCCATGTAGCTTATTCAAACATGTGGTTTTGCAACAACATCTTGACAATTGGAATTGTCTTATTTCGTAAAACATGTTTCCTATGATCTATGATCTTCACTGACTTCACTTCATAGGAGAGGTCATTCTCCAATTGTAACACTTCTTGATAGACTACATGAGTTGAGTCAGTTATTTACTTCCTCATGTGTGATAGATGGAATACATCAGGTTCTTGAGATAGGTTTTCTTGGAGAGCTATTCGATATTCCACTTCCAAAATATGATCAAGGATCTCAGACGGGCCGATGTACCTTGAACTATGCTTTCAATTCTTCCCACATCTCATAACTCTCCTCCATGGTGATATACAAAAGAATATCGGGTCCTCAACATCAATATCTTGGTCTCATCAATGATTATCAGCATAGATCTTTTTTTTTCTCTAAGCATATTTAATGTGGTGTTGGATAGTCTTGACCATCTCCACCATTTCTTCAAACAATTCTGAACCTAGAAGTTTTCACTCCCCAACATCATTCGAACATTCTTGTGTTCAACACTTCTTCTAATAAAGTGTTTTATAAGGATCCATTTGGATGCTTCAGTGGAAACTGTGATTGTAAGGGACTCAACCAGAAGAATATATTGACCCCATCCTCCTAATAAGTCCATTGAGAATGCTCTCAACATGTCTTCGAGTGTTTTGATTGTCCTCTTAGATTGGCTATCAGTTTGAGGATGATAATACATATTCATGTTCATCTCATTATTTAGAGCATGTTGGAGACTCTTCAAGAACATAGAGGTGAATATTGGATCTCAATCAGTGACAATAGATAGTGGTACTCCAAGCGGTATTACCATGTCTCTAATATATATCCGTGTTAGTTGATCCAATGATAAATCCACTTTAATTGAAAGGACTTGTGTAGTCATTGTATGACGATCCAAAAAATTTAAATAGAATTGATTCCTTTGGATGTTTTCAAAGGTCTGGAGAAAATAACATGGTGAAGTTCTCCTATTTATATGATGGTATAGGTATTGGTTGCATCATCCCCTTAGACTTCTTCCTCTTAGCCTTATCCTACTGATATACCAGGAACTTTGATGTATACTCAGCGGTATCCTTCTTCATGTTATCCCAACAATAATACTCTGAGTGATATCAATACATCTTTGTGTTTCTTGAGTTAAAGGAGAAATTATAACTATTTCCATAATCCAAAAGTTCATTCATTGACACTAGAATTGATGAAACACATAGACATTTCCCAAATCTCTTAATTCCCCCTTCATTAACATTGAACTTCGAGGATTTCCCTTTTGTAATAGATTCCACTATATTCTGAATTCCCACATCATCGATTTGAGTATCATTTAACCCTTCCAAATGAGATGGTTGAACAATCATTTGCGAAAGGATTAATTTTGGTCCCTTCTTTATGAATCCCATGTCCATATTTATCAAATATAAGAAGATTTGATCCATTTCAATTCTAAACAATGATATAATCACTGGGTCTTATCTACATAGAGCATCATACATCTTGTTTGCATTCTCGGGGTTGTAATGTATTGACCAGTCAATGCCTTTGACTATCTCTAACCATCTTTGTTGGTGAATGTTCAACTCTTTCTTTTTGAATGTATAATTGAGGCTTTTTTGATCTGTATATATTTCACAGTTCTCCCCAAAGGGTTAATTTCGTCAAATTTTTGAAGCAATGATTAGTGGAGCCTACTCCAGATCATGTGTTGGATTGTTTTTCTCATTAACAATCATTTTACATGATGCATAATAAATTAATTTTACATTATTCATCAACACACACCCCACGCCCTTCATTTACGTAGCACTGAATATCACTAAATGTTTTCCACTTGTGGGTAGTGTGAGCATGGGCATAGTGTTAAACCTCCATTGAAACTCCTTGACGCTATCTTCACATCCATCACTCCATGAATTCTTTAATCCCTTCCAAGTTATCTTGGTAAGAGGGTTGAAAATTGGGAGACATTCTTCCCAAATCGGACATAATATCCAGCTAAATCTAGGATGCTTTGAATATCCATTACTAATATTGGCCTCGACTATCCCTCAGTTGCAGATGTCTTTGAGGGATCCAAACATATCCCATTACTTTTGATTATATGACATAACAATGAGACCTACATCCACTATAACAGCGACATGATGTACTTTACAAAGACCTTCTCCTTTTGTTAGGTCTGTAGTATAGTGCTTTGATACTTCTCTTGCTCCTCCTTGGATTTGTAGTATATTAGAATATCATCTATAAAGACTAACAAAAATTTTTCAAGGTAATATCTAAATTGTCTATTCATCATGTCCATGAATATTTCTAGAGCATTAGTGAGTTCTAAATTAATTAATATGAATTCATAGTGCTCGTATCTTGTACGAAAAGTAGACGTGGGGATATCTTGTTTTTTCACACTTACATGATAATATCATTAATGAATATCCATGTTAGAAAATTATTGTGCTCCACGTAGCTGATCGAACAAGTCATCAATTCATGGTATAGGTTACTTGTTCATTATCTTTATTTTTTTAGCTCACGATAATCAATGAAAAGGTGCATTGACCCATCCTTATTCTTAATGGCGAGGACTGGTGCACCCCCTAGTGATGCACATGGGCGAATAAACCCTTTATCCAGATTCACATGTAATTGTTTTTTTATCTCCTCATGCTCCAAAACAATCAATCAATAAGGAGTCTTGGATATTGTAAATTCCATATATGTATGATCAATTAGGAATTCAACATCTCTTCTAGGAGGAAGGCCAGAAAATTCCTCAGGAAAACCATCAGTGAATTCCCCCACAATAGGCATGTATTCAAGAATTTTTTCTTCCTCATATTCAATCATCTATTAATGATACACATGCTCACAATTTAGTAATATAAATTATTGAGATATTGGTTCATATGAATAAACATCATCCTCCTAACAGTTGATCATAATTGGGGGTAGATTTTCCATATGGAGAGTGAATTCCCTCTCACAGAAATTAATGTTGTATTTATATAAGCACACCCAATACAGTCAATGAATTACCTATAATTCCACCAGAGGGAGTATGATGATGTTCACCGAGAAGTTAAATCCACATATTATGGTAGGTTTGGAGATATATTCATGGGATGCAATGATTTCGGCATTTCTGTTCTCACCGACATCATTACTTCAATGATTTATGGTGTTGTTGGGATTATTCCACTGAAAAAGGGGATATAAAAGAATAATTATAACCAGAATAAAATATTATGTGTACTATTATAAAATAAATAACATTCATACCAATCCCCACTTAATTTTCGGGGTTCACTTCGGTGGTAATGATGGAAATATATCACCCTTTCTACCATGGAGTTCATTGGTTGTCTCTTAAAACCCATAGATTAAGGCACTGGTTTGAAAAGTACCATGTTTCATTGTAGTTAAACAAATATACAATGAGTTGAGGGTCTAATGAATCCTTCCTCTCCACTAACGCAACATTGGGTGTTTCTTATCAGCAATTAATATCTAGGATCCATTATATCCACATCGAAAGAATATCTTCATCCCCTTCAGGAAATTTCGGAGGTTCTGCTTTCTACACCATTAGTAAGTGGGGTGCTTAAATATCCTTGCATTATTTGATTTTTACATCAGACCTCCAGAATTAATGTCCACCTTATTCTAATTATTCCAATGATACATTTTAAATTTTCTGATCTCCCTTTCATCTTTGAGGGCATATCAAACAATTTCTTCATATATTGTGAAGTCACAGATCACTTGGGCTTTCTCTAGTCGAGGTTTTAGCCCACCAATGAAGTGGTGAACCCTAAATTTTGGAGGTAAGAAAAATTATGGAGGTGTATCGTGATATCCTTGAGATGTTTTCCTCACATGCTCAGATGGATTCATCATCTTTTTTTCTCGAGGATACAGAAGACACATTACATCTTATTTTTGAGGGTGTGTGGAAAATATTTATCCAAAACCAATTTCTAGAAATCCTTCCATTCCAATTCCTCGATCACCTCCTCAGGCTTCGACTAATCTATCAATGGCCCCCACCGATCAACATAGCATCTCTTGTTCAAAGCAATCATGGATAGAGAAGATATTCTCAATAGAGTTGATCTATTTTTCAATGATTGAAGGATCATATGTTCCATTAAATGTAGGCTATCTTTTTCTCATGATGTTCTCAATTCTTCCTTTTTTATTTCTTAGGGGGGTTGAACGTTCCTCTTTACCCATATTTGTATTCAAAATGTGAGTTAACTATGTGTGTATCATGATAATTTTTTAGATTCTCCATCCCATCGGATTGTGAATCTCATTATAATAGTTATCACATTGATCTTCGCAGCACTTGATAGCCCGAGACATTCTATTAGCGACCATTGGCTAGAATAAAAGAAACATTAGGGGTAACACATAAAGGGGAATCCAAATACAAAACGTATAACTTAAAAATTACTTTTATTTCATTAACACATGAATTTATGGGATTCAATCTTTGATATCCACAATCAACATCCCAATATATATTCATAGGGGATTTATTTATTCCATTAATAATGGTTCATACTATGATTATGAATTTTCCAATGAATATCCCCAATGAGTGTCATCACTATGAGTGCAGCAATGCCGGTTTTCATGCACCAGTTCCCTTTCGAGTCTAGATTAAAGTAGTGTTTTTGGGTTTTAGGAAATAGAATTATAAATACATTACTTGTTAGGAAACAGAAATCTCCATAGTCCATAAGAGAAAAATGAACATATTGTAATGATATAGCATGATTATCATAACATGGAAATGTGGTATCAAAATTTTAAATGATATTAACAAGATCCAAGGATTATTGGACACGGAGCATGAGTAAAACCTCTTTTAACTAGATTTATCATGATAATAATCTTTACCCAATGCAATGTAGCACTATTTGGGTGCACCATTCTTAATTATTTCATTTAAGGAATAATTGTGCCACAAGAATCATTCAATAGGGTTTAATTCAACATCATAATTATTTCCATTATAAAGGAGTGTTTTATAAATAAATGAAATTATATAATCAATAAGTAAATTTGTGAAATGGTGAATACAAATGATAGATAAATTGGCATGGTATTCACTACACAATGACATTGGCTTGGAATATCCCAGTGCAATTTTGGAAATATAATGGCATGACATAATAATTCATAAAAAAGGTTGTTGATAGAGAAATGTGTATCTCATAAAATGTAAATAAAATGTATACTAATTGGGTCATATATATTCATGAAAAATTATATGTAATGGAATTTATATCCATAATATAAAATATTTTATTTAATTTAAATGAGAAGAGAGAAATTCCCAATAAAAATTTTGTACTGTAATGGGTGTACATGGGTAGCATTAATGAGGGATAAATAGGTATTTCATCATCAAATATAAGTATAGAATTATGGAGTAGTTGAAAATCATACTCCAACATTTTTAATTTAAAATTAATGGGTATAACATCATGATGATATTTTGAAAAAAATCAAAAAATGAAGAAATCCATTACTTGGAATTGTGATCCCAAAGGCTTGGAAGAGACATGAGAGGGGATTCATCAGGGATTGGGGCTCATTGGGTGGATTGTAGAGAGAGGAGGGAAGTGGTAATTCGAGATACAAATGGTTTTAGTGAAGATTAATCTGATAATGAGTGGGTTTATATAGGAGAGGAGAGGGAATTATTTATTATTTAGTTTTTGGACACTAAACATTAAACTAATCAAAACCACAAGCTATCCCATGGTTTATTACCATGTTTTTTCTCAAAAGGGGGGGAATTATTTTATAAGTCCAATTGAATAAATTATTAAAATATTATTCCTTATTAAGTGGAGCTGAGTCACACTCTCATGGGAATCATTTTAAAATGTTAAAATGTTTTATATGTTTTGGAGGGTAAACTAATGCTCCGTAAAATAAAGTAAACATATATATAATCAAATTTTTGTAAAGGTAAAAAAATATATTGGCCAAAAATCCATTTTATTGTATTTTATAAAATAACTATTGTGTCATTATGATGTCATAAAACTAATTATATATCTACATGTTATTTAAGTTTTACACAGAAATTCAGCTATCTTGGAAAATTATAAAAAATTCAACGTTAAATAATTTCAACTACCTAATCCAAAAAATAATATTTGTTTTATCTTAATAGTTTTCTATATATGTATATTTTTTATTTTTAATTAAAAATTGAAATTTATCAAAAATTCATATGTTTTGGAAAATATATCATTCTAACCGTAATAAAATTTACAATTGTTTTCATAAAAAATATACGATCGATTATATTTAATAAAAAGTTATTGATAAATAAAATTTTATTGGAATTCTATTTAATTAAAAAATCCCTTTATTAATAAAAATATATTTATTAATTGAATATTAACTAAAAAATACTATTTGGGCATCAAAAACTATTTACAATGTAACAATAATAAAATGACTATATATTCTCTATTTAATTAAACAAAAACACACATAATAATTGTGATAGGGTCATGTCACATAATCCCTTATAATACCTCGAAAAGGCCTGTTGGTATGGTTTGTGAAAGTGATAGACTCTTGGGGAGTCTCAAATAAAATCAATCAGTTGGTAATCTATATTAACTTACACATATCCCAGAGGCAATTATTTTCAAGTGTAATGTGTTTTAGCTCACCTTGGGGTTGTTCACGAGTGAAGCCAAGTGACACTACCTCCATTTTAAGCTCAGAAAAATGGGCATCGTATGGAAAAATTCTATTGGATTAGGCCATCACATCCTTAATCTATGTAAACTATATTTGTTAAAGCCCTATATTTATACTAATCATGTGGTCATTGTTCAATGGCTATATTAGAAAGAGTAAAAATTCATTACGAATTTTAAAATCAAAAAACATAAAACCAAATAAGTGTATATGATTTATATAACCATTTTACGTAATAAGTCACTTAATTATATCCTGAAGAATTTTCATTAATAAAACTTTTGGTAGTTACACCGGGACCGTGAATATCACGGAGGGTATACCAATCACACATGTGGTAGTCATTACACATTATAAAGAAAATAGGAATGGTATATATGGGAAAAAAATATATCATATAATATAAATGTAATCCTAACACTATCCCACAACGTATGAATAATGTGAAATGATATATATATAAATCACCAATGTAAATTACCAAAAGACATTTCTATGACTGTGAATCAACAATATCTCCAAACCATCTAGTAATGTCCAACCATGTCTCAAAATTCAACATATATACCTTAAAATAGTATTTATACAGTTGTCGGTCATACAATTATATTCTGTAAGGATATAACCTAGGTCTCATGTACACATATGAAAAAAAATATATGACAATATCCTAGTGAAAAAATAGCTTATCCAACAAGAACATTTATATGTAAAATAAATATCTACCTCCAAATCGACCAAGAACCATATCAAAAATCCACGATATTAATATAAAATAGATAAAATTAAAAATCCTCGTTCCCCACTTCTGATTCTGAATTGATTTTCCTCTATCTTGTCCCAAAATAAGACATCCTATACTCATATCCATTTTATACAAATCAGATCACTTCCAAATCACATAACATCTCACTCAAAGTCACTGGGGTCATATATTATGTCACTCCTGACACATCTCCACATAAAATAACCTCATAAGTCACGAATCAATGGCTATCATCAAACATGACCCCACAATAACTCATTTTATGACACATGTTCCATCCATTCTCATCTTGGCAGAAGACACATCCGCCAACACAACTCATCTCATATCCCTTGAAGACACTTGGGCCATCACACCACATCCCATTACAACACTAGAGTAGTAATGATTCAAGATCATGGTAGATATAAACATTATTCCTATATCATACATCACATGATCGCCACTACAAATTATATCTCATTACAACATCATCAAAACATATCTCTACTGAAAATGTGTGGTCCATCACTGATCATCTCACCCAATGACACAATGGCTATCACTACTCATGGAAGAGGGGGAAGAGGGGGTTGCTGACCATATGTATCCCCACCATACTAGATTTTTGGTGAAAACACCTACATCCTAGATACACTGAGCGGTCATCATGTTATCTATGTTAGATGGAGAATTTATAAAAATAACATTAAAATGTAAGGTATATATAACACACAAAAAATATGGTTGTAAATAAAATAAATTTTTGAAAACTACATTACCACCACTATACAACAAATCAACTATTTCATCTTCCACCACCATAATATGTAAGACCACACAACCATCATACAAGACACACATAATTTCCCATATTCAATAACATGTTTCACACCTTTTTATCATTCTCCCTTTCATTTTTTGAACCAATTTATTAATAAACTTAAAATGCATCATAGTACACAATGTTAATTAATTTATTACAATCTACATCATTATCTATTTTATATTTAAATAAGAACCCATTAAATTAATACACATAAAAACTCACCTAATATCACATCAAACATCAACACATTTCCACACTATCCCATCCATCTCACAACAACATCTATACATCCATATACCAAACACATCTAAAAACAAAAATATTTTTGACAAAACCACCAATAATTTCTATAAATCATCACCACACATCAACACTACACTTATTTAAGACACATCATTGCTACATGTCATTACCACAAATCATACCCACATCACACTATATCTTCACATCATAGCCTCTACGCATCCACACAACGTTTTATAACTTCACACATCACATCAATGCCAATCAACAAACAATGAAACACTTATGAACTAAAAATACCATTTTTTATGACAACCACATCACAATATGCTATGTAACACAAGGCTACAAATGAAAGATAACTCAAAAAACATTAACAAAAAATGACTTCTACAATTTATTTAAGGGTTTCCATCACAATTCTCATTTAATTACTATGTTCATTATCATAAAACTAGGTAAAATGGTCATACTATTTATTATCGAAATATATTTTCATTGGTATTTTATTTATGGTGAGATCACAGAAACCTATAGTAAGTGTCTAAAAGAATATAAATTTATTTTCATAATGGTCTCCAAACTACTTCTATTTTCAGTATTGGAAATAACTAGACCAAGGATAGAAAACATAATATTAATTCGGTAAAAATGACGTAAATCCCCATTAAAATCAATTCAATTATGAAATTAATTATCATTTTTATAGAAATAGTTCCTATTCACTAAAAGGATGAAAAATCATGGAATCCCCACATAAAACATGTAAAATAGATGATAATAAGGATCTGATATCTCAATGAACCTTTCCAGTCACATTGTCTATCATATGAAAGAGAAGAAATAACCCACAAAATTATTCTTCATAAAGAAAACCATGATTAACATATTCCACATCAATATATTACCAACATATATTCCAACACACATCAAATGTAACAATTCCAGCATAGTGGATCATTAGGGGAATGACCCAATGAAATGTTGAATATGAACATAGAATAACTCAACATCAATAATTGAATCCCACTATCCGAACCAATGGATTGATGTGAGGGAGTATTGGAGATAAAATATCGTAAAATCATATATTGTAATCATAAAATTAGAGGAAGAGAAAATAAATGAATGGATGGAGAATAATCCTAAAACCTAATTTACCCCCCAAGAATCTACCCCTTTGACGTAATTAATTACATATTAAAATCAGGAATTTTATATGCGTCATGGATTATAAGTTCTAAATACCTTTTAGTCCATAATATTCCATATTTTTAACATCCACTAAAATTCTCATCACATTGGATCGGTATAATTACACATCACAAATTACCCTTTCATTATGTGAATTTCATTAATTTAGTACACTTATATTGTGTGAAACTGTTGAATCACTAGATACATAATTCTCAAAACACTAACTCATGATGTGAATTTAAATATCATGTCATGAACATCCAACTATATGAATGTTCCATCAGCAACTCCTCTAGTACCTCATAGATCATCCTCTATAAACCCCAGCCTACCCAAACTAGAAATCGAAAATTTCGAGAAGGAAAAGGCCATTACATTGGAAACTAAAAAATTAATTTCATCATAAAAATCAACATCAATCCTATGTAACATATGTTTTATGAACCAACACCCCATGAGAAACATGTTATTTATTTCTCCATACATAAAACACTACCACTAACTTAACTAAGTAACCAAAAAGCCCACAAAAATCTTACACAAATACTTCACTATAAAACAAGTCATTACCCACAACACAACAGAAATTGTCGAAATAAAAATCTATCAAACACTAGACAACAAGTCCAAACACCATGTAGACCAAGACAACCATTGAATCAATCGAAAAATAATAGTTTAATGATCCAAAAAACATGGAATTCTATTTTCCTGGGAATGATAATATCCCCTTCTGGGGGAACCAACTCACCCAAAACATTTAATGACATAAAATTATAACATTTTTAGATTCGTATTTATGACATCACATTATCAAGTGTTAGAATATTTATGACCAATAATAATTCCAGAAAATTGTATATCTTATAAAATATTATGATCCAAACAACTTTCCATAGGGAAAAATGTAAAATGAGAAACTCAAAATAGATCATGGTACTGTGCACACATTTTCATGTTTCACTCACAGGTACTCAAAACCATGCCTACAAGCCTCATCCATTGACTAACCATGGGAATTTTTTCAACATAACACCCTATTTTGGAAATCCCAGATCTATATAGTCTCCTCCACGTGTTTCATGTTATCTTTAATATTCAACTCTATCTAGTCAATGATTTGGGGGGCAATATGAAGACAATACTAATTCTTGGACACATGGATGATGTTATGGGTCCTCTCATGATATGTTGGAAATACCGACCAATATTTGACCTATCCAATCTTCTCAGTACCTTAGTGGACCTAATGAATAGGGGAGACAACTTACTCCCCAATTTAAATTGGTGCCACATTTAGGGGAGACTCCCAAGAACACATGGCCTACAACATTAAACAATTGGGGAATCCACCTATAATTATCATTGGCCTTATGAAAATCCACATCCAACCTCATCCACTATCGAATAAACATTATAATCTCTGGAAAGATATTCCCCACATCAATACCAGTAAATTCTTATTATCCAACCTCTATCTTGAATAATGGATAACTACACAATCTCAAATAGGATCCTTCAAATGGGGCCTTATAAAGGGATATGCGATATTACCTATTATATAAAAAAACCTTAATTTCGCATATGAACAATCCACAACAATCTATGAATCATGTTATAAGCATATTACTTTTCATCCATGTGGTCTTCTCTTTTTTCCCATCACTATAAAGGGTGAAATAAGTACTATGGTGTTTGTTGGAGTTGAGAACATATTGTAATCCCCTCAAGAGACAGTAAAAAAAATGATTATCATCATTAACGACGGTGGTCCTAGTTATCCCATTAATACTAACTACATCATCCATGTACCCCCTCTCCCAAAATCAAGGACACTCAACTCATGGATAAGTAGAAATTGAAAATATGTTGTTAGTCAATCCCCTATCACCCAAATTACATTAAATAATCCTTGATATTATGGTATACTAGTAATATAATACATAAAAATGTTTATTCATTTATATTTAGAATCATATATGGATTAAAAAAACAATACAAACATTGGGGTCTATTGTAACCTATTGAAAACTAATCACTTTTAGAAAAACCCTAACACATATTATTACACCACTATCCACTAAAATATTATCCTATGACATTAATACATATTATTCATACAATGAAGTAATACTAATTGTGATCTATCAAAAACATAGAGAACTCCATCATTTATAACCTAGGAAACAATCACCCACCCTGAAAAAACATCTTGTTCTAATAGTCCTATTTCTATCCCTCAGGGGTATATCCATAGCCAACATGATCACACTTCACCTATAAATCATTTTATACCCACTAATAATCCTCTTACTTATACTACAATTTTTACTAGATGTTTATATTATATAGGAAATCATGGTACCTAATCTACCCAATTATAACATGAATCACTATTTGGTATCTCATACCCTTCCAATGATCCAATGATTCTTGAAACATCTCCTAATGAATTATAACTCACCATATCCGTAAAAAAATTCCTCCTTCCCCTGGTGTAATATATTTAAAAATAACAATTCTAAAAAATATTCATGCATCTATGAGGGCCTAGATTTAGATCCAACCGAGGTAAAACATATTTGAGGATCTTGTTATCTTTGAAAACCATAAATCACTCACCAATGATGTAATTTATCCACAAATATAGTAAAATAATGACTACAACAAAATCTATATCATGGATGGAATAGTTACAGTAATAGAGATTTAAATTTCTAGTATGATAAGAGATCACCACCTCATATTAATAAAGATTCGTAACAATTATAGATGAGATATTTTATTGAAAATGTCAAACAGAACACCATCCATTATTATCCAAATAACTAGAAAACTGACCAAATTCCCCTAAGGTGAATTAGTAGTAATAGAAAGTGTGAAATCCACACAAAATATTGGTCCTTAATGATCAAAACCATCATACGGTTTGTAAAATGAGAAAAATTGGGAAAACCCCTATGATAATAGCCTAGGATGGCCTGGAAACTAGGATATCTGATGATAATAATTGGTAATACCCATGAAAGCATCTACCATGATATTCAAAAAGTTCACCACACAACAATTTGGGACATCACATGTTTGAGAAACCATTCCTTCCACATCCATAACATACTTTTTAAAATGTAATGAATATCTCGTGGTGTTGAAGTTTTTGTAAAATCTCTCTTTAATGATCGTCGTGATCCTCCTTTTATTTTATGTATATCAATATATCATTAATGAATATGATAATGAACCAATCGAGGATCTCTTTAAACAAGTATTTCCTAAGTCCCATTAATAGGACTTGTGTTTAATTAACACCAAACAACATGACTAAAATCATGAAGTCCCATATATGTATTGGAAAAAAATTGTTCAATATACTAATGATTTAACCATAACTTGTGATATCCAAATTGTATATCAATCTTTGAAAACAAACAATATACACATTGAAGAGTAATAAGACTTTATATCCTATAATGATTGTAATTTAACTTCATTATTACATTATTCAACCTATTTTAGTCTACACACAACCATATACTACCATACTCTTTTGTGGAGAACAACCCTGGAGCTCCTTATGGTGATACAATGGATTAGATAAAACCCTTATGTATCAGTTCATCCACCCCAAACCTCTATTTTCCTAGATCTGTAGGAAGCCTCAATTATAGATCCATAAAAATTGGATATATTCACATATAAAAATATATCCTAATATATATTTTAGGTTGAATTGGTATTCTCATATCCTACTCTAGATAAACATCAAATAACCCCTTCAAAAATCTGGGATCACCCTCTAAGTATGTTTTCTCTAATAACTACACCATCAGAGGAAATCAAAGATCCGCATTCCTACAAAAAATTTGATAAAATCACTCAGTAATGTAACCCACTCACTATAATTATACATTATAAAATTATTCTCCCTTCCAAATGAATAACTATATCTACAAGAAGCTGAAATCCCACAATAATAGGTGCTTCCTCATAACATTTATACATCCTAAAAAATATTAAATCATGATGTATAACCACAAACTAGTGTAGATAAAACTAGCGGAATTGGATGTCACTCCAATTATAATCCCAATATATAGATTAATGTTGTATAAAAAAAGAGTGTGTGGATCTTGAGTAAAATAAATAAAACACAATTGTATAAAATTACAAATCGTTCAGAGAAAAATCAAGGATCATTCAAAAATTACACCTCTAACAAATGAATTTGACCACACCCTTCCCCAAGCATCTATGTTATAAGCCTACACAACCATTTTCTGGACTAGGTCCCTACAAATGGGAAACTCATGATGATGACCTCTTCCAACTCTACCAGTTCATCACATCTGAACACTAGTGCATCCACATGATGAAACTACAATGGGGAAAACTCATGATACTACTGAATGGGGACCAAAAAACCCCCTAATATTGACCTTATGGAGTAACCAGACATTGAGACTGTCAAATACCATATTCTCTTTTGTTGTGCCATTGAAACAAAAATCTTCTATCATGTGATTAGAAAGAACCTTCCCAAAAAGAAAAAAATGAAACTTCCATTAAAAACTCCTCACAGGTCAGAACCATGATTTCCTAAGTACCCTTGAAACACTACCTAAACCCATGTTCATTGATATACAATGTGGGACAATATTCTATGTCTCAACTCCCAGTTAAATATTTCACATAATACCATCATCATTTTCAAAATCTCAAGACAGTTTGTAAACATAAACGGTGTGGCCTCATACCTAATCTATTGGAAGAAGGACTCACCACGGATCTGTGTTATAGATTCCTCATTTGGGAGAACATATAAAGTAATGTTAAGGATTCTGGGTAACCTAATCTAGAAATGCAACACTCTAAAGCTCTCATATTTATGGGAGAGTAGATATGACCACAAGACAACCATCATCCTTGATGAAAAGGATATTTTCTTGGAAATTCATCTGATATTCAGGCCACAACACATTCTCCTTTTAATGGTCACAATCTAATATCCTACAACATTGATTCATAGCTCCCCATAACTGACTAATTACCCATGGAACTCGGAACTCATCTTTTGAACAGATCAATCCAAATGAGATCTAATGATTATATAACTAGTTCTTTGTTTTTAGATATGAGATGTTCCCCTCCAACATTAATATACAATTACCATAAAAGGCACACAAATCCTGCATACATAACCCATACACCGATATTGGTTTCATCCAAATATTATCAGCTAATTCACCTTGATGATCCTCAACAGTCTTATCAACTGAAGGATGATGATAATGTTAAATTCATTCCAGGAATGAAATAGTTTTAAACCCAGAAGAATAAAATTAATGAAAACTTAATTATTTATTTCATTTTTTTTTCAGACCACACATGTTCAAAAATGAACACAATTAAGCATGATGCATTTACCACTCAATGGTCTATACCTTAAAAATAGATTCACTTCAATAATTTATTTAATAATCATAGTGTTATTGTAGTGGATAAAAAGGGGCTTAAAATATCATTACCTTGAAGATCTCCATGGATAATGCTACACACTAGTATAAAATAGTATTAATTCCCCAAAAATACCAGAAATACTAAAATTAGCTTACTCTATACTCAATCCTATCCATAAACATATTGAGTCAATAAGGGTTTCCATATGAATTTTTAATTCCTTCTTGATTGGTTGAGATTGTTGAGTCAATAAGGACTGCTTATGACTTTACAATTCACAAATATTTTGAAAATCACAAACACCTTATCGGAAGGAAAATCACATTTTACCCTATTTTTTACTTCTATAAGGAAAATTTTCCTTCCCCATAGAAATTTATCGTTACCATGTTTTTCATTGTTCATTATCTTGTCTAAGTGTAAAATTTGGTGTCATATCTAAATCCTCGGAATCATATAATACTTAGATAAAAAGAATTCAATTTTCAGACTTCGAGTTCTCTGAATTTAGACTCCAAACACTTCTGAGTTCTCACTCCGAGTTCTTTGAATTCAGATTCCAAACACTTGTGATTTATGACTTTGAATTCAAATGAATTCAGACTCCGAACATTTTAGGATCTGACTATGAATTATAATGAATTAAGAGTCCAAAAATGGTGAGTTCTAACTCCGAATTCTAATGAATTTAGATTATGAACATTTTTTGTTCAGACACTGAATTATCATGAACTCTTACTCCAAACATTGTAAGTTAATGATCAAAATTTTTGAAAATACAGATTCTGAATTTCCTTGAAATTCAGACTCTGGAAATCTATAGAGTTCTGGTTCCGAATTCCCTAGAAAACAGAATCCGAATATCGTAGTATTATAGATGCTGAATATATTTTAGGTTAGACTAAAAACATTTATTTTCTTACTCTCTGAATAATTTATTTTGGTTAAGTAACCATATTTTCTCTTGCACTTATTTTTTATAAAACAATGTCTTGCATTCCGTTACTAACAAACCGTTGTTTGAGTGACACATGTATAGATACCTTTGAAATTAAATGATAAATATGACTATTAGTGGAGGGAGCTGACCGCTGGTGTTGTTCCTATAAACAGGATCTCGTTTGAAAGAGCTCACAAAAAGTTTATCAATCTAGTGATTACATGCTGATGAAGTGATTTCTAGAGAGAGAGGATTTATCGCTTAGTGCGTACTGAAATTCTTGTTCAGATTTTTATTGTATGACTCTAATTAATGCTGTGTACAACAAAGGGCTTCCGAGGATAGGAATATGTAGGTGCCGACTAACATGAAGTTGAGGGATTACTTGGTGAGGAAGATATAGGTGCCGACTACCTTGATGTTGAGGGCTTCTGGGGATAGCAAGACAGACTCTTATCTTCATATTGAGGGCATTCCCTGGTGGGGGAAAGACATACATTCTTGAAAATATAAATCAAGGGACCTTTATCCAAGGTTGTTGGATACCCTTCTATTTTCGTTAAAATATTTACTACTTGTTTCTTTTTATGTTACATGTTTTCCACTGCATTTTATTTTTTGAGGAAATTATAACTATCATATACTTTCGTATATTTGTACTCTAATTTAGTAAGATTTTATATTCTTTAAAGTAGAATCCTTTTCTTTGTAAACATTCATTTTGTTTCATTTTCTGGAACCATCTTCTCATATTCACTTTTTTGGAATCATAATTCCTGAATCTAGCAAGTGTATAGAACTTAGGGGTTTTTTGAATTACCTTGTTTATCATTGTAAAACATAACCATATTTAAAAGATCCAAATGATTTTTCTAAAGAATGAAATTCACCCCCTCGTGTACTTTAAGCATCATTAGATACTTCAAACAATGTCTATATTATATCGATCATACATTTGGTATTATATACTATATCATAATCACAAATAATCTCAACAATTGTTATCTGAGGATTGGTTCAATTATAATTAAACTCACGATTAAATTCAGAAGAGAATTCTTCTTCTTCTTATTTTTTTCAGAATCAAATTTTTAGACTCACAAAGTTCGGATTAATATTTTCATAGGAGATACTCTTGTTTTATATTTTCATTGGTTTACAAACTTATATTACTAAAATGTTTCTGTGCCAAGAATTGTCTTATGATGGAGGGTTAAAATTTTGGTTCTATCGAAAATATAAATTCTACTAGACCTCATATTTTTTATGTAAATGATTAAGAGTAATAGATAGATAGGATAAAGACATTTGTTATTAACACTGGAGTTGTTGACTAAATAATACTGATAGGAGTCTAAAAAATTCTTGATAAGGAATTGTTATCTTTTGTTAATCAGGAGATTTCAGAATATCAAGAAAATTTCAGAGTCAGAAATACATTGCTATGTTCCATGTCTTGGAACATCTACAGTCAAATATCTTCATGTGAAGATGCAAACTGTATCTGTAAGAAACATAAAGATACACATTTGGGTACTTCTAAAATTATAGAGACAAGAAGAGCCATTCTCAGAGCTGAATATCATGGTTTCTTCTTTCTTTATGGAGAACCCATATGTAAGGAGCCACAAATATTCATGGCTATTGGGAATAGATTAAAATACATTGGTGGGAAATGATTAGATGATTATGCACTTGTTGATAAGATCATAGCCAACATGCCCAATGAGTGGAAATCCACGAGGACTTCTATTAATGAGAACAGAAAGGTTACTCAGATTACTCTTGATGAACATTTTGGAACACTTCCTGAACCCGAGAAAAGAATGACGAGAGATGATGATAATATAAAGAAGAAGAATGGGAATGTAAATGTTTCTTTTATTATAACTTCAAATCATAAGAAAGCCAAGACTCCTAAGAGATTCACTAGATCAAAATCTATTAATTCTATTATCCAGTCCGAATCTATTTGAAGTGATTCTTTTGAAAATGAGTCAGCAAATCATGCTCGAAGGATGAACAAGATCTTTGGAAAATAGATCTTTCAATCCAGATATCAAAAAACAATTGGAAAGAGAATAATGATTCAGACGTCACATGTTACGAAATCTAGAATGACGGAGATACAAGGACTGATTGTCCTATGATTCGATGAAAGGGAAGAAAGGAAAATAATTATAAGATAAACGAAAATATGTACTACAAAGATAATGATAATAAAGTCTTGAATTATAATGACACCTCGAGTTCCAGTGGTGGTGACTCTTTAGATGAATCTTCAAATTTGAATTTTCCAAATAGAAGAATCATGGTATAATAGCTATATTAGCTATTGAAAATAATTTCTTGATGGTTAAGCTATACAAATATGCATCAATGTCCAATGTTTCTTTAAATGAAAATTATAGTAATGTTAAATATTATGAATCTTGGGATGAAGAATCTTCTTCTGATGAATATTATTCTTTAACTTCTTATGAAGATGTTTCTTGATTTTCCAAACTCCTTGAAATTGAGAATTAAAAACTTATGATAAAGGTTGATAAAGAAAATTCTAGGAATACTATTCTAACTAAGGAAATATCATGTCTTTCGAAATATCTTGAAAAGAAAATTATTGATTTTGAAAGTATTTCAAAAAATATTCAGGATGTAAATTCTAAGAAGAATAATCTTCCTAAGGATATAGAAGAAAAAATTTATAAGAAAGATGTTAACGAGCCTAACTCTAATTTCAAATCAAATGTTTTAGAAGACAAGAACATGGTTATAAATCTGAAATCCAAAATTTTTTCCTTAACGAAGAGTTTTTCAAACTTTACCTTAGGTAATGAAAATTTTTATAAGATGTATTCTCAAATACGACCTCTAAGGAATAGTTCTATTTATGGTTATACTAGTACAAAACCGATTTTTTTGTAATTCCCAGAACCCAGTTACCCAGAGTCAGTGTATTATTACATAACAGTGGTATGATCACAAAATATCAAGTCTCGAGATATAGATTAGTTTAGTAGCCTTGGAAACACTAGATACATTCAAAATACAGACAGTACATCATAAAGTGAAAAACTACAACAACATATTATCCATAGTCCACACTCATATCCTCTCAGACTATCCCTACAGGTCAGTCATAAAAATGTTCTTCACATCCTGGGAAAAATAAAACATAGAAAGGGGTGAGCTCAGATTCTCAGTAAGGATAACAATATAGCATAAACATTCATAAATAAGCATAAACATTTAAGGAAATTTATAACTGAAACAAAAGCCTTTTAAACATTAACATCAGCGTAATATTGAAAAAAATAAAATAAAATAATGACATTTACATATTCACATAGATATTCTACTTGTCAAATAATCACATCTAATAACAGTTACCACTTTCATAATGATGGAATGCAAAATGACGGACAATCATAACCACATAGTCAAGGGCTTATTCCAAGACTACAAATTCAATTTTTTCAACGCCTTGTGTTAAGACACTAGTTTGTCTCATTAGACCTACCAATGCATCAAGGAGATATAGTAGACTCCACTCATCACTTACTAAGTCCAATTCATTCTTCATATGAACAGGTTTAAACATAACATAGACATTCAAAATAAAACATGCATAAGAAATGTCAATACATTCTCCATAAACCATGAATGGTATAAAAATGACACATCCACAGTCAAACATATCAAAAAACCTTCAATACAAAATGGAAGCCTTGTATCATAATAAATTAACTTCAAATAAGATTAAAATCTGTCAAAGGATGTTGACATAGATGAAATGAAAACTATTTGAGAGAACTATCAATTTTTTTTTAGAATCATTAAAAAGTCACATAATTAATATAGACAAAATTTACTTTGAAAATCATCTTATACGCTTTTTAGAGACGATTTGATGATTTTATAATGGCAAAAAATAGCCGCACCCTCCGTATAAGTTAAAAAGACATTCTTACAATAATTATGTCGAAAAGGTTAAATCGGTCTTGTTTGGAAAATGACGGAAACATTCTTTTATAAAACTTTTAAAAAAAGTCAAACAATGGTATAAATGACTTTAACATGTATTCTATTAAAATGTAAGAATGTTTTGAAATACATTTTTAAGAAACATGTATGTGAATGATAAGGGGGTCCCATTAGGTACTTATCTAAAAAAACCTCAGATTAGAAAGAGATTGTGAAATTAACCCTTAAATTTTACTTTTCCTTGGTCGAGGTTAGGTTAAACTCCTATATAATGGTGAAATAATTTTTAATAAATTATATATCAATCATATAAATTAATGTGATATCATATATGATCTTTTAACATTGATTTTTTAATAATATCTTAGTATTATCAGCCTTTCAGATGTTAACAGATTCGTTTTCCTTTATATTCATTCTTATGTGAGTCATTTTTGTTATGGATGAGATGTATCTTATTAATATCCAGAATTATATCATGTTTGTAAAAATTATTTTTCATCTTCTAATAAAAATTAATCTTGAATGGATACGACGGGGAATGAATCTTATCGCGTCCATGGAGACGGTAATCCGTACGTACACACAAGTGACTATATGATTTTATTAATATTAAAATAGTATATAATTCGAAGTTATATCACATTTAGATAATCCTTATCATGTTATATTTACTATTTACATGAATTACACATCATTATTATACCCATCCATGTAATAATGTATTGAAAAACAATTACACCATGATGTGGAGACGGTAATACGGACGTACACATGTATGGTGACATGTAATTCAAAGGATGGGTAGAATAATAAATATGGAAGTACCATATTTATAATAAAATTTCATTATAATGAAGATACTGGAGTTATTATTTTAGAATAGAAATAAAAAAGAAAGAAGAAGTTGAAGAAGAAAAGAACTTGAAAGAGGTTGGTGAAATTATTACCACTTCGTCGGGTTCTTCCTTTTGATTTGATCAAAAGGGATCCATCAATTGGTGTTCTATCTGAAGGAAGGACTTTAAGATTATTTGAGGGTAGTTTAGAGCATAATTGGGTAGAGTTTTTCCCATACAAATGGCATTGAAGGTGTGAATTAGAGAGAAGGGTGCGTGCCTTTTTATAAGAGGGACGAGGGGCACATTAGGAAAAGCTAGAAATATTATTTTATAACAAAATAAATTTCGGTTTCTAATGGCTCTAAAATAGATTATATAAATGCTAAGGTGGGGATGGGTGGAAACCCACTCAACCAATAGGTTTTATACATGTTTGGGTCATTATATTCACTTTATATTTTATATTTAACTCTTAGTGAAATAGTTTGACACTTAGCATGTCTTTTTTATTTTTATATTACATGTTCAATAATCTCACTATATACTAACAATAGTTCCCCAAGTGGTTTATTAATAATACACATGTCATTATATATGTCCTTTTGCCAAACGTTACATTTTTAGGAATAGAAGTTCAATTAATAATATAATATTTGTTTTAAAAACTCTTGTATTTTCAATTTTGACACTATTCTGTATTTTGTTTTTCTTAAATTTATAACTGTATTATTTCTTCAAAAAAAAAATAAATCTATCCATTTGTTATATTTCATACTAACCTATAAAATTATTGGAATTCATAAAAAGTCTCAAACTACATTTATATGGATATTTATAATATCAATTGTTTTAATATTTCATTAATTAGGTAATTTCTGCATCACCATTGTGTCAGAAATAAATTAAATTATTTAAAGTCTAAAAATTAAAAATATATTACCATTATGTAGGAAATTTTATTCTCTTTCTAATAAATATTTATAATCAAATTTATCTTATGTATAACCCTATATTAAAAATGATTTAGTTATTAATGATTGATTTTAACTCTTTTAACACTTCTCTGAATTTAATAATAAAAAATGTCATAATGTAATCCAAGTGGACCAAAGAGGTTGATATTTTATTTATAAGGATGTTTTCGGTCAAATTATACTTATCCAATAGAATTAGTACATTTTTTAGGGTAACAATAATATCATTTTTACCCTCAATTACCATATTTACTTATAATCATGGTAAATATAATTACAAAGTTACTAATCAACAAAAATTATTTTTATCATATTACACCACATTTTACTCCTTGATATTAACTGTGGCTCTTGGATTTTTTAAATTTCAATCACATAAGTTGTAAAATTATGTTTTATGTGAATTTGGAAATTCTCCTAGGAGGTGGGTAAAAGAAGGTGAAAAGTTCAATAAAAAGTTTTATATAACTAAAGTTATTATAAATTGATTCCTATTAATTACATTAAACATATATAGGTATTATGTATATATATTTACCTAAAATAAATTTAAATAAAATAAATAAGTATTTAAATAAAAATTCTTTTTTAAACTGTAACTCAGTGTTTTTCACAATTCATAAAAAATTTAAAGTTTTCAAAAAAATAAAAAACATCACCCTTAGCTAATTTTGATATTCTGAATCCAAAAATGATATCTACTTTACCAAATTAAAAACATATATGTTTTTTTTATTAATTTAAAATTAATTCCCATTGTCACAACCGAAATATTATTTTTAAGAAATAATAAATATCAAAAAATTGACATTTATTTATATACAATTTCAATGTAAAATTACATAAAATTACCAGCATTGGATTAAATGGTAAAAATATAATCGATTTATACTTCCAAACCATTAAAATGTATATTTTAAAATTATAAATTATTTTGATTAAAAATGTCATTTTCAGTTAAAATATAGTATTTTCACTATTCACCCAAACATGAAAGTTATCAGAAAAAAACAACAAAAATTTATTGAAACTAAATTCTTATGTCCTTATTCAAAAGAAGGTGTTTATTTTGTCAAATTTAATATATAAAAGTTACAAATATTGGATTCAATAGGGTTCACTATTTAAAGGCAGTAAAATTGCAATTTTTTTTTGAAAAATACTACTTTTATCTGAAAAATTCATTTGTTCTAACATTATGTATAAAAAAACTCAAAATATGGATTCTAAAATTATAAGGATTATATAAAGATAAATTTTTAGTTAATAATATTCATAAATTATTTTGAATTACTTTTTTTGTATGTCGTGGTGCGCTTGAACCCGGTCTTGTGTGTAGTGTAGGATATTGAATTACTTTGAAAAAATAACGCCCTATGAAATAATGGTGTGTTAAATTTTTCCCTCCTTCAATAAATTTCATCCTAACATTTTGAAATTGATCTTCTAAAATAAAAGGATGAAAAAATAAAATACTGTTGTGGGAAAACCCACATCGGAAATTGGGTTAATAAAATTTAGTTTTAATAAGAGGAAAAGGGGAATAAAAAAGTCGCCACCAAATTATGATCATGATTAGGATAACATTGGTGTAAATTAGAGAAACATAATTAGAGGAAGATCATAAATATTTATAGGGAGTGATTAAGCTCATCAATCACAAACAAGTGTAAAAATGATGGTCTCAAATCCATCAATATTTGATGAATTGAAATACTATCGGCTCAAAAAAATATAAAGTATTAGGATAACACATTTTTGGTATTAAGATCCCTTCACTAAAAATTAATAATTATTTTACCCATAGATTAAGTGGGAAAAAATTATATATATATATATATATATATATACTTGACAAGTTGAGTTTCATCCATCAACTAATTCCTACCACAAACTCATCTTTCTCTCCAAAAGTTTTCAAAAAAACTATTATATTTAACCTAATAATATAGGGTTCCAAAAATAATGAATTTATTATTCACATAACAGAACCTTTAATAAATGAAACTACATTATAAAATCAAGGGACTTCACGTAGTCCTGTGGTAGGTGATAAATCCCAATCGCACTATGGTTGTGGGTTCGATTCCCACATCTTTGACCAACATAATGGGTTGTCACACGGTCTGCGTGTTGTCCTTATATAATAAATCCAAAAATAACAGTTCAAACATAATCCATTCCATCCTTTGGACTTATTCAAAATACTTCTATCCAAACACACAGACCAAAATTTATAAGGAAGTCAAACACAATAAAGATCTTTTTTTTCATGTAATAACATGTGAACACCTTCATCATGAATTATTTTAAAACAATGAAACACCTGTAATTACCATAAAACCTTATCGATTACATTCATGCTCCCTTATTCCTTATATAATACTGGATATACTTCTTCCACCCAAAATTATTGTAAACACCAACAATGATGGAATATACTAATCATTAATCAGTTTCAAGGTAGTCAAGAATATCCAATATAATGTATCCAAATCAAACATGTATTGTTCCAAAATCACAACTTCAGTATCGGAACCATATATGGTTTACCTTTCTCTCAACAATATATTTTCTGAAATTTTAACCTACCATTGAGTCACTTTTCTTGGTTCCACAAAATCTATGGTCCTTAATGAAATAGTACTCCAGTACAATCCTTATATACGTCATATTTATTATAACTATTACATCATTGATACAACACTCAAATGGAATAATTCATTAATAACAACATAAGAACTCTAATCATTCTTCCACATCCGTGGTAGTATGATAACTTGATTATTATCCAACAACATCATTTGGGGCATACTCTAATGAATTGGACATTGGTTTGCATTGTGTCCCACCTCCTTGAAGATGGAGCATTGTTCATTTGAAACCTTTTTCATACCCTTTCAGTCACGTACATGGTGTCCTTTTTCTACACACTTATAAAAAAATCTCATTCCCATCAATAAATTTCCGGGGTGTTTCCTCCCACAGTTATCACATAAGGAAAAATTATTCCTTTCCCACTACCCTTTATCCATCTTTCGCTCTTCTTTCCTTTTGTTCTGTTGCAAACCTTCAATACCATAGGACTCGGTGAATTCATTACATATCTTATTAACAAATTATATTATTTATTCATATGTTGATAATACAAGGGAGACTATTCCCCTAATAAATGTTGGCTTAATACCATGAAAGAAATGATCCTTATTTCTCATTGAATCATATGTATTGCTGGAGTTTACATTCCTTCCACAAGGAGTAATTTATAAACAATGGAATACACTAGATTAGTTTATGAATCACAATACATAAATCCAAACATGTAAAGACACTTAACATAAATTGAACAGTTTAGGGATATAATCCAAAATTAAAAAAATGTTTTCTTTGAGGAAGTATATACTCATAAACCCTTCAAAATGGTTTGTAAATAAAATTAGAATCATCCTATGAATATCCCCTAGGATTGTCGTAACCAAGAGTCCATCAAGGCCTGTTGTCGTGTACCAGTTCCCATTCAAGTCTAGATCAAAGCGGTGTTTTTAGGTTTTACCCCCAGGTACATCTGTACCAGAGCCACCTCTACCTTCTCGTATCCAGACAGGGATGTATTTCTCTAAAAGCTTAAAAAATATTTATAATACAAAAATTTAGGACGTTCTTCAATACTAATCCTCAAATTCCATAATAGGTCTATGTGCTCTAATCAAAGTTTATCTAAATATAGCCTCTATGGTTTGTACTAAATTTTCTCTGATACCAATTATAACTCATTGACCCCAGTTACCTAGAGTCGGTGCATTATTAAATAACATTGGCATGATAACAAAATATCATGTTTAGAATGAACGATTAGTTTAGTATACTTGGAAACAATTGATATATTCATAAGTATTATGTTACATCATAATGTGAAAAACTACAACAACATAGTCTCCATAGTCCACACTCATATCCCCTCAGCATATCTATGCATGTCAGTCCTAAAATACATCTCCACATCCTATGAATAATAAAATATAGAAAGGGGTGAGCTCAGATTCTCAGAAATGATTATAATATAGCAGAAACAATCATAAATAATAATAAACATTTAAGGCAATGTATAACTAAAAAAAGACTTTTCATCTTGAACTTCAACATAATATGGAAAAAATAAAATTAAATAATGAAATTTACTTATTTAAATAGATATTCTACTAGTCTAATAATAACATGTAATATCAATAACACCTTTTATAATGATGGAATGGATAATGCCTGACTATCATAACAAAATAGTCAATGCCTTGTGCCAAAACTACAAATAAGATTTTGTCAACTCCTTATGCCAAAACACTAGTTTGTCTCATGAGACCCATTGATGCATCGAGGAGCTATAGCGGGCTCCACCTGTCACATTCTATGTCCAATGCATTCTTCATATTAATATGTTTAAACATAACAAAAAAAGTAGTATTAAAACTACCATAAGAAATGTCAATAATTTTTCCATAAACCATGAATGGAATAAAAAAACACATCCAAAGTGAAAGATATCACAAAAGATTCAATACAATATGGATGTTTTGTATCATAATAAATCAACTTCAAATAAGCTTAAAATCCATCAAAGGACGTTGAAATGGATGAAATAAAAACTATTTTAGAGAAATATCTTTTTTTAATCATTTAACAGTCACATTATTATGAGAGAAAAAGTTTATTTTTAATAAATTTTTATAATATTTTAATGTAATATTCGATGATTTTATAATGGCGGAAAAAAGCCTCACCCGCCATATAACTTAAAAAAATCATTCTTACATTAATTCTATCGAAAAGGTTAAAAGAACCTTGTTGGGAAAACGACCAGAAGATTCCATTATAAACATCTTATGAAAATTCAGAAATGGGTATCAATGAAATTAAGACATATTATATAAAATAATAAGAATTTTTTGATATACATTTTTAAGAAACATGGATGTGGATGATAAAGAGGTCCCAGTAGATACTTACGTAAAAACATCGTCCGATAATAAAGATATTGAGAAATTAACCCTTTCCTTATACATTTCCTTGGTCAACGGTATGTTAACCTCCTATATAATGGTGAAATAATTGTTATTAAATTATACAAGAAACATATACATTAATATGATATCATATACGATCTTTTAACATTGATATTTTAATAATATCTTAGTATTATCGTTGTTTCGGGTGTTAACAGATTCATTTTCCTTTATATTCATTATTATGTGAGTCATATTTATTATGGATGGGATGTATCTTATTCATATCCATAATGATATCATGTCTTTATACATTATTTTTACTCGTCTAATGAAAATTAGTCTTGAATGGATACGGTGTGGAATTAATCTTATCACGTTCGTGGAGATGTTAATCCGTACGTACGCACGAGCAACAATATCATTATTTTGATATTAAAATAATATATAATAGAATGTTATATCATATTTAAAGAATAATTATCATGTTATATTTATTTTTTATATTAATTACACATCATTATTACACCCATCCAAGTAATAATGTATTGAATAACAATTACACCATGACGTGGATATGATAATCCCTACGTACACACGTATGGTGACATGTCATTCAGAAGATGGATAGAGTAATGAATTTGGTTGTACCATATTTATAATAAAATTATAGTATAATGAAGAAACTGGAGTTATTATTTTATAATGGAAATAACAAAGAAATAATAAGTGGAAGAAGAAAAGAACTTGAAAGAGGGTGGTGAAATTATTACCTCTTTTCTGAGTTCTTCCTGTTGATTTGATCAAAAGGGATCCTTAAGATGGATTTCTGACTAAAGGAAGGCCTCTTGGAAAAAGTGAGGATAGTTGAGAGGGTTTTTTTGCAGAGTTTGTATGGGCCAAATGGCTTTGATGGTGTTAATTAGATAGAAGGTGGAGTGCCCTTTTATAAGAGGGGTGATGGGAACCTTAGGAAAAGTTACAAATATTATTTTATAATAAAATAATTTTCGGTTTCTAATAACTCCAAAATTTATTTTTAATGTCTAATGTGTGGATGGGTTGCAAAACACTCAACCTATAGTATTTAGACATGTTTGGGTCATTATATTAACTTTATCTTTAGGATTTAACTCTTAGTAAAATAGTTTCACATTTACCATGTCTCTTTGTATTTTTATATTATATGGTTAATAAACATACAATATATTTCCAATAGAACCCCAAGTGGTTCATGAATGAAACAAATATCATTTTATAATTCCTTTTTCCTAACCATAGATTTTTAGGAATAGGATATTAATTAATAATATAATATTTGTTTTAAAAACACTTTTGTTGTCAAATTTGACACTATTAGGTATTTTGTTTTTTATTAATTCACAACTGCAATATTATTTCAAACTAAATTCATATAACCAACCCTAATATGTCATATTAACATATAAAATTATTGTAATTCATAAAAATTCTAAAAATAAATTTATTTAGATATTTATATTTTCAATTATTTTAATATTAAATTAATTAGGTAATTACTGCATAACCATTTTGTCATAAATAAATTAAATTATTTGATGTCTAAAAATTATTAATAAAATACCATTATTTAGGAAATACTATTATCTTTCTAATTAATATTTATAATAGAATTTATCTTATGTATAACCCTATATTAAAAATGTTTTAGTTATTAAACTTTTATTTTAACTCTTTTAACTCTTCTTTGAATTAAATAATACTAAATGTCCTAATCTTATCCAAATACACCAAAATGGTATATATTTTATTACTAAGGATGTTTTTGGTAGAATAATACTTATCCAATAGAATTATGACATGTGTTAGGGTAATAATAATATCATTTTACCCTTAATTATCTTATTTACTTTTAACCGTGGTAAATTCAAGTAAAAATTTACTATTCACCAAAACTTATATTTATCATATTGAACAACATTTTACTCCTTTATATTAACCTTGTATCTTGGATGTTCAAAATTTCACTCACAAATGAGGTAAAATAATGTTTTATGTGAATTTGAAAATTCTTCTTGAAGGTGGGTAAAAGATGTTGAGAAGTTCAATAAAATATTTATACATCATAAATTATTATAAACTGATTACAATGGATTAAATTGAACTTATATAGGTATTATGTATCTATTTTGACCTAAAATAAATTTTAATAAAATATATAATTATTTAAGTAAAAATTCAGTTTTAAACTATAGGTCAGTGTTTTTCACTATTCATAAAAAATTGAAAGTTTTCAGAAAAATATCAAAACATCACCCTAAGATAATTTCAATATTCCGAATCAAAAAATTATGACTATTTATCAAATTAAAAACATAGATATTTCATTTATTAATTTAAAATTAATTCCCTTTTTCAAAACCAAAAGGCGTATTTTTATGAAATAATAACTATCAAAAGATTGACACTTGTTTATATCAAATTTTGATGTAAAATTACATTAAATGACCAGAATAGTATTAAATGGTAAAAATATAATCTATTTATACTTCCAAACCATTAAAATTTATAATTTAACAATATTAATTATTTTGAATAAAAAAATTTTTTTCTGTTAAAATATAGTATCATCACTGTTCACCCAATCATGAAAGTTATAATAAAAAACACAAAAAAATTGAAACTAAATTCTTATGTCCTGATTCTAAATAATATTTTTATTTTTTCAAATTGATTATATAAAATTTTCAAATATTGGATTTAAAAGGGTGAACCATTAAGAGGCGACAAAAATGTTTTTTTGAAAGATACTTCTTTTATGAGAAAAATTAATTTGTTCTTTCATTATGTATAAAAAAACTTATAATATGGATTTTGAAATTAAAAGGATTATATAAAGTTCAAAATTTAGTTATTAATATTCATATCTTATTTTGATCTGCTAGTTTGATATGTCGTGGTGTGTTTGAACTCGGTGTTGCGTGTAGTGCATGTTATTGAATTGCATTGAAAAAATAACGTACTATAAAATCTTGGGGTGTTATATTTTTATCATCAATTATTTTGTTCCTCAAAGTGATCCATTCTTAAATAAGTTTCAGTGTGGTGGACAGTGGGAAAAAAATTCCTTAAACAAAACTCGGTCCTTAGGATTTCATGAATCCTATTTTTCTAAGAAAAAGTGGGTACCTGAAATTTTTCTTTCTGAAATTTCAATATCCAATAAAATTTGGGTTCTTAATGTCTAAATCATTTATTTTTAATAATATAGAGAGAGTACCAACAACAATACTTGGTACATGGATTGTGGATGTTCCCGACATATGACTGGTAAAAAAACTATTTTGAAAAGAGTATCAAGAAGAATGGAGGAAAAGTAACTTTCAAAGATGATGCTAAGGGAGATATTATCGGTATAGTAAAAATCGTTTTTCATGGGAAATCATTGATTTCAAATATTTTATTTGTTAATGGTCTTAATAAAAACATCATTTTCATAAGCCAATTATGCGATGAAGGTTTCCTTGTGAATTTTATGAATGACAAGTTCTTAGTACAAAATTCCAAGGAAGAGTTTATTCTTTCTGCCCATACGCAAGAGAATGTATACAAAAAAAACATAGAAGACCTTAGGAGCTAAGATCAACCAATCCTTAGTGCATTGGAAGAACATTCTTGGATGTGGAATAGGAGGTTAGTTCACTATAATCTTAAGAACCTATGCAAACATTCTATGAAAATATTAGTTACAGATCTACCATATCATAGATTTGATTCTTCAAAAGTTTGTAATCCTTGTCAATATGGAAAGAAACATAAATCATGATTTAAATAAATTAGGGAAGACTCAACTACTAATGAATTAAAAATTGTGTATATGGATCCCTTCAGTCTTACACAAACTGGTAGCATTGGAGGCACGTATTATGTATTTTTGTTGGTAAATGATTACACTAGATTTGCGTGGGTCTATTTTTTAGCAAATATGACTGAAGCCTTCCTGTATTTTAATAGTTTAGAGCCCATGTTAAAAATGAGAAAAAACTTCCATTGAAAACTATTCATAGTGATCATGTAGGAGAATTTCAAAATTCAGATTTTGAAACAGTATGTAGTAGAAAAGGCATTACTCATTGCTTCTCAGCACCTTGAAGACCTCAATAAAATGTTGTTGTCAATAGAAGAAACAGAATTCTTCACTACATAATAAGAACCATGTTGATTGAATATTCTATATCCAAACATTGTTTTTTCTGAAGCTGTTTGTACTACTTGTTATACTATAAATCGAGTCCTGATTAAAAATTTTCATATAAAACTCTTTCTGAATTTTGGAATGGTGGATAACCTAGAAATTCCTACTTCCTGGTTTTTGGTTGCAAGGTATTCATTCTGAATTCTACAGATAATCTAAATAAATTTGCACCAAAATATGATAATGGAATTTTCTTAGGCTACTCCACAAATTCTAAGGATTGTAGTGTTTTCAATAAAAACAAATATATTGTTGAAGAGACCTTACATTTGAAATTTGATGAAACTGATCCATTTTTTTAAACAACACCAACCTATATCTTCAATCATGTTTTAAAAAACTTCTTATCAACCATTGTTAGATGATCCTTCTGATACGGAAAATGAACAAGAAACTATTTCTGAAGCATTTACCCGAGAATACATTCTACCCTATGTTGATGAATGGGTTTTAGAAAACCCAAATCAGTTTTTTCTAATAAATCATCCAAGTGATAGTATCATTAGTGATGTGAATCAACCTGTAAGGACTAGAATTTCCTTATGAAATGATGTAGAAAATAGAGCATTTCATTCCCAATTAGAACCAAAATGAACTGATGAAGTGTTATGTGATGATGATTGGATAAAATATATGCAATATGAACTAAATGAATTCGAATAGAATAAAGTATGGTCCTTGGTTGAATATCCTATGGAAAATTCTATTATTGGTGTTAAATGGGTTTTCAGAAATAAGTGTGATGAAAATGGAATCATATATAGAAAAAAGCTAGATTAGATTCTAAAGGCTATAATCAACAAGAGGGAATATACTATGGAGAAACATATGCAGCAGTAGCTAGACATGAATCTATTTGTATCCTACTTGCCTTTTTAGCATTCTTCAACTTCCAAAAATTTCAAATTGATGTGAAATTTTCATTCCTTAATAGTTATGTACAAGAGGATGTTTTTATTGAACAACCTCCTGGTTTTAAAGATACAAAATATCCAGATCACGTTTTTAGACTTACCAATGCATTGTGTGGACTTATGCAAGCCCCTTGAGCCTGGTATGATTGAAATTCAACATTTTTGCTGCAAAATAACTTTGTCAAGGGAAATTCAAATCCCACCCTTTTTATAATTAAATACAAGAAAAATGTTTTGACTGTTCAAATTTATGTTGATGACATTATATTTGGTTCAACTCAGCAATCTTTAACTGATTCCATTTTAGATATAATGAAATATGAGTTTGAAATGAGTATGATGGGTGAGTTAACATTTTTCCATGGTTTTCAATTTTCTCAAAAACTATAAGGAATCTATATATCCCAATAAATTTATATTAAAGATCTTCTTAAAAATTATTGATATGACAAGACTAAGATTATTAGTACTACCATTGGTACCTCAAACACACGTGATCTTGATGAAGTTGGGAAACCAATAGATCAAACACCTTTTTGAGGTATAATAGAATGTATATTTTACATGACAACTATTCCTATAGAATAAATGTTTTCAGTATTCTTATGTGCAAGATATTAATCCAATCCTAAGGAATCTCTTTTAAAGGTAGTGAAAAAAAATTCACTACTTAAAGGGAACCATGAATTTTGGACTCTTCTATACTACTAAAAATGATTTTTTTCAAAAGATTTTCATATGCTGTCTTTGGTGGATGTAGAATGGATAGAAAGAGTACATCCAGAACATGTAATTTCTTAATATATTTATTAGTTTTTGGGTCAGTCAAGAAGAAACACTCAATATTACTTTCCACTGCTGAAGATGAATATGTAGCAGCTGGAATTTTTTGTGCTCAAGTGTTGTGGATGCAACACAAACTCAGAAACTATGGTATGAGTTTTACCAATACACAAATTTGTGTGATAATACTTGTACCATTGCATTAATCAAAAACCTTGGACATCACTCACTTGAAAAACACATAGATATTAGGCATTACTTTATGAGGGACCACACTCAAAAAGGAGATATCATTTTACAATTTATCAGAACACAAGATCAACTTTCTGATATTTTCAAATTATATTTACACTCCGATAGATTTGAATACATTAAATTGATGTTAGGAATGATAACCATAAGGTCTTCCACTTTGTTAATTTCTGTTGAAAAATATCCTTATAGTAATAAACTCCTTTTCATAGGGGTAGTATATTTGCTTGTTAATTTTTTTTAAAAAAAATTCATAATATATTTTTTTCTATTTTTTCGTAGTAAAGCCTTTCAAATTTTTTCAGAATGAATTTTTTCATGTTTTTCACAATGAAGTTTTTTTTAGAAAAATTTCATTCTTATATTTTTCAAATCTTTTGTAATGAAAATTTTCGTACTCAAAATTTTCGTAATAAAGATTTTCGTAATGAAGATTTTCGTACTCAAAATTTTCGTAATAAATATTTTAGTAATGTTTTTATATTTTTTTCTCATAATGAAATTTATGAAAACTAAATTTCATCAAGATAAATTTTTACTCAATACAAATAATTTTCCTGGAAGTCCAAATGGTATATTTTTTTTTCTTAAGATCACTTAATCATCATATAGTACTATCTTTTTTGTTTTAATCTTTTCAGATTCTAGTTTCCTTAAATACGTATTTTTTCCTTTAAAAACCTAAAAAGATCAGATCCTACCAATTTCTTCCTTTCAGCTATCATATTAACCGTCAGATCTAATAATATGATTTCTCAACCATTGGATTGTCTTTGAAAGTTCAATAACCACATCAACTCCAATATAAAGGTCCCCTAATAGGTTGTCCCACATAGGATTTCAGTCCTTTGTGTGCTGAAGCTATGCCCCTCTTTCAAAATCTCATTCTGAACCTCTCAAGTCTTGCTCTAATATGAATTTCTAGTGAAGTTCCTTCTCAAGAGATATCAACCAATAAGTCTATTTCAGAGTGGTAGATTTACAATGAGAGGTCGGTGCATCCAAATTTCATTGCTATGTACGATTCCATTATATCCAAGAACATCAACATGAATGTATGGGAACGTGTTTTCATATCAAAGCTAGGAGCTCAAGATTTTTTGTATCATGATCTTCTTATTGAGTTTTAAAAATAAGTTTGTTTCAATAAGGAAGAAGGAAGATAGAAGTTTTCCTTTAAAAGTTATGGTAAGACCGATGCTCTATCATTTACAAAGGCTACCAGTTTTGTTGGAGTTCCATTTGAGAGGGAAGCTATGTTCAATTCCCAAAAATTTCCTGATGTACATGGACATTTTGTCATTGTGAAAGCTATAGAGTGTCTTGGACTTTCAGATGTCAAGACTCTGAAGACTTCTCATTTGTCAACAAATAATCAGATCCTTGAATTATGGGTTCAAGGTTTCATCATTCCGAGAAAGGGTGATAAGGAAAACTTGGAGAAGAGCGACATGTACATCTTATATTTTTTAGTGAATCTGAGGAAGAAAAAAAAATTTCATGCATATTCTGATTACGATAGAGAATATCAAGAATGGAAAGTTGAAATCTCAGATTATAATGTATCCAGCAATTCATTCCATGTTAATTGTTCGATGTATGGAGTCTTTCAAAATTCATTGCAGTTCCAAGATGAGGAATTGCAATGTAATGTTAGTTAGTGATGATACATTGAAGAGAATGAATATTGGTTTCTCTAATGATTCCAAAGAATTCTATGATTTACCAGAGGATGAAGAAGAATCCATTCTGAAGAAGCAATAAGTGGCAGAACCATAAAAAAAGGATGGAAAGACATGGAAATTGAGGGAAGTAGAATTAGAAGAGAAAACCCCTAAAGATAAAGAATCTCAATCTGCACCACCAAATCCCAAGAAGCAGAAAGCCTATCATGATGAGGTTGTAGCCAAATGGTGGGAAGAAAAAAAATCGGAAGAAAAGAGAATCATAGTTTGGTCTGGATATTGTTGAGGCCAAGGATTTGAAAGAGAAGACTGTAGATGAGATTGAGAAGAAAACCAAATAATAGAAGAAAAATAAGAATATGTCTGAGAATTAAATTGTGCAATCCCTTCTATGGGATATTGATATAGAATCCGAAAAAATTCAGATACTCGAATCCTTCTAGGTAGAACCCTTACTAGAGACTCAGGGGACGAAGTTTATAACTATAGAAAAATCCCATGACAAGGTTGTCGAACGGAAAGAAGTAGTGGAAGAAGTGAAAGAAGAAAAAAGTAGTAGTGATACAGAAGATCTGATTAATCAAGTGGAGGATATTCATTAGAATGAATGTGGATCCGAAAAATGGGCAATCTGAACTTCACAAGACAAATCATCAAAATATTCTACTCCTAGGGTAGATGAAAAATATGTAGATGAAGTGAATAAGATATCGGGGGATGAAGGTTATAATCATCATTTCAATCAACCAGAAGATGTTGATGCAAGAGCTCATAAGGAGAAGACAGATGAAGATATAATTGTTCAGTTGTCTAACAATTAACAATAGTCTTCAGATGAGGAAGATGTTCTGAGAACCGATAATGGGAAATAGGTCGTTGAGGATACACCTACTAAATATGTTTTAAGGAAAAAGGAAGCTGGTGGATCTTCGAAGAGAATGCTTGTTGAGCTAGAAAATGAGCCCTCACCCTAAAATGTCTTTGATTCGGAATCATCATCTCTAGTACATGATTTTTTCATTCAATCACTGAAGAAGCTTGTTAACACCATTCCAATCATTCCAAGAACTGACTCAAGATTTCATATGCTCCAACACAACAAGATTCAATAACCGGATTCCATATCCCTGATGATGGATAAGTGTGCCCAACTTGAGGCAGATTTCAAAAACATCTTCATTAACTATGATGGTCACAAAAAATCTTTTATGAAAGTTATTAGTAGGTCAAAGAAAATAGTTGAGGATTTGAGATAGGTTGATGTGTTTCAACATGAAGTTAGGGAATATTTTGATATTGAAAATATTAAAATCAAGGATCTCATGACTAGCTTTAAGGAAAGGCTAACGCTTGAGGAGAATACTCAAATTAAAGAGGTAAAGGATCTAAATGGGAATCTATATTATGTTTCCCAAAGTTGGAAGAGGGAAAGGGATAATTAGATCGGGATCAAAGAGAAGCTAGTTAACTAAGAAGAGTTGTTGAAATCTCAGTCAGAGGCTCTGAAGGCTAAGGACGAAAAGATCAACGCTTTAGAGAAGAAAGGGGAGGATCAAGGTCAGATTCTAAAGAATGCCAAGGATGACCACAAGGAACTCAAAAATCTGAAAACCATAGTGAATAAATTGATAACCAATGATAAGAAAGGAAAATAGATCAAATATGAGCTTTTTTTATTCCTTCATTATAAAAATTCTTCCTATCCTAATGAAATTTTGGTCTCCCTTTTTTTGTATACTTTGTACTAATATTTCTGGTACTATAATATCTTTCCCATTCCCTGAAATTCATTTTGAAAATCACAATGGGGGAGAAAGAAAAAAGAATACTAATATAAAAAGAATTATCCCTAAGTAAGGGGGAGTTTATCTAAGGGGGATTTTTCATTACAGAGGTTTCTGTAATCAAGACAATGAAAAATCCTATTTCGGAAATCTAGAATATGATCCTTAGTGTTCCAAAGGCTAAGGGGGAGTTAGTCGTATTCATCATTGTCCATGTTAAAGGGAGATATGTTTTATTTTTGAAGTCTAGAAAAATATTGTCAATGTCCTTTAATTATTTTTTGTATAGATGTTTGTGCTTTCCAAAAAGGGTGAGATTATTGACTCAATAAGATTTTCCTTATGACTATTTCATTCATTCATGATTTGGGGAGATTATTGAGTCAATTAGGTCGCCTTATGACCATACCATTCATTATTGTTTTGAAAATCACCAACATCTTTTATCAAGGAAAATCTCATTTTACCCTGTGTTTTAATTATATAATGAATATTTTCCTTCCCCAAAGAAATTTCTCATTACCATGTTTTTCATTGTTCATTATCTTGTCTATGTGTATAATTCAGTTTCATATCTAAGACCTCAGAATCATATAATACATACATAAAGAGTAATCTATTTTCTAACTTCAAATTTAGACTCAATGTTCTCTGAATTCAATCTCTGAACTCTTTGAGTTATGACTCCGAGTCCTATGAATTCAAATTCGAAACTCTTGTGAGTTCTGACTCCGATTTCTAATGAATTCAGGCTCCGAACATTGTAAGTTATGGCTCCAAATTCTAATGAATTCAGATGACAAACATTGTGATTTCTGACTCCGAATTCTAATGAATTTAGACTCCGAACATTGTAGGTTCAGTCAATGAATTCTCATGAACTCTAACTCCAAAAATTGTAAATTTAGGTTCTGAATTCTTGTGAATCCAGATTCTGAATTTCCTTGAAATTTAGACTTCGGGAATATATATAGTTCAGCATTCAAATTCCTTATAAAACAGAATCCGAATATCCTTGTATTATAGACACCGAATATATTTTTTGTTAGACTCCAAACATTTAGTTTCCTGCACTCTGAATAATATATTTTGGTTATATAACAATATTTTTGCAAACACTTATTTTTTATAAAATGATTTCGTGCATTAATTTACTAACTAACAGTTGTTTGAGTGAAACGTGTATAGGTCCCTCTAAAATTCATGGAAAAATATGACCATTGGAAGAGGGAGCCCACCATTGGTGTTGTGCGTATAAATAATAGCTCATTTAAAATAGCTCACAATAAGTTGAGAAATCTATAGATAACATGCTGCTGAAATGATTTCTAGAGAGAGTGACTTTATTGCTTAGTGTGTAATGAACATCTTCTTCAGATTTTCTTTGTGCAACTCTGATTGTTGTTGTCTACAATCAAGGGCTTCCGAGGATATGAAGACAGAGGTTCCGACTACCTTGAAGGTGAGGAATTCCATGATGAGGAAGACAGAGGTGCCGACTACCTTGAAGTTGCGGGCCTGCGGGGATACCAAGACAGACTCTGATCTTCGTATCGAGGGATTATCCTAGTGTGGGTAAGACATACATTCTTGAATTTATAAATCGAGGGACCTTTATCTGAGGTTGTTGGATACCGTTCTCATTGGGTTAAAATATTTACTAATTGTAACTTTCTTTGTTACAAGTTTTCGGTTGCATTTTATTTATTGAGGAATGTATAACTATCATAGACTTCTTTATACTTGTACTCTGATTTAGTAAGATTCCACACACTTTAAGGAAGAATATTTTTCTTTGTAAACATTCATTATGTATCATTTTCTGGAACAATCTTTTCAGATTCACATTCTCGGAATCATATTTTGGAATCTAGCATGTGTATAGAACATAGTGGTTTTGTGAATTACCTTGAATAACTTTTTTAAACATAACCATCATTAAAAGATCCTAAATAATTTTTTAAAGAATATAATTCACCCCCTCTTGTATTTTAAGCATCACAAGATACTACATACAACATCTATACTTTTTGGATCCTATATTTGGTATTATAGAGTATATCATACTCACATACCATCTCAACACAACCATGATCTAATGATACCACTAATTTAAGAACTAATCCCAATAGAGAAACTACAATGATGGAGGAGAGATAATGAGTAGTAGGACCATCCTCAATTAATCCTCGAATTGTAATCTTGTACTGAGGGTATATGAAATCTAACATATGTTATTACATTACATATATAAAAAAATAGAATTCGTAGATATTTTAAATGAAATACAAATAATACCAACACACAATATAAATTTATACAATAAACCATCCCAAAATATATTAATAATGTTAATTACTGTATATAAATGTATCCAATTTAAAATAACAAAAGAAAATTCTACATAATAATCTCAATAAAATAACAATCCCAAGATATTAATTTCATGATCGGTCCCCAAGGTCCTTGTGGAAACTGGAAATAAGTTTATGTGCATAGGGTGGGAATACAAGTAAACATTGTCAGGACAAAGAATAAGAATTAAGAGGAAATCTGATTTTTTAATGTGATAGTATACAAGTAATAGAAATAAAAAAACCTAAATAGGTCTACTATCCAAAGTAGCCCCACTATAACTCACTCACCATATCACACATCCAATATGGAAATTTAACATCATGTTTAAAACAAAGGAAGTCTCTCCACCACAACTTCCCTACTAATTTTATACTCTAACACTTTCATGTCAATGGAATTGTGCTCCCATACCTTCAATATATATAGCATCCAAACCTAATCACAAACAAAATATCACCTAAATATACATTGTCTACAATTAATGTGGGTTAGGATGCATCCCTCCCAACCCCACCATCCCATGTTCATGTATCTAATATAAGAAAAAGGAATCACCACCTCACATTTCTCCCAAATTCACCTGGTCCATTACATCTCATCTCAACCAAAGAAGCCTTGACTATGTTATCCTATAAATATTGTAAAATCATTTCAAAACATAGGATAAGATAAAAAATGATCAGTTGGGTATACACACAAATGGGAAACTTTTAGCTTTGTGAAAACTGGTAAACTATGAATACATTATCATAATGTAATACATTTTACCTTTATAAAATAGTAAATACTCTTCTTTGAATATAAGCTCAATTTTTACCCTTTTAATGAAAATATTACCATAAAACCCTTAGAAAGAAAATATAAAAAATAAATGGTATTTTGGGACATACTCATGCATAAATTGAATAACCATATGTTCAACTTCCACTCAAATCATTCATACAAATGGAATAACGGTATGGTTGATATCTATTTCCAATGCATTGAAGGATATAACATAACCACCCATTCATTTTTAATAATGGAACCACCCGCCATTGGTTTATCACATATCCAACTGTCTTTAGTTAAACACTAAACCACCTGTAAAATGTCCTTGTCCGATTATTGAAATATAAGACATAAAAGATTGCAATTTTCAACTATTCCCTCATAAAACATGATTTGCAGTGACAAAAAATTAATTAAAGATATTGAAATAGTCAATCCACTTTGAAAACCATTCTCAACACCAAAATACCCAAAAAGGAAATAATGTATTTCTTTTTCATTTTAAAAAGATAAATGCTTATAGAAGAATCCAAATATCAAATGATTGTTATAGCAGCGAAGAAGTCCTTGTAACAACATATAAAAAAAATAGTCCTTTATATCTATTAATGAAATGAATTGTAGAATATTAGATTCTATTTGAATTAAATTAAATGTAAATGTGGTTTTTTATACACTATATAGAAGAATATTGTGTATATTGAAATAATATTTATCAAATAATTGAGATTATGAAAAATTCTTTATAAAGACCATATCATTATATTAAGGATAAATCAATGAAGTAATTTTGTGTGAAAAATACAAATCAATAAAATATATGTGAATATTTAGAATGAAACTATATGTGGTCATTCTAGAGTGACCCTATCATTTTACAAATAACATTATATGATTTTAATCATAATTATACCTCAGAGTACAATCCAAGGATTATAAAGCCTAGTTTCCTCTATGAATTTGTAAATAAAACTAAAAAAATAGAACTATAAAAACCATTTTATTATTTAATCATAAAATTGAGCCCCTAACTTCCATTGTACTTAAACATTTGTATAGGGTAACATGGGAACACATGAATTAAGGGATGAGCTAAATAGACTTGTAATGGGTATAACCATAAGAACAATGAATTAACACATGTGATAGAGGGAATGAAATGATGATATAAAAAGGAATGTAACATATGGAATCATAACATACACACATGGAATCATATAATCATTGAGTCATAATAATGTTGAAGAAACATAAAACATGACATTTTAATGAGTCTAGGATAACCACTAATATCATAGCACATGGCAGCACAAGAAAAGGCTAATCGCCATGATTGACGCACATTGTAGCACAAGACAATGCTAACCACCAATAAATTCTCACATAACATCTCATGAATATGGTCTACACATAAATATTCCTACATTGTAAATCGTACATTAATAAAAGGGTTACACGTGGAAAGAATTAGGTACCACAACACGTTATAAAGCATAACAAATTGTTGTATCATAAAAGTGTCCATGAAATAAAGTAACTAAAATAAACATGGACATTCATAAATGAAAATAAGAATGTATGATGGTATGTGATTTCATGTAGAATTTACTACATATATTGAATGTGTGTAATAAATTTTTCATTAAATCATTTATGTGCGGTTTTAAATAAAATAATACAAATCATATAAAATAGAAAATTAACAACAATTTATATTAACCCATAAGTGAACAAATAAGTTTTTTTAAATAAAAAAACTGATTTAATAATGAAATTGGTGACTTATAATAGAACATAGTGTGAACTTGAAACCAGTTAAGAATTCAGAATGTTCCCTCTAAACATGTTTGCTTATCGGGAGGTATTGAGGATGTAATCACATAAAAAATCAATATCCCTAAAATATAATGATGAAAGGGTCCTGATAAATGAATTTGGTACATGTAAACAGTATTTATATCTTCCAAATAAAAATACAAGATATTATAATTTAGGTAAATGGGAGATAAGACAACCCGAAAGAATAAATGGGGTTCAGGTAGAATCCATTACATGTTATCCACATGGTATTAGGTTTACTATAGATGGATTAATGATAGAAAAAGTGGGTTCTACTCACTTATATATCCTGATGGAAGTATAGGGGAGGTGAGAAATCATACCCCATCATTAGATATTAAAATAAATGTAATATATTGGATTTTTTACAAATTATTGACGAGGGGAGGTTAGGATTGAATATAAAACAAATGAACATGAAAAGAATGTGAATTAAAAGAAAAGCAGAATTTACAACTTTATTTAATATTCCTTGAGAGTATATTAAGGAGAGAGGATTTGGTATTTTGAGGGTACTAAAGGATTTTTCATGTGGGATTGGAGCTTGTTGATAGATTTGGGAAGAATTTATGTAAGGAACAAGGCTTGAGTGGGGTGATGAGAAGAGGCAAGGAGGTGTGGTATTTAGAGTATAGGAGAGGAGGGTTTTCATAATATTTAATTTAATAGATTATTAATTTCACTAAAGAAAATAAATAGTGATGATTTCAAGAAAAAAAGAGTAATATGGTCATATGAGTTAAAACCAATTGGGTTTACCTCAGTAGGATATCATCCATGACCCTATAATTCATGTATTTAGCTTAATATGCCAAATATTGTACATTTATATTAAAAACATACATGTACTTTAGAAAAGTCCCAAATATTCACCCTAACAATTTTTAAACATTTATAATTCAAAAATGACTATCATATTTCAAAAATAATTTTATAAATATAATTTATTTTATTTTTAATTAAATTCAAAATTTTCAAGAAAAATATCGATTTTAAAACTATAGTAAATTTTATAATGTTTTCAAAAATACATAAGGTATTACAGAATTATACTAAAACCAGAAGGCATAAAATTGATAATTTATGAACACCTTGTAAGAAAATACCATTTCATTTTAATTAATTAATTAATAATAATTAATTATTTATAAATTATAATAATACTAATACTTAAAAAATGGTCACATTATTGATTATAAGAAACCTAAATTTTATTTATACATTCATTGGTAAGGTTACTATTCTTTGGGTGGATTGGTATTCATAAGGGTCATATTACTATTCATAAGGATAACAATACTTTGTAGAATGGTAAATTACTATTCACCAAAAATTATTTTTATGTTATCGGACTTCAAACATCTTGTTGATAGCAATCGTGTATGTCAGATTTTTGAATTTCAAATCAATGAATTGACAGTTTTAGGTTTAATGGTCAAATAGTATATAGTATTTCATTGTGTTGTTATTTCATTTGATTATAAGACATATTTTAAAGAATTTAATTTCCATTGATAAAACAATGGGTCATTACTTATTCCCCCCTTATGAATTATTTCCCTTCAAATTTTAGTTGGAATTCTAATCCATAATGCGGTGTAGGTACTTTTCCTTCATTTCCTCCTCTAGTTCCCATGTTTCATTTTCAAACTTATGGTTCCGCCAAAGTACATTGACTAGGTGAGTAGTCTTGTTATGTAGAACATTATCTATACTATCCAAGATAATCACTGGATGCTCCTTGTAAGTAAAATCATCCTCAAACATTTCAACCACTGAAGAGAGTGTTGAGTCAATAAGGTTTTCTCATTACTTTTCAATTCCGCAATGTTTTGAAAATCACAAACTATATTCTCCTTAAGTAAAATTATCCTCTCTAAGGATTATTTTCATGAGGAAAATTTCATTCCTATAAGGAATGTTTTATCATTAACATGGTTTTTGATATATTATATTATGTCTTCTAAAAACTAGGTTCATTTATTCACAAAGTCAAAAATTCAGATCCTTATCTAAATTCCCAAAATCATTATGCTCCTTTGATATCAATTCTTTCTTCTTTCAGACTATGATGTCTCTGAAATTCCAACTATGAATTATCCAAAATTTAGAGTCCCAATGCTTTGAAAATTTGATTATGAATTCATTGTACTTTAAAATATGAATTCTCTAAAATTCAAACTCTGAATTCTCTAAAAGTCCGACTCCAAATTCTCTGAAATTCAGTCTATGAATTCTTTGATATACAGAATCCGAATTCTATGAATTTCAGAATCTGAATTCTCTCCAATTCAAACTCTAATTTTTTTGAAATCTAAACTGTGATTTCTCAGAAATTCAGACTCTGATTGCCTCATAATTTAGTCTCGAAATTCATGGTAAATCAATATCTGAATATTCGTGTTTCTAGAATCTGATTGGTTATATGTTTAGACTCTAAATTCTATTTTTACCGTGATTTTGGATTTTCATGTTATGTTAAGCTCTTAATTGTACCTACACGTGATTTTCCTTCAAAAAATGTTTTCGTACAATTTTTTACCATCTAACTATTGGTTTAGTGACATATGTACATGTCCTTATGAAAATCCTGAAAAAATATGGTTATTGGAGGAGGGTGTCGAACATTTATTTTTTTTCCTATAAATTAGATCTCCTTTAAATGTCCTCGGAAACCATCTATGAAATGATGTTCGTATAGATTACATGATGTGAAGTTATTTTTACATAGAGAATGACTCCCATTACATATTCATTTTATGAAAATATTGTTCAATCGTGAACATCTTGTTTGGAATGCTTTGAATGATTCTGATAATTTGTGATTACAATCGAGGGCTATTGGGGAGAAGAAGACAGAGGTGCTGACTACCTTGAAGTTTGATAGATTTTAGGGATATAAACATAGAATTTGATATTATTATAAAGGTATTACCCTATTGTGGGTAAGATAAACATTCATGAATGCATAAATCAAGGGTCCTTTAAATAGGGTTGTTGGAAATGTTTGGGTTAAAAGATTTCCAACTTGTTACTTATTATTGTTTAATGATTTATTACAATTGTATTTTGATAAGGAAAGAAAGAATAAATTTCCTATAATTTCTTGTACTATTACTTACTTTGATAAATATGATTCTATACAATTTAATGAAGAATAAACTGAACATAAGTCTCTTTTTCAGATCCATATTTCTGGACTCTAAACATGTTTCTTTCATAGTTATGAACTAATATGGGATTGGGAATTTTACTTTTTTTTAAATTGTTAAACAATTTTTTTCCCTTATGTTTAAAAACAATTCACACCCTCCTATGATTGAGAATCTAAATATAATATTTTAATCATATAATTGGAAACAGACGAGTTCTCTGAAATAATTATACTCATACATACGTTTTCTTCGTCAAACTTTTCATGTTCAAAATTTACATGATTAACATATATTTTCCATGTTTTTCTTCCAAATTTTGATCTTGGGTTATAAAATTTTACTTTTAAACAATATTACAAAAATTTATTTAATTAAAGAATGGTTGGTATAAATGTTGGTTCTACTACAACCTTAATCCTACCAGACCACCAATTTTTGAAGGAAATGATTATGAGTACAGGAGAGATAAGATGAATAATTTTTTCATTAACACTACAGTATACAATTATATAATGCTCAATGAATACTATAAAATTATGAATAAAGAACATAAAAATTTCACCAATCTGTAAAACAAAAATATCATCAAAAGTACTAGTTATGCAATACATTTTTTTCTATGAAAAGTAATATATATAGATAAAATTATTCTTATAAATCTTCTAACTATATTTGGATGAATCTTGATGTGGAACATTTTAGAACATATAAAGTTATAGAAACTAGATGAGATATGTTAATATATTAATATCATGGATTTATACTTACTTATGGAGAAATAGTATTCAATGTGCAACAATGATTTTTGAACATTGTAAAAAATATTCAATCTATGAGAGATAATGGACTTGATGATTATGTTATTGTTGAAAAGATAATTGATATCATTCCCAAATAATGGGAATACAAAAGGAATGATATTGATGTGGATAATAAATTATCTAACATTAATCTTGATGTTTTTTTGGGATCACATATTCATCATGAAAGAATGATGAAGAGAGATGACGATTTAATTAAGAAAAAAAATGGTAACTGAAGTGTAGATTTCACTAATACTTCTAAATACAGGACTCTAGAAAGGGTAACTGGATTTAATGATATGAATTCTGTTGTTATATATGAATCAACTAACAGTGATCGGTTTGAAATTGAATTAGACAATAATTTTGGAAGGATGAAAAAAATCATGGATTTGGAATGATTTCAGTAATAATATATATAAAGAAAGATAGAAAAGAAAAAAAATATTTTGAAGTATCCTTTTATTAATGTATATTGGATCGACATATCAAACCGGACTGTCTTATGCTTAAGAAAAATTAAAAGAAGGAAAAACATTATAAAAGAAATAAAAAGTATTATTATTGATCTACGATGAAGAAATTCCTTGAAGAATATGATACTTAGAGTGCTTTTGGTGTTAAATCTTTAGATGAAGCTTAATAATTTAAATCTTATAGTCAGATGAATATTGGACTTTTAGACAATGTACATTTTGAAAATAATTGTATTATGGATAAGGTACCCTATTATTAATCCTTAATCAATCTTTCATTAAATGAAAATTTTATAATAAAGAATATTAGGAATAATCCGATGGTGAATCATCCCAATCATATGATAACAAATTATCCTTATATGAAGAAGTTTCTATGTTTTTTAAATGTCTTTAGAATAAAAATTATAAGATTAAAAATAATTTAGAAAAATAAAATTCATGAATTTATGTTTAAAGTAAATAATTATCAGAAATTTCTAAATACCATGATCGAAAAACATTCGATATTTAATTTTTTTGTTTTTAAACATTAATGAAGTTAATTATGAATAGGATAAACTTTCTACGGATATTAAAAATGATATTTATGAGAAACATATTATTGTGAATAACACATGTTATAAAATCGATGACTATAAATATATGAATTTGTTCAATACAAGAAAAAACTGAAATTAATACTTTGAAGAAAATTTTATCATAATTTATGTCAGGAGGAAAAGAATTTGTGAAAATATTTTAAAATTTTCATCCTCTAGGAAAAATTCATGAATTGGTTATACTCAACCAAAATATATTTTTAGTCATAATTTTTTTGTTCCCCAAAGTGATCTGTGTATTAATAAATGTTAATGTGGTCGAAATAAGGAGAAAATTTTCTCTTTATATAATATCCAATATTTTGGTTTCCTTAAAACCTTAATTTTATGTGAAAATTTGGATTCCTAAAATTTTACATTCAGAAATTGCTAGATCCAGGAAAGTCTGAATTTTGATGGTCTAACACTTTTATTTTCCTAAAAATAATGACTGTATCAACATGAATACATAGTACATGGATAGTGGATGTTCTTGACACTTGACTGGTAACATATATTTCTTTGAAAATATTATCTAGAAAAAAGGTAGAAATATTACATTTTGAGATAATGATTATGGAGAAGTTTTTGGTATATGTAAAATTGTTCTACATGGATAAACATTGATTTCAAATATAATATCTATTAAATATTATAATCACAAACTTATTAGCATACTCAAATTATTTTATGGAGGTTACCATGTATATTTTTGGAATTATAAATTCTTAGAACACAATTTCAAGGAGGTTTTTATTATTTATTTTCATTGACATGAGAATATTTATACACAAAAAATAGATGATATTAACAGCCAAGGCCTACCATATCTTAGTGAAATAGAAGATAAAATTTTTTTATGTCATAAAATACTAGGACACTTTTACCTTTGGAATCTATGGAAACTCCTAAAGAAATGACTGGTTAAGGTTCTACCAGAGATTATATTTGAATCATCAAAATTTTGTGATCATTTTTAATATGGAACGAAATATAATTCATAAATTAAATCAATTAGTGAACTCTCTACTTCTGATTCATTACAGTTAGTCCATAAGGACATTTTTTTCCAACACAAACTGGAAGTATTGGAGGAAAATATTATGTATTTATTTTAGTCGATGATTACACTAGATTTATGTGGGTCTATATTCTAACTTAGATATCTAAAGCATTATTTTATTTTAAAACATTTATATCCCATGTTAAAAATTATTAAAACATTCCATTGATAAATATTTGTAGTGTTTAAGGAGGAGAATTTCAAAATTCAAATTTTCATTCTTTTTGTTATTAAAGGCATTGCTCATAACTCCTCTTCCCAAAGAACACCTCAACAGAACAGTATTCTGGAATGAATAAATAGAATTATTCTTAAATTTGATAGAACTATGTTGAGTGGATATTTTATTTCTGAACACTATTGGGATGAAGCTGTTAGTACAACATTTTATATTATAAATTGAGTTTTAATCAGACCTTTTCTTAACCAAACACCATATGAATTGTGGACTATTTGAAAAAGTAGAATTTTTTATTTCCATTTATTTGGATGCAATGTATTCCTTCCGAATAGTAATAACAAAATACATAAATTTTGACGCAAATTTGATGAAGGATTTTTTCTAGGATACTCTACTACTTCTAAGTATTATATTGTTTTTAACAAAAATACATGTACAGTTAAAAAAACAATGCATGTTAAATTTTATGAAACTAGTCCTTTTGTTTTCAGACAACCACAACCTACATCCATTGATGTGTTTTCAAAAACTGATTATCCATCTTTGACAGAAGATTATTCTAAAAAGGAAAATAGTCGAGAATATTCTTCCAATGTATTTACCCCAAATGATTTTCTACAATATGATGATGAATAGGTTTTTCAACACCCAAATCAGATGTTTCATAAGAATCATCCTAGTGATAATATCATTGGTGGTGTTAATCAACCTGTAAGGACAAGAACTTCCTTTTGAAATAAAGAAGAATATCTAACATTCCTTTTCCAAAATATTACCAAAAGGCATTGATGATGCTTTAAGTGATGATCATGGGATTAAATCATTGACTAATGAGATAAATTTATTTGAGAAGAAAAAATTCTAGAATATGGATGGAGGACCTAAGAAAAAGTTTGAAATTGGAGTAAAATGGGTATTCAAAAATAAATGTGATTAAAATTAATTCATAGTGAGAAATAATGATATATTTGTTGCTAAATTATATAATCAATAAGAAGGAATAGACTATGAAATAACCTATGCTTCAATAGCTTAAGTTGAATCTCTTCATATTTTACAATCCATTGCAACATTGTTTAATTTAATACTTTTTCAAATTGATGTGAAGTGTGCTTTCCATAACCGATATGTTCAAAGGGATGTTTATGTTGAACAAAATCCTAAATTTAAAGAAACAATATATCCTAAACATGTTTTCAAACATACCAAAGCATTATATGGACTAAAACAATCCCCTAGAGCCTGGTATGATAGAAAAATATGTTTTTTGAAACAAAACATTTGTGTTAAGGGAACTGATGATCCAAATATTTTTAAAAAGAAAAATAATATTTTTTTGGATTTTTGAAAAATATGTGGATGACATTATATTTGTATCAACTCAGAAATCTTAAATAGATTCGTTTGTGAATCTCAATAAATCTGATTTTGAAACAAGTATGATGGGTGAGTTAACATTTTTACTTGGTTTTTTGATATTTCTCAAAAACCAGGAGGAACACACACACACACACACACACACACATATATATATATATATATATCTACATAAGTATATTAATGTTATTCTTAAAAACTAAGGATATGATAACACTAAATGTTTTAGCACTATAATGTTAAACTCAAAATCCCATGATCTTAATGAAGTTGGGACACTATTAGGTCAAACATGTACTATATTTATGAGAAAATGAAAACAATACATGATAGCTATTCTGGTAAAACATAATGGTTTCAGTAGGATTATGCCTAATATATAAATAAAATCTAAAGGAATATCATTTTAAAAAAGAAAATCAAAATTTTCACTATTTTAATGGAACCATGGATTAATGACATTTCGATTCTTATAAAAATTATTTTGGATTAATTTTATTTAAGATGCTAATTTTGGTCGATATAGAATGGATAGAAAATGTACATCCAGAACTTGTCATTTCCTAAGAGATTCACTAGTTTGTTGGTCATGAAAGAAGAAACACTTAGAAGCACTTTCTATTTGCAGAAACGGAATATGTTACAACTTGAAGTTTGTGTGCTTAAGTGTTGTGGATGCAACACACCCCCACAAATGATGCAATGGGTTTTATCAAAAAATGATATTGTTAGATAATAGAAGTACTATTTATCTATGAAAAAAATTTCACCCCAATCTCATGAAAACCAAATAGATATTAGTCATCACTTTCTTAGGGATCACACACTCAAAGGAGATTTCATTCTTCAAAATAATGGAATGCCAGATCAATATGTTGTTATTTTTAAAAAACCATTACCCTTCGATAGATTTGAATTCATTAAACAAAATTTATGATTGATTACATTAATATAATAGTATATTTTAACTATTTTTTTATACCCATCTCGTAAAAATAAGAAACAATTTTTCATAGAGGGAGTACATTTGTTTAACCAAAATTTTTCACTCATAATAAATATTTTCATAATCCAATTTATTATTTTTAATAAAATTTTTCAGAATCGATATTTTTGGGTTCCAAAATTCTTAATTCAAAAAATTTCATTTCCTTACCAGAATTTTATACAATCTAGGAAATACATTTTCATATCTTACTATTTTTTCTCCACTATATAGATGTAATATTTATTTACATAATTCATCGTTATTTTATTTTTTTACCCATTCATATTTTGATCATTTTTTAAGAAAACTCTATCTGATTCACAATCCATAAATACAATTTTTACTTAAAACCTCAAAAAAATTGGAACCTACCAAATCCTTCATTAGAATTCATGTCAACAGATATATTAGATCATTCTTATTTCAATTGTTGGATCCAATCAAGAATTGGAATCATTCCCTCGATGAATATATAAAGGTCCACTAATCCTTTCCCCCAACATTTTCAAGACATCGTGCACCGAATATCCTCTCCTATTTAAATAGGAACATAGATTTTCCAAATTTTCTTACACTATGAATGTTGCATTATGTTTCCCAGAAGAAATAAATGTCTTCAAACAAAGAAATCAAGAATTTTTAAATCAAAATATACATGTTGGTTGACATAAAATTATTTTCTATATTTAATTCAATGGTTACGATGAATGTCAAGATGATTTGGATGGGAGAGTTTTTTTTGTTTCTATGTCAAAGACATAAGATCTTTTTTATCCTCACATATTTATATAATTCAATAATACATTATCTTTTTATGAGGAAGGGGGAGAATTTTTTATAAAATGTATAGGAAAACCTATTATTTTATCATCAATGTGGAATAAAAATTTCTTAGAATTCTGTATGAAGGTGAATCAATTTTATCCCCTCACAATTTACAAGATAAAGAAAGAATATTTGAGAAGGAAAAAAAAATTGAGTGCCTTGGATGCAAGAAAACAAAAACCCCAATGATCAAAAAACTATTAACAAATTTTACGATGTTATCCTTTTTGGTACAAGGTTATATGATTCAGATAAAATTAGATAATGACTCTCTATGTAAAAGTGATATTTTGATATGGGATTTTTTGCTTAACATGAGAAAAGTAAATCTTGTGAAGTACATCCTTCTCACTATAACCAACATTATGAATGGAACTCTAAAGACATATATTATCATGTATTCTATGATCTAGTCTATGATCAGACTGAATTACATATAATATTTTAATATTCCATTCAGTTCTAAACATAGAAAATTCAAAATCATGTTTTTCAGTGATGACACCCAGAGAAGAATGAAATTTGGATTCAAGAACAATTCAGTTGAGTTTTAGGATTTTTATGAACGTTATGTCCATGATTTAGTCAAGAATGTGGAAGTAGGAGAAACATCCATGAATTCTCAAAAATGAAAAAAATAAGATGAGTCAGAAGTCAATGGAAAATATTCAGTTCCATAAACATATTCATCATCGCAGTAGGTGAAAAATAAAAAAACATTCTCTGATGAAGTTGCAGCAAAATGGAGGGATTATAAGAAGAAGAATAAGGATGAGGAAGTGGATCCATGATTTGGATTAGACCCTACTGAGGTAGAATCCTTGATAATATACACAATCTGAAGATCTTGAAATTAAGGAAAAAGAGAAGAAGTTAAAAGAGAAAATTTCAGAAGCTGATATTATCTAATCATTACACAATGATACAAGAAATGAATCTAAAAAAATTCAGGTACCTGAATCCTTTCTCCAAGAATCCATTCCTTAAACTTCTTTGGGAAAAAAATTTCAATTACAGGACCTATTTTGGAATAAGATATAGTTCAAATATAATATGTTGAAAATAACAAGACGTAGATGAATTCAAAAGTGGTGATGTGACTAAGATAGTGGAAGAATACCATTAGGAGAAAAGTAATTTAGATAAGATATCAATCCGAACATCCCAGGATGAGTCAAACTAAATAATTTCCCAAGGGAAATATGATAATGGAAATGATGAGGTTGAAAACCTACTGATGATTAGGTATGAAATTATGATTTCATCCATCCTGATGATGTTAAGGAAGATGATGATAACGAAGAGTTTTATTAAGATAAGATAGTACAACTATTTGATAGTGGGCATGAGTCTTCGAAAGGAGGGAAAATTATTTCTAATGCTGATAAAGGAAAATAAGTGGTTATTGATACAACTAAAATTTGTATGTTAGTTAAAGATAAGTAGAATGTTTGTGGTTCATCCAAGAAAATCATTGATGTTCTAGAATAAGTATCCTCTCATACAAGGGAATCTGATTTTGAATCCCCATCATCGACGGGTCACGATTTCATTGTTCATTCAATTGAGATGAGAGTAAACACAATTCCCTTGTTTCCTACCATTTATTTGGGATATTATTTTCTTACATACTCATTTAATTAGAAGACATATTCGACAAGAATTCTCATGGAATAGATGATCATTCTTGAGGAAGAATTCAAAACATTTCACATTGGTTATGATGCCCGTAAGAGATCATGTATGAAATTACAAAATAACACAAGATAATTATTAATGACATGGAAATAATGGACTAGTTCCATTATTCAGTAAAATATTCCTTTGAAAAGTTATTTTACTCATTCAAAAACCATAAAACAAGTTTTCCAGAGAACTAGAATATTGAGCATGTTTTCTATGAGCAACCGAATAGATATCTAAATGGGAAGTTAAACACAATTTCCATATATTTAAAGAGAGACTAGGATTATAGTGAATAGTTACAAGAATTGATAAATTAGAAAGAAGAGGTGTTAATGTCTTAGGAAGATATTTTGAAGCCTCATGAAGAATAGATCAAGGCTATGTAAAAGATGAATCAATATTAGGATCAAATGCTAAAGACATTTGAGGATAATGACTATGTTCTCAAGAAGTTAAAGGATAACCTGAGAATGATCCTCCCAAATGAAAATAAGGATTAATTAATTTTGATAAAAATCATATTTTTTGTTTTATCTCTTCCTTAAAACACATTTTTTCATATTTAAAATTTCTCTATCCTTCAATTGTTTTGTCTTGTATATCACTAATCATTTAAGTAAAATTAGTTTTCATTCCAAAATTCATTTTTTAAAATCAAAAAGGGGGAGAAAAAAATGATGCAATTGATAGTAAGTAGATAGAAAATAATTCCCTATAATTGAGGGAGATTATGTATGAAGATGTCTACTTAGAGATGATTTTCTTATATAACAAATAGTAACATCTCCATGAAAGACAAGAATATGATCCTTAGGAATTTAAATACCTAATAGAGAGTTAATCATAATCACTATTGTTTATAAGTTAATGTAGATATGTTTTTTTCTTTTTATGTTCAAAGAGGAAAATACTTAAACCTTATATTATTTTTCAAAAGGTTTTTTGTGCTTTTAAAAAATGTAGATATTGTTTTGTTAATAAGTGGTCATTTTTATTTTTACATCCTATATGTTTTGGAAATCAAAAAATATTTTTTTCCTTATAGAAAATTATCTATCTTTAAGGATTATTTTGGTATGGGAAATTTCCTTTCCCTATGGAACGTTTTATCCTTACATTGGTTTTTAATATCTTAATATATATCTTCTCAAAACAAGGATCTTTTTATTACTATGTCAAAAATTCAGATCCTTATCTAAAATATTGAAATATTTTTTATGTGGATATCGAGTCTTTTGATTTTTAGGCTCGGAATTCATTGAAATTAAGACTCTGAAATCTTTGAAATTTTCACTTGTAATTCTCAAAAATTCAGACTTTGAATTCTCTTAAATTTGTACTATGAATTCTCTAAAATTCAGTCACTGAATTCTCTAAAAATAAAAATCTGAATTATTTTAAAATTTATACTCTGAATTCTATGAAATTTATACATTGAAATCCCTGAAATTTTGACACGTAATTCCAAAAAATTAGGACTCTAAATTCTTTAATAGTTAGACACCAAGTTCTCTAAAATTGAGACTCCAAATTCCGTGCAATTTAGATTCTGAATTATTCAGAATTTATAATCTGAATTCATTGTAAAATAGAATATTAATATCCTTGATTATGGAATCCTATTGATGATGGGTTTTGACTCAAAATTTTATTTTTCTCTACATTCAGGATTTTTCAAATTTGGTTCATCTCTCTATTTTCCTAAAAGATGTTTTTCCAACATAAAATGATATTGTTCAATTATTTTTCAAAATAACCATTAGTTGACTTACTCATGTAAAGGTACCACCAAAATTCAAAGAAAAACATGACCACTTGAGGAGGGAGTGAAGAGTGGTTGTTTTTCTTAAAAATAGGACGTTATTTATACGAGCTATGAATCCAACTATCGACTGATTTTCCTAAGGAATACCTACTATGAATGGATTTCTAAAGATATAAATACTCTTAGGAATTGTATGTTTCATGAACATATTGTTCAATCATGTACCTTTTGTTCAACCGGATACTTGTGACTTTGATTTTAACTGAGTAGAGTTGAGGGTTTCTAGGGATAGAATAATAGAGGTGACGACATCCTTGATGTTTGAGGGCTTACAAGGATAAGTGGACAGACTCAGATATTCATATCAAGTTCTAACCTAGGTGTGGGTAAGAAAAAATTTCATAAGTGTATAAATAATGGGACCCATAAACTAGGTAGTTGGATGCCATACTCTAGTTGAAAGGATTTTATACTAGTTACTTTTATTGTTTCAATTTTTATTTCCTCAGTTTTTTTATTAAGAAAAAAATTATAAATTTATTATATTTTCTTGTAATTTTACTTACCTTGATAAATGAAATTCTATATGATTTAATATAGATTCAACTGAACTTATGATTCTTTTCTAGATATATATTTCATGGACTCTAAGAATGTTTGTATCATAGTTTAGCAATATAAAGGTTTTGTGAATTTACCTTGTATAACATTTTTAAACCGTGTTTTTCCTTTACTGTAAATAACAAAAAAATTTAAACCTATAACTAACCCCTTTTTTAATTGAACATATACATATAAAATTTCGATCCTGTAGAGAGTATATGTGAAGGATCGGGTACGTACTTCTATAATAGGGAGATATGGAATAAATTGTGTATATAAGACATGGTGGGTGGATGTTCCAGTTGAATGTCCATATCTATGAATTAATAAAGGATATCTAAGAGGTTGATGTACCTTGGAAATAACATTAACTTCTTCCAAAATCTCATACCCTTCTTCCATAGAAATTTTTAGAGAAATAACATGACTCCATCTTTGAACTCAAGGTCTCATTGAGGATTGTCTGCATAACTCTATTGTCTAATTTACACTAACCTGAAGTGTTATCGAAGGATTTTCACCTTATCCACCATTTCATCATTAATTTTAGGTCCTAGTAGATTATAGTCACCAACATCATCCCAACACACCATTTTTCTGGACCTTTCCCTCACGGGGCTTTGTATGGGTCCGTTCCGAAGCAGGAGTGGAACCTATTTTTGTAGTTGAATTCTAACAGTGGAAGGGGTTGGATGCATACTATTTTGAGGTCTATAGAGAATTATCATAGCATGTGTAATAGTTTCTGAATAGTTTTATCAGATTTAAATTTATTTTGAGGAAGATATTCCATATTGTAGTTCAGTTCAATGCTTAGATCATTTTAGATACTTTTCCATAACTTTATGGTGAATCTCAAATCTCAATCTGATAAAATAGTTTGTGTATCATCATGCAGCCTTACCACCTAATTTATATAAAATTTTGAATTTTTATCCAAAGAGTATTCCTCTCAAATTATGATAAAATTATATCCCATTGTATGATAGTACACAATGACCAATATAGAATTGTTTCTTATGAATTTACTTGTATGTACAATGGAAATTTCCAAGGTGATGCTCTCCCACTTATATTTTTATTTTGGTACTGGTTTCATTATCCCCATAGAGTATTGTATTTCGCACATTAAATTTTGACATACCATGTACTTTGTTATATACTCGACAATCTCCTTTTCATATTGTCCAACCCAAATGTTCTCTCGGAGATCTTGATACATCTTTATCTTCCCTAGGTGGATTGAAGAGGTTGAGCTATTTGAGTCATTCATAATATCCTTCTTTATATCTGGATAGGATGGTAAACATATTCGTGACCCAAATCATAAAAATATGTCCTCATCAATCATGAACACAGAGGATTTCCAATTTTTAATGGCTTATACCCTTTTCTAAATTTCATCATACTTTCTTTGAGCAACTGTTATTTACTCCATAAGGGATGATTGAGAAATAATTTGAGGATGGATTGATTATGCTACTCCATTAATGATTTCCATGTCCATATCAAGAAAATATAAGAAGATTTGATACCTTTCTATTCTAATTATTCATAAAGATGAAAGATCGTATCAACATAGAGCATGTGCCACCTTAATTTACTTACTAGGATGGTAGTGGATTGAGAATTCATAATTATTAATGTGCTCTATCTATCTTCTCTGGTTCATATGAAGCTATTTTTGTGTGAATATATATTTTAGATTAATGTGATCATTATATATCTCACACTTTTCCCAAAAGAGATAATGCCACCAGATTTTTAATGCTAATATCACAACCGCCAACACCTGATCATGTGTTGCATTGTTTGGATCATTTATTTTCAGCTTCCGTGAGGTGTAGGATATCAAATTATCATTTTCCATCAGCATATATCCTAATCCATTCTTTTAAACATAACTATACACCATAAATTGCTGTCCAATTATTGATAGTGTGAGTACTGGCCCAGTGATAAGACACTTTTTCTACTCCTTAAAGCAATCTTCACATTGATGAGTCAAGACAAACTTCACTCCCATCTGTGTTATCTAGCTCATTTGGATCGAATGTCATGAAAATTTATCCAAAAATCATCAATAATTTCAATCAAGACATAGATATTTGTGGATATCTATTATAGATATTTTTCTAGGCCACTCTTCATTTTCATTTTTCTTTTAAGGGTCCAATGATATCCATTTGTTGATGAAAACAAGCCCCATGAATATACATCCTCTATCCTGAACTCACATTTACTATACATATTATACAGATTCTCTATTTTCAATGTACTCAACATATTATTCAGATGCTCCTCATGATCCTTCATGCGCTTGGAGTATATCAGAATGTCATCAATAAATACTAAAAAAATTTGTCAGTGTATTATCTAAATACTATATTCTTCAAATACAGGAAAATTTATGGAGAATTAGTGAGTCCAAAAATAATCACTATGAATTCATAGTGTCCATACCTCCTTTGAAAAGTAGATTGGGAATATCTGATTTCCTCACCATAAATTGGTGATATCCTAATTGAAAGTCATCCATAAAAGAAAAACAAGACAATCAAAGATGATCTAAAATGTCATCTATCTAAGTCAGGGGATAATTTTTCATTATCAGGATTTTATTTACCTCACAATATTCAAGGAAAGGTTCATTGAACATTCCTTCTTTTTTATGAAGAGGATGTGTGCTCCCCACGATGAAGCACATGGCTGTATAAAACCCTTCTCTCGATTCTCCTATAACTACTTATTAATCTCTTCCAACTCTATAGTGCCTAATCTATAAGGTGTCTTTGATATAGATAGAGATCATTGAAAATGTTTAATTTAGTAATCAACCTCTCGATCAAGAGGATGACCACGAAACTCTTCAAGGAATATATCAGTGAAAACCCTCACAATTAGCATGTATTCAAGAATTATCTTGTCCTTTGTCTCGATCATTTGATATAGACAATATTTCACAAAAGGAATTCATATAAAAACATGAAACAATGATTCTAAATGAGATTCAAATACCTCCTTACTCATTTAATGAATTGAAGATGCTTTGGTATGCGAAAAGTAATCACCCTTTCCAAATAGTTGATGTTGGATTTTTATAAAGATTGACAATCGCTACCCAAGATAACATTGAACTACACTAAAGTATGTATGAAATGATTTGATGGGATGTTTAGTCTTAAAAATTTACCAGGGAGGAGTTATAACCCAAAGAGGCAATAAAATCCAAATTTTTTGTTCTCATTGAAAACATATCCTCTAAAATTTGAGGTGGTGTATGAATAGTCATACTAAACGTTCATGTTTTAAAAGAAGAAGTAAAACAATAATCAAATAGAACATATGATTTTCATGAATAAATAAAAAGCATACATATCACAACAATTTTTTTTGTTCCACCTTAGTAGTGGTGAATGTATATTCCTTTAATTCTTATTGAGGAGTTTGTTGTTGATTGCTCTGATAACCCTCTTTTTAGAGAAACTATTAGCAAAATTCCACCACTCTTTGTAGTCATAACACTACCCAATAGGCTGAGTGTAGTTATAATACATCCTTCTGTCTTCCACATTGATGAGATTTTCCATATCCCTTTGATAGGTTTTATGCTAGTGCCTTATCATTCTACATTTGAAGCAATTCTTGGTTCCCTTTAAACATTTCCCAAGATGCTTATTCCCACATTTTTTACATGTGGGAAGGTCAGGATTCATTCCATCATGTAATTTATTTACTTTACATCCCACATTATATTCTGTTGTCTTCTTTTTTTCGATGTTCCCACAATACAACTATGATTATTTGACCTCTATTTCATCCTGTAGGGTAGAATAGAAAATATCCTCAGAACTATCAATGTATCAAATTGCAAATGGTTTTTGTAGAATAAACATGAGTTTATAGTTAAGTGATCCACCTTTCTTTTGGTGTTGACGAAAAATATAGAGGTGTACCTTGCATGACCTGTTAATTATGATTTATACACCCTGATAGACTCATCTTTCATCTGCATGAGTCCGATGAACTCTCTTTCTTTCATGAGATGGAGGGTTTAGGGAAAATATTTATTTAAAAATATTTTATTGAATTTCTCCCATTCACTAGAATAAATTTCTTAATGGGGATTTATATTCGTGATAAGTGTCCACCATTTATCAGTTTCCAGATAAAAGAATATGCCTCTTGTACAATATTTTATTTTTTGCTGTACTGGAGTACATGTAATTACTTTTCAATGGAGTTACTCCAATGTTCCACAAGTAGGGGGTCAAAAGATCCACTAAACATGGGAGGCATTTTCTGTAAGAAGGATTCAACAAAAACATGCTATTTCATTATAGGAGGAGGGAATTACACAAGATTCAATTTATTATTCATAACTTGAGCTAGGTTAGCAAGTACAATCATGACATTATGAGAAACCATTCCCATAATATCTTGCATATTATTAGTGAAATCATCACATTCCCTATAAAATAGATTATTGGACCATGTTCTTCTATTTACCTCTGTTAACTAATAATAAGAATGTATAATAAAGGTCATTAACACATTACTAATGAAAAAAATGAAGCATTGAACATAAGAGGATAAACATGTTAAAGATAAGTATATCCTAAATTGTGAATCCCTATGTTTCAATCTAGCTTATCCTAGAACTATTTCTTAATTTATATTCTAATGGAGTTTTTTCATTCACTAAATAATGTTTTTAACTGTTTTCACGATTTTACCAAAAAATATCTCTCGAGAGTGTCAAACTAAGAGTGCATCAAGTCCCATTTTCATGCACATTTTTCTTTTCGAGTCCAGCTCAAAGTGGTGTTTTAATGTTTTACCCTTAAAAAGATTTATTACCGAGCCACCACTACCTGTTTGTATCTAGTCAGGGATGTATTTTTTTGATAAAGCACTTACTCAATACTAAAAAAAGTTTTGGGGTGTTTTCATATACATAGTATCACCATTAAGGGTATTTATAATGTTCTATATAATTAGTCATCCAATATATCAAGACAAACCTCTTATAAAAACTAAGGAGACCCTAACCTTTTACATATAACATTAATTGGTTTTAAGAATAATTATAAATCAGAGTCCATGCTAAGGATCGTTAGGTCTAGTGTCCTGGAAGAGTAGGTACATAAATGGAAAAACATGGAACATTATAAATAATTCATTATATAAGTTTCAAATTAATATCATCACTTCTATTGTGCTCAATCATTTACATAGGGTACCCTAGGGAACACGTGAACAATGGGATTAGATAAATAGACCGGTAAGGGAATAAATGTATGAAAAAAAGAATTAGAAAATGGGATAGAAAGAATGATATGATGATAATAAAATTAATGTAATGCATAGAATAATAACATATAAACATGAAATCAATTAAACATGGATTCATTATAACGAGTCAACATTATAATACATTACTTTATCATGTTCCAATGCTAACCGCCAAGACTGTTGCACAAGGTAGAACAAGTCAGGGTTAACCACCAAGACCATCGCACATAACGTCTCATGAGACTGAAAGATACCCAATGCATTGGATTTATATCTGGGTGCACCCATCACAACTTTTCATGAATATTTTTTCAACATAATGAATCATACATAATCAATATTACATAAACATAAGTTCTAACCATGGAACGAATTGTGTACCATAATAATGTTTTAAGTCATAACTAATCATCGTATCATAAAACTCTCCATGAATGAATGGAAATAAAATATACATGGAAATTCATAAGGAAATATATGAATGTACCATGGTAAGGGATTTCAAGTAGAAGTAATAGCATATAAGAAAATTATTTATCAAATAATAGCATTAAAACATTTTTGTGTGGTTTTAAGGAAAATACTACAGAGCCTTTAAAATAGAGAGGGGATAATCCATTATATAAAACAATAAGTCAACCATGATAGTTTAAAAAAATACTGATTTTATAAATACATTGGAGGCTTAAAAAAGATTATATAGTGGACTTGAAATTGGTTAAAAATTCATGATGTTCCCTCAAAATAGGTTTGTTTATCTGTATGTATTGTTGAAGAAATCAATTAAAAACATGTATATATCTAAAGGGGAATGAATAATGGTTTTTGATAAATGAACATGATACATGTACAAATCATTTAAAATATTCACGTTATAATATTAGATATGTTTATCTTGGTAAAATGATGACACAAAAACACGAAGGCATAAATGAGATTTCTGTAGAATCCCTTACTGATTATCCACATGGTATCAAGTGTATGTAAGAGGGATTAATGAGGGAGAAAGTGGTTTTTCATTAAATATACATCATGAGGGGTGTTGGGGGGGGGGGGTGGGGGTTGAGAAATCATACACAATCATTAGGGATTACACCAAAAGGGCATAAAATAGTGGATATTCATGAATAAATGTGTAATAGAGTGGATCCCTTACATTAACTCTTATGGTGTTATCGACATGATATTGATGACATGAATAATATAATTAGTTTGATTAATTAATAATTTAAGACCATTATTTCATTTAAATGATTTAGCCTATCCATTTTTAGTTTGTTCATAACCATTATGATTGGTTATGAGGTTCAATTCCAATGCTCGGGCTTGTTTGTTTCGTTGCTTTTAATGATTAGTTCACATATATTAATGTTCAGATACACATGTAGGATGTGAGTTGTGGTCCAGAATTGATGTTATATGATATTAGTGAAAATACCAAAGAGTTAAAGATTTTAAAATTCATTTTATTTATTTGTAGGGAAGGTGAATGATTATATGAAACATTAATGATGAAGGCTTGGATTAATTTGGTGATTAGGATCCTAATTTACTTGTCTTGTATTATTATTTTACATAATGTAAGAAAAATGATACAAGAAGTTAAATTTAGATAAAATAAATATGTAATTTTATGGTTTAAACATAAAAAAATTTTATGGTCAAAATTTAAGATGGTCATATAAATTTATAACTTGTCATCTTTTGTTAAGATAAATTAACACGTCTCGTATTGTGTTTTAATTTCTTTTGTATAAATTAAATGGAGAAGAGAGATGATAATATCATATTCAATTATCAAAAAAAATTCTATTATAGTTATGTTACTGGAGTTTTAATAACATTATGATGAGAATAGGTGAGGATGAAAATGAAAAAAAATGAACATGATAAGTAAGTGAATGATGAGGAAAGATGCATTTACCTCTTGTATTAGTCATCTTTGAGAACCTCTTATGGTGTGAGAATTTTATCTTATGAGGGTACTGATGGTTATTGTTAGAGGGAGATAAGATTGAGGATTGATTTAGGTAGAATTTAGGCAATAAATAAGGATTTAAAGGAGAGAAGAGAAGAGGTAAAGAGGGTTGTTATTTATTATTGAGGACAAGAGGGTTTTAATAATATTTAATTCCATAGTTAATTAATTTTCCTTAGTACACAAAATTTTGATGAGTCCATGACCAAAAATACTAATATGAGCATGTGAGTTCAAACTAGTAGGTCTTATATTAATAGAAAATCACCCATGTCCCTATAAATCTAGTATTTATCTAAATTTCCAAATTATTGTATTTTACTATTCATAAAAGAATTCATGTATTTTAGAAAAACCCCAAAAATTCACCCTATCAATTTAGCGACGTGTAGAAAAAAAATTTAACTCATTGTTTCATAAATAATTTTCTAAATATAATTAATTTAATTTTTTATTAAAATATAATTTACTTTAAAAATACATATTTTAAAAGTCTAACTGATTTTATAATGTTTTCATAAATAAAAGTAGGTATTATAAAAATATCTTAACAAATAAAGAGATAAACTTTTAAATTTATGAACATATTCGAGTAAAATATATAATCTATAAATTTTTTTAATTAATTTTATTTATTTAGTAATGTCTTACAAATAAACCAATGCATCTAATATTGTCATATTATTACATATAAGAATCGTAAATTTTATTTATACACTAATGAGTGAGGTTACTACTCTTTGGGAATATTTTCTATTCATAAGGGTCATATTACTATTCAAAGGGTAACATTATTATTCATATAGTTCAATTACTATTCACCGAAAATTAATTTTGTCTTATAAGACTCCAAACATCATACCAATCCCAACCAAGTATGTTATATTTTCAAAATTCAAATAACAGAAGTGAAAATATTATTTTTAAAGGTCAAATAGTATATAGTAGTTCATTATTTTGTGATTTCATGTGATTATATAACATAATTATAATATAGTTTTTTCCATTAATAAATAATTGCGTTATTACACATTCACACTTATTTATAGAGTAACATAACTGGTGAAATATTTATTTAACACAATTAAAGGATGTTGAGTTATGATTTCCCATACCTCGAGATTGAATTGTGTTGTTTGATATTTATATTTGTGAATAATAAACTGATGTTACATTCAATTTTCATCATATACTCTTCATGAATATTATTCGATTTATATTATATATTACCATTTTTAGAACATAGTTAATTATTTGAGTTTATATAGGATGTATTTCCATATTTGGTACATGAGTCGAAAATGAACTTGTCGTGATTACAAGTTGTCCATGGGGTCAGAAGACCATTATTACAAGAATATTATTCATTACATAAAAATAATATATATCCATTATATAAATATTTAAAATAATCTATAATATTTTGATTTAAAAAATTGAAATGCACAGTTCATGGAGATGGTCGATCGTACCTACGCATGAACACTACTATTATCTATTTCTCATATCAATTGAATGAAAAATAAATTAAAAATATATATATTATAACCATAATATAATATATATGTTATATATTTTACATAATTTCATTAATTTATTCCTTTATAAGTTACATGTATAGAATGAACAACTCATATCACTTTGATTGATGATAGTTTACATTTCTTCAAAAAAAATTATTATATTTACACAACCTGAAAAGAATAAAGTTATGTTATATTTATATATTTAAAAAAAATTGAGACTACAAAAATATAATATATATCATATATAAATAGTGTGGCTGTCATAATGGCCACCACAAAAGGTTGTATGGGAAAAACCAACCACCAACATTTTTTGAGGATGTAGTTTTTGGTATAATAAAACAGTATGTTTGTATCCATTAGATGGAGGTGTGTGTTAGGTAGTTATAAATCGTATCATAAAAACATCAAAGTATAATTAAGATAGTATATTTCTTAAAAATATTGAAATATTTAGTGGGTAGGCGTCGAATATGAAAATAAAGAAATGATGTTTGAAAGAAGACATTACCTCAAAATCAGGTAACTCTTTTTGATTTCAGACAAAAGGCATTTTATAAATGACTTCTACCCAATATAAGGCTTCTAGGGAGAATTTAGTAATGTAGGGATATTATTTTAGTAGAATTTATAGCTCCATGGTTCTTGAATGGTGTGATTAAGTGGGTGGAGGTGGCTTCCTTTTATAAGAGGGAGAGCGACACTTTAGAAAAGTCTTGAAATAATATTTTATTATAAATTTATATTCAAATAATAATACATCAAAAGTTATAAATTTCAAGGATATGATGATTATGGTTCTAGATATTCTACACCTATAGATTTTCCAATTATATTTTTTTTAATATTTATAATATCAGTTATTGGCATCATTCATTTAAAAGGTAATCACAACATCATCACCGTGTCATAAATAAATGTAATTGTTTATTGTCTAAAATGTATAAATAAATTAACATGATGTTTGAAATATTTTTATTCATATAATTATAATTTATAGTAAAAGTTATCAGTTATAATACAATATATTAAGACTATTTCTTTTTACTAAAATACATTTTAAGTTATATTTCAATTTACATTAAATTAATTATTTTAACATGTCAATATCACAACCAAGGGGATCCAAATTTAAAAAATATATGAATAATTTTTTTGGTCTCCAATTACTCATGCAATAATATTAGTACAATGATAGGTTATTTTAATATTCTTTTTACCCTTACTTAATTTACCCTTTAACCGTGGTAAATAAAAATAATTACAGTTTTTACTATTCATTCTTTTTAAAAATAAAATCTTTATATTTATATGATATGAAACTCCTAAATAAAAATATGGAATCCATTTTTGAAATTCTAAAATTAGATATAGAAATAAATAATTTAAAATTAATTATCGTTGTAAAAACTAGAATACATGTTTTTCAAGTAGTAAAAAATAGAAAAATATTAGCATGTGTTTATGTCCAATTAAATTTTAAAATTAATTCAATTGAAAAAAATTGGATTAAATGATAAATAATTAATTCAATTACACATAAAACCCAGGTAAAAAGGAAATATAACTACATAAAAAATTATATGAAAAGGATGTTTTGAATTAAAATGGTGTATTTTTCAATACTCATTAAAATATGAATTTTATAAATAAAATACCAAAATATCAATGAAATAAATTTTTTACCTCATTATTACAAATAATAGGATTATATTGTCAAAAATAACATATAAAAGTATCAAAAAATATAATTAAAATGGGATTCCCATTAAATGACCGTAAAAATGAATTTTTTGAAAATTAATCCTTTTATACATAAAATAGATTTTGTTCTAATATATTTTTGGGAAAACATATAATATGAATTTTAAAAAAAATGAGCTTATATATCATTTATATAATTAAAAATTTATGATATTATTTTTTAAACATATTTATTCTCATTTAAATATGTTTTTATAAAAACATATCATTTATATTCCATTTTTTTCATTCCTCTTCTAAAAAATTTGGTAACTTATAAATTTTTATATAAAATTGTGTTAAAAATATATTCATCATTATCTTAATATTATATATTGTATCCATTCAAATTTCTTGGTAACAATTTTATCATTTAAATAATAATAATTAATTTTTTTGTTTATGCTCGATGTGGCGTATCATTTATGCTATTGAAAATAGTTTTTTCGTTCATACAAATAGGGATGTTATATCGTCCCCCTATAATAAATTGAAATCTTTCAGTTTTAATTTGGGGTTTGTCACTCTGGTATGAATTTTCAAATACATTTTTTTTAAAACGAAATAAGAAAAATGGTTAATAAAACACCAACATTAATATAAAGATAGTGAAGAACAATTGTCACTTGAGATAACACATAATAACATTCCATATAGGAAAACATGTATATGAAAAAGAACATCATGATCTGGTGGAGAGTGATAGATAAAAAATATCATGAAAATGTTAAACATCATAAAACTACAAATGTTTGATGTGTTAAACAATATTTGACTCCACAATAGGAAAATTTAATGGAAATAGTTTGGATTTTAATAACTTTTTTATAATGTTGGGGAATTTATATATGATACTAACATAAAAAATAAGTAAAAATTATTATGTGTCAAGTAGATTTTTATAACATAATAAATTTCAACCTCAAACTCATATTTTTTTTCAAATGATATGTATTTAAAATGACATTATAACACCTAAACCTCTAAAATCCACATCTCGAAAATCATACAATCCAAAAAAATATGAAGTTTATATTTCCCAAGTGTAAAAATATTTTCCAAAACAATGTGTAGTACAATATCAAATATTACCCCCCAGAAAATATTCATTTATATTGGTAAGGACAAATTTTAATACAATAAATTCAACAGTAATACCCCATGTAATACATAGACCATTCATCAAACAAATGTTCATACAATTATTCAAAATAATCCAAATATGATTGAAACCAAAAACTCAGAATAAATTTTTGGGATATTCATTATAGATAAATTTTAACATGTATCTCTAAAGAAAATAAATCACACATAATGTATCGTACAAATGACTAATTAACCTAATCACATTTTCTCCCAGATAAGTTAATCAATTATATAAATAACCTGAATAACCATCTATACCCAATAAATATATATATTCCTCCATAATAAAATTCAACTAGTACTCCTCAAAGAAAATCCTATTGTATTGTATCTTATTGAGGGGTATAGGTTTCCCAAAATATTGATCGTCTTCCAAAATTATATTTATCAAGTAATCCCCAAATCATTTTCCAATACAAAAAATATCAAATTCATAAAATAAATGTATCTCAAATAAAATTATTCTTAACCCATATAATCATTTAATTAAAATAAATATTCATACAAACCATAGACATACATGGGTAAAGGGTAGGAAATTCACCCTTGTCGTCCTTCAATAGTGAGTTCGATTCCTATGGAATTTCCGGACGTGATAGGTTGTCCCCCATCATGTGGGATGTCCTTTTTATTAATTTACCTAATTCTTATAACATTCTGAAATGAGATAATGTCCTTAAACGTAACCATAACATTATTTAATCCTAAAGGTTATTTTATACCTCTCATTTTTCATCACAAAAAACAAATAACACATAATTTCATCAAAGGTAAATGTTTCCAAAAACCCCATTTGGCGCGTTAATATTTCAGATCATATTACCTCAAATGGGGTTTCAAAGAGAGTAAGAATATTATCATTGTTAAATTTAAATCCCATGATGATATCCCAAACTCTTCAGAAAACATACTAATATCCAATGTTGACTAAAACATCCTCTAATAACAACATTAAGGTCCAAGACTTGAACACTACTTATTCCTATGATAAGACATGAATTTAACATAAATTCACTATTGTGATCATTTTTGTTTTATTGTTTAAAAGAATTAGGCCATAAGTTATACATATCAACTTTATTATTACAAAGTAGTCACTTCTACATAGTTTACATTTTTTATAAAACAACCACATTTAAACAAATCATGGTTTTGTTTGACGCTTAACTATCATAACTCTTCCAAGATCCAATCCTTGACTCTATTTTCCTTTATATCCTTTGATAAGAATGTCAAATCATGGGATGTGATAAAAAACATAATAGGGATACACAATTAAGAAAAACTATTATCGCTTCCAAAAAATGTAAACCATGAATACATAATCACAATATAATACATATAACCTTTATTAATTAGTAAATACTTTTCATCAAATATACGATCATTGGTTACCCTGTCGTGTCCGAAATATTACCTTAAAACACATATAAAGATCACATAACATATTAAGGGTAACATGGGAAAAATCAAATATAAATAGAATAAATATATGGTTATATTTCACACATATCATTTTTACAAATGGAATATCCATACGACCAACTACAATACCCAATTTATTGGAGGTTATAACGTAACAAATCATCTTTGGATTATCATGAAACCACCCATCTTTGTATTAACACATAATGAAAACTCATTGGTTTATCATGAAACCCCCCATAAAATGTCCAAGTACCATTATATAATCATAAAACATAAAAGATATAAATTTTAAACATTTCACTCATAAAATTTCATTACAAATCACAAGATAATATTTCATGACATTGAAATAGTAAATCCATATATCGAACAATTTTAATACCAAAATACCTAAAAGGGACTAATGTATTACTTTTTTAGATTTTAAATATAATGTATTAAAGAGGAATGAAAATATTGAATAATAGTTACGATGGAGGATATATCGTTTTTGCCATATATTTAAAAAATAATTTCTTATTGTTGTTTAGTAAAATTATTTATAGAAAAAAATGATTACCTTTGAATGAAATTAAATTTCAAAGTGGTTTATTATAATCCCTATAAAAGAAGGTGGTGTATAATACCAAAATATGCTTCAATTAATAGAGATTTACATTATTCCCCTTACAAATATTTTCATTTTAGATTATGGACAAATCAATGACATAAATAAGTGTGAAATATATAAATCCATCTAGTATAAGTGGATATTCAGTATACAATAATAAGTGGTCATTGAAACATATTCAAAGAAGAACACATCAAATGAAGTATATTTTTAAATAAATAAATAGAGATTGAGTTATGATTTCCCTTAACTTATGTCTGATGTGTCATGTTTGATAATTATTGTAATTAATAATAATATTCTGTTAATTTATACATGTTTCAGATCCATTTTCATGTTTTGTATTCATTTTATAGTCCTTATTACTATTTTACCCTTGGTTTCATGTACAAATCATTTTTGTAATGTTTATTTTATAAATTGAGTTTTATTGAAATGGTGTGGCATTGAATTGGTTTGATGAATAAAAGTGGGTGTTTCAATAATAGAGTGGTTTTCCATTGAAGAGGGGTTTCCAAAAAAGAGGGTGTTTCCATATAATAGTGTGTTTCCATAAAAGCGGGTGTTTTTAATAAAATTCGATGATTCCATAAAATATGGTTTTTCTATAGTATTGGGTGTTTCCATAATGGTGGGTTTTTCCATTATAGAGGATGTTTCAACAAAATACGGCATTTCCATAAAAGAGGGGTTTTTATAAAAAAATGGTGTTTCCAAAAAAGGGATGTTTCCATAAAATAGAGGTGTTTCCATATAGAATGGTGTTTCAATAAACAAAGTAATGGTGAAGCATGGGGGAGCTTGAAGGACTTGGATGTAGTTGTGTGACTACTTGGAAGGTTACATGGTCTTTGCATGGTTGGCCAAAATGGTGTAGTCAAATCATGTTCAAAGGTCGAAACTAGATCCTATTTTCTAGAGACTTGATATTTATTTATAAAATAAATTCTTTTTGGATTCAAAACGACACTAATTGAATATTTCTCTCACTATAATGATTTATAAGCTTTCAAACATGAGTTTTATCCATCCTAGATCCCTCCCTTACTGATCTCAATCACGATTCTCATGGTAAGTGCCTAATCTTCATCGATTTTGTCTAGTTTTGTTAGATACCCTTCTTCTCTCTCATTTCATTCATAGATCTACATATACAGTTGCTAGATCATATATTTCACACAACCAATAATGAATTATCTTGAGTTTTTATTGATTATAGAGGAGATATAATTCCTTTCTTGGAATCTTGATAAAATATTTGAGCTATGTCATCATTTATTCCCATTTTATCACGTTTTCTGAGATCTACATCTATAGTCCCCATTATTTTTCAGATATACACCTTTAAATGGTATTTGTACATTTTTTATTCCATATATTTAAATATTGAGTTAGGATATTTCTAGGAGATGAGATCTATGTCCACTCATGGAGAATCAACTCAGCTTCTTATGCATTCATCGTACGTTGTAGAGATTCACTAAAACCTTCTAAGTAGTTGTCTTAACTCTCATCTCATATTGCTATAATTAAATGTACTAGATTCAAATTTAGTGTATTGGATATGATTTATTGTTATATAATGGTTTGATACATGTAATAATTATTTTTAGTGAGGATTTATCATTTTTGGTTCATTTCCAAAATCATGATAAATTTTATGAAAAATATTTTAGTATCAGGAGTTCGGAATGGTGTATTTAAAAGGTGGATTTTATGGAAATTATAAATGGATTGATTGGTAGGGATATTTCTATAAAAATTTATTTTATATAAATAATTTTGAATTGTAATGTTTTTAATGAAAATTAGTTTTCAACAAAACGATGATTTTGTTGAAAGCGTTGTTTTGGAATGTTAATTGGGAATTTTTGGTGTATGTGATCACGTTTTATATATGGGGCCGGGTTGAAATATGACCATGTTATCTATTCCAAAGGGTTAATGTAACATGGGATATAATTACCTTGTGATGACTTGGTAGATTGATGAGAAACCGCTCATGAGTATTGAACTATCATAATGTAGCTTGCATGGTTGGTTGCATGGGTCTATGGAATAGATCATGTGTGAAAAAATGCATATATTGATATGGGTTTGATGAATGTTTAGTATTTTAAGGAAATTATATATTGTTGTAAAATTGATTTTAATTTCACTGGTAATATTTATTTGTAAATAGTATTGGAACATGTTGACAATTAATTATAAAATGTTTTAGAAAAATGTTTTGTATGGAGAGTTTTTTAATAATGTCTCTAACTCATATATTGTAGTGTCATGAGTAGGGAGGTAATTGGGGATATCATACTGAGTTTTATACTCACTTTTAATTTGGAACTTTTATATTATTTTATATGCTATCTTCTTGGACCAGGTAAAACGTAACGTTTCACACTTATTTTTCACCACAATGTGATGCTCGGGCTATTAGGTGATCTTGGAGAATAGGGAATGTGTGACATATTGTCTTATGGTCTTCGTGAAGTATTTAGATGGTTTCTGATATTTACATTGATATTTTTTGAGTATTCATCTATTAAATTATTTAGAGTCATTTTAATATGAATAATGTTGTTGGGATGTCTTGATTTTATTCATGCATCATATAGTGAGTTGTTTGGTTATGGTTTTCTTGGTTAATAGTTTGATTATTAATCGTGAAATTGTCCCTCAAATTCAACGAAACACTTTAGAATTTATTAAAAACCCTTATAATCATGGGGATGTCGCATATGTCCATGCAATGGCTTGTTTTACTCTCATTCCAATGAGAATTAGTAGGTCATTATAGTTACAATGTTATATCAATTAGTTAATTATTTGTGTCATATTAGATATTTTGTCAATGTTAAATACATGAGTCAAAAAAAACATGTTATTATTACATATTATTTATGTAGTAATAATTCCATTATCTGCAGAATAGTATTCATGATTTAAATATATACAGTATATAGGTATCTATTACAATACCTCATATTTTAATATATGAAATGAAATGCACCCTTCATGGAGACTATAGGTCATAAGTACTGATGAATGCTACTTTTATTTCTATGTCATATTAATGGAATGAAGGCTAAAGGAAACATATGTATATTATAATTAAAGTGTAATATCTTTGTTATATATGTTTCCTTACATAATCAACTCCATCCTTTATACATTCCATTTATGGCATGAACGAGTCATATCACCTTGAGTGGGACGTACTCAAAAATTCCACAAATGGTATTATCTTATTTAAAACACATTAAAAGAATAACAGTATAATATAAATATAAATTAATGAATAATTTAGACAATGTATCTATAATATATTTCATATATAAATATATTTTCCATCATAATGGCCACCATCAATGATTATAGGGGAAAATCTGACAATCATTGTTTTGTGAGGTAGTAGTTTGTTGTTCATAGAAAGAGTATATTGGAATAAATTAAACCATGGTGTGTATAAGTGTAAAATGAAATATTGTACAAAAAACATTCACATATATTGAGAATAGTGGTGTTGTTTAAAAGGAAATTAATAAGAGATGGAAGGGTGTGGAGAAATAAAATAATGAACAGGTGCTTGAGAGGAGACCTTCCCACTAAATCGGGTACCTCATTTTGATTTGATCAAAAGGCATTATGGAATATCCTTCACCACATGGTATGTATTATTTTTGGAAGAGAATGATGTTGGGAGCATATTTTAGAAATCTTTTTTGAGACAATGGGATTTAGTGGTGTGAGTGTGTGGGTGGAGATGGTGGTATTTTATAAGATGGAGGAGGGGGACTTTAGGAATGTATAGAAATATTATATTATCATTAATAGATTTTCTAATTATAATACCTTAAAAGTGATATAGTTTGACTACTAGAAGAGGATGGGTCAAAATATTCTTGAAAAATATCCTTTATTCATGTTTAGGTCACAAATGTAACCTTATCTTTTGGATATCACCCTCAGTTAAATTAATTAACTCTTACCATGTATTGTTTATTTTGACACAATATGGTTAATATAAATACTATAAAAATCCACGAGAACCTCAGGAATATAATTAATGAGTAGTTTAACATAAAAAATGTTATTTTGTAAAATCTTGTATTTTAATGTCTATTATGTCATTAAATAAAATAGTTTTTATTTTAAAAACTCATTTCTGTCAATTTTGACACTATTTATTAAATTAATTTTTTTAAAATTCCTTAAAACATGATTCATTAGAAAAAATTACATTATATCAATGATAACATGTCATAAGAATACATAAATGTCAAGTATGGAATCAATTTTTTCAAAATAATTTTTTTAATATTTATGATAGAATTTATTTGAATCATTAATTAATAAGGTATTTACTGCATCATCATCGTGAAATAAGTATATTTATTTATATAATTTTTAAAAATTATAAATAAAATACCATGATAAAAGAAATTTTTTTATATTTATAATGAATTTTTAAAACTAATGGGATCATTTATATAACCGTATATTAAAATTTTTCTAGTTAAAAGATACATGTTTATGATATAATTATCTTTATATTAAATTAATTATCATAACATGTCATTATCAGACCCATGTGGCTCCCAATTGTCAAAAGATCTGAATAATGATTTTTTGGTTTTTCATGACTAATATAACAATATTAAGACATATGTTAAGGTAGTTTTATAATATCAAAATATTATTTTTACCTTTATTATTTTTATTTACGCTTTAACCGGGGTAAATAAAAAAATCACTAAAGTTACTATTCATAATGCCCAAAAACTAAAGGTACCGATGAAAATAATTTGGAGCTTATAATTCCAAATACAGAATCCATTTTTCCATATTCAGAACATAGATGATGGATGAAATAATTTAAATTTAATTTCTTTTTTCACAACCGAAAAATGGGTTCTTTTGAAGTAATATCAATGAAAATATTGAAATTTGTTTATATCTAATTTAATTGTGAAAATACATCCAATGAAAAAATGGGATTAAATAATAAAAACATAATCCAAGGATTATTTAACTAAAATTAAATGTACAATCTAACTATATAAAAAAATTAGATGAAAATGGAGTTTTGAAATAGAATGCATTATATTTCAATATTCATTACAATATGGATTTTATAAAAAAATCCAAAATTTCAACAAAAGAAAATTTTGATGTCCAAATTCCATATAATAATTTAATTTTGACATATATATCATATAAAAGTATTCAAAAATATATTTAAAATTTGATCTCCATCAAATTGTGTAAAAAATTACCTTTTAAAAAAAAATACTCATTTATGCTAAAAACATATTTTTATTCTTATATCATGTGTAGAAAACATATATTATGAATTATAAACATCATATTGAGTTTATATTTCAATTATATAATAAATAAATATTTATAGGATTTTATAAACACAATTTTTTTCATTTAAATAGGTTTTTATAAAAACCCATTATTTATATTCTATTGGATTTTATGTCCATTTCTAATAAATATGTTAACCAATGGATCATTATCTAAACTTGTGTAAAACGTATTTTCTCGATTAAATTAATAATATTAAATCCTTAAATTACAACATCTTGTTAACAATGTCCATGAATATTGTAATTTATCATGTACACTATTGAACAAATTTTTTTCTTTCATAAATCTCTAGTAAACTATAATATAGGCCTGTCATTCATATGATTTACTATGAATTAATCATATTTTATACTATATATAAGAGTTATTCAATAGAAAGATTTATTCATCATCTGTTAAACTATGTGTTAAAATCCTATCACTAGGATAATATTAGTCATGAAAAATTATTCTCAAAGAGCTATGAATGGACATTTTATGTTCTCTACTAGAATATTGGGTCCCCAAAGAAACCGTGACTTATCCATTCATAGTGTGTCATGATCTCTTATATTAACAAAATAAATCCAAACATCTATACATTCTAATTCACATATTCAATGACATAAATAAGGGTTTTGACATGGTTATCTCCTTATAAATGCATTTACAAGGATTCAATATACATGGTATATGTATCTCAAGTTTTCTAACTATATTTTCAATCCCCTATGAATACCTTCCACATCAAAAGAATTTATTTTAGTGTGGGTGTTTCTTCCTCATATAACTATTGTATAGTATTCATCTATGGCATAGTCCTCCTTCAAACATGAGTGAAAATGTAAATCATTTGGTTATCTAAAAACCCCTCTATATAGAATAGAATTATATACATAGAGTAGAAATCCTTTAAACACCAATAAAATTGAAAATTTTCATTTCAACACCTATGTTATAGAGTATACATGATGAAATTGACCTAATATGAATTCTATAATTACAGTATAGCCCATTTATATGGGATATAGAATTTATCTATCAAAAACAATTTTTTCTATAAAAAAACTATATTTATATAATGAATCATTAACAATCTAACAAGAATCACCTATTATCCACAACCTTATTTAAGATTAATACAAAAGTATTATTTTCAATAAACAGTACCAACATATTCCTCCATTGATATTTGTAGAAATTAATATTAAATTCAATAAACTATCCGAATTGAAAAGAACTTGTCGAACTCTATATATATTATTGAGAGTTAGTTTTTTTAATCCCAAAAGTGTTTTTAATATCCATAATGTATAATGAATGTGTTTCAATTAGTTATCCCATTCCTCCATGTTATGTGTAATGATATTTTAATAACTTTATATAAACAATACCAGTAACAAAATATATGATATAATAGAATAAATTTCTTACTAAATCATAATTATGGTTATTGGGATTTTATTCATGTGTTTTTTTAAATATACAATAAATATAAAAGATCAATTTTTTAATTTAGAAAAATAACATTAGAATATTGGAATTCAATCAGCATTGATTTGAGTGTTATTTTTAAAATGTGTGTAAAATAAACAACTATGTATTAAAAAATAAAATCAACTAAATTAATAAATTATTTCTCACAGACAAATTCACTAGGAATTCATGCCTTTACTATTACACTTTTTAAAGGAATTTATTATTACTAAATTATTTAGTTTCAATGAGTTAGGGTAATATAATCTGGAATGATAAAATTTAATTTTCCATCCTCTTATTATGATGACTAATACATTTATTTCAGTATGGAAAATTTATGGTATAATAAGACGTTATAACTAGTTTAAATATAAAAAATTTAAAAATTGTAAAAATACAAAAAAAAAATTAAAAAAAATAAATTCCAATAATATAGTCATGTATGTTTGTTTTAGATATATTTTTAAATGTAATGATATGAAAATCAACCTATAAATTAAAGAAATAAAAAATTATAACATCATGTAATTTCTATCGGTACAGCTATAGGAAAATTGGAATATTATATTGAACTTATTGGATTAAAATAAAGGACAAGAGAAAAAATATTTTTTAGCAAAGTATAATTAAAAAATCTATTTTATATTCAATGGGATTAATCCTCAACGATTTTAATTTATTAAAAGAATTTTTAAGAACATTATAGTGAAATGACTTTGGGAAAATAAAAAACCATGTTCTTGCGATTGTGATTGATCTAATGTTTTTGAAATATTTCAATTAAATTTTATAATGATAGTGGTGTGTTTTAGGAAAGAATACACATAAACTATGTATAATGAATATATTTGTATGTATTTAAAAAGGAAATTTTTGTATTTATTGATTTATATTTAATATAAATTAAATTATTTATTAGATTTTATTGATATATTAACATATATCAAATGTTAATTGAATTTTTATAAAAAATCCCAAATTTATTAATTTAAATGGTTATTTTTTATATATAAATAAATAATTTAATAATTATTAATTATATCATTCAAATAAATATTACTATAATTGGCAGTACTTGCATGGGGGTGTTAGAAGACCTCTATTTAGGGTTTATATTTGTACCAATTGAGACCACCTAGATTGAAGTCACAATAGTTTAAAAAACTATATTTTCTACTATAATTACATTAATTACATCCTCACACCCATAAATACTCACCCAACTACCTCAAATCCCACAATCACTATGAATATATTCTCCCATTCCCCTTGAATTTCAACATAGCTTCCTCAGTAGGCCATCATGTGCCTGATTTGTAAGCACCTAGTTCCACCTTACAAGCAATAACCCACCACCCTTCCCGAAAAAAATCACCATCCAAAGACTATTCCTACTTCACTCACAGTGTATCATTCCTAATATTATAGTACATCCCATTATCATTACAATAGATTTTTCAAGCCATCAACCCTTGAGTCTTTTATGGAAAATATTTATAAAATAAATAAGTTTCTGATTTTTTTTCAAATGATTAATTATTTTATAATAGGGATTGTTTTATTGGGACATGGGATTTGTTTTTATTTTCCAATTTTGATTCATAAAATTTGACCCCTAATATTGACAGAAAATATATGAATGTATTTTTTATTTAATTGGGATATCAATGTTTATGAAATAGTTTCAAAGATAAATTTATTTTACCTCCAAAATTATTATATTTATTAGAATTTACAATATATTATTTTTATTTAATATTTTTTACAATTTTAGTGTATATATTTCTCTTATTTTATTATTATAACAGTATTACATAATTTAATAATATAAATAATTCATTATATATATATATATAGATTATTTTTATAAAATATAGATTATAAATATTTTATCTAGAGTGTATACCTTTATATTATAATTTTTATATTTTTTATTCTTTATATTTTATAAATAAAAAATTAATTTAATAATTTTATAAACTATTATATGTTTGTATGTATATTTGTGTATGTCTCTCTATGTGTGTAATAAATCATATTATTTATAGTATTTTATAACTTTATTCAAATTTATACTATATATATTGACCTATCATCCTTAAGGATATTTTTTATACCAATTTATTAGTAAATTTTGGTATTATATAATAGTGTAGTAAATATAGTGCATACTGTAGTATTTATGTAAGATATTTTCAAAAAAAATTATTTTCTAAATATTATATGTTAAAATAACATTTCCTTAATTATAAATAAAATTATAAATACTATTTATAGATACTAATAGAATTTGAAGTTTTCTATTTTATGGTATTTCATAAACTTTATTATTTATTGTTTAAATATTTCAAATATATATATATATATATATAGTTATTTAGAAGTGATTGAGTGGTCTAATAAATATTTTTTTCTGAATAGTTTATATTCCATGTTAATTTATTGGTTTCTCATGTTTATATCAAAGAGATTTTGATATTATTCCATGGAATATACCATGTATTGGATTTAGTTTTTTTCCAAATAAGGAAGTATGTCATGAAGATACAAAGCTATAAATTTTAGTTTAGATATTATTGATATGTTTTTATTATACACAAAAAATAATGAATATTGAATTTTTTGATTCTATATGTTGAACTTGTTTGGGTATATAAAATATACAACATAAATGTAATAATGGTAGAGGAGATATATAATATAATGAAAAGGTATTAATGATTGTGATGTGATCCTATGAATAATTGTTTATTTAGTTTAGATTAAAATGGTCAAATGGTTGATTGTATACTTAAAGTCAAGAAATAAAGAGTATAGATTTTTTAGAAGTTGGAATATCCATCCAAGGAAGAAAAAATAATTGAATCCTTGGTTTAAGATAATGAATACCCTTTGGATGATTTTTTGAGATGATTTTTTGTTTTTTTTGAATTTCCTCTAAATATTTTGTTTTAAATGGTTAATAGAATATAATTATGTATTAATTTGGTGTGAGGTCTGATGGATTTATGTAAAAGTAGTGAGATCATATGAACTAACCCCATCCTAAATAGTTGATATCCTTTCATAAAAAGTAATCATATTTCATATTAATTTAGATTTAATTCTAAGGATATTGAAACTTCATCATATTTAAATTAAATCCCTCCATATGAAGCTATAACTATTATATATGAATTAATATTCCATTAATATGAATGGAGGAAACTTTTATAGAATAATTGAACGCTGTGGAATTTATGAGAATGATTATAAGTCATCTCATGGATCTCTATAAGTGATTTGGGAGTAAATTGTTTCATGAACATGGAAAAAATCCTTCAAACAATTCTATATTTATTTATGATAAATATAATTTATATTTTAGTAAATTGTAATTAATTTTGGGATGTTTCAACAAAAATAATCACGAATTCCAAAATAAAAATAACATTAATATGTTGCAATTCCGGATAAAATACAGTTGGGACTACATATTGAAGTTGTATGAGAGTTTATACGAATTCAATAACGCAAAAAAATATGCAACATATGACTCATTCTTGAAATTAAGAGCATATTAATTACGTTAAAATTGAATATAAATTCTTGGAAGTTATGGATATTTAATCTCATTAAATATCATGAGTCTTTTAAAGATTTTAATTTGGAATCTGATCATGATTTAAATATAAAATTTCCGTCAATATTTTAATTAAATGTTTCCATGTTTCATGAGACATATACTGTTAACAAATATTACTATATGAAGTAACGACACCTTGAGATGATGAAGGATATATTGATACAGTTACAACTTGTGAACATATTTCAATGTAGGCGGAGATTAAGGATGAGGACAAATGATACAACTGTATCATAGAAGGAGATCAAGTGGGTTTTTAGATTATACTAAGTGGAATCACATTGGCTATGAGTACCATAACATGAATGGAGAGAATTAATTGTATTACTCTTAATATATAGAAATATCTCATTCATGGATTGTGTGATGATGGCGGGTCTAGTATTAATGATTGGTTTTTAGAGAAAAAAGGAGTATAAAAAATCTATAAACCACATAATGTAGTATAAAAACCATTTTTTGATATATAGTATATAATAATGATATTTCATATTACAATAGTGTTATATTTTTCAATTGTAATAATTTCCAATAATAATGGAGGAATATATTTCTTTGGGCTAATAAATTATGGTAAATAGAATGGTTTTTTGGATGAAAAACTGAAATATTGGTTACCTTGTCTTTTATTTACTCTATAATCTCGGTGAGGATAAGCGAAAAAATAACCAAATGATTGAGGCATTAATCATTAAATGATGTTAAAATACAAACATGATATTATTTTAAACCTTATCACTGATTATCCCCCTATTATTGACCCAATAAAACTAGGCACTACAGTTTCCATAAATGATAACCAACTATCCTCTTGGTGTATGATTTTTATGTTATTTTAATAGATTTATATGAAGTTTAGATTTCAGAAAGATAATGATATTATTTAAATATGGGACCAGTACACATCCTTAATGATGCTAATGTAGAGGAACTGAAAAAATTAAGGAGAGTAACGTAATTTGATTTATGGAAATTGAGAATGATCTTAAATAAAATGATTTAAATATCAATAATTAGTGTTTCAAAATGTGCTAACTACTTAACTACCAAATCTATTAAAGTTGATTCCTTTCAAGAAAACATTTTAATCAGTATGGGGTGTGAGAAAAATTATTCACACATTAAAATTAATTATATCAACATCTAATCAATGATTTATTGATGAAAAATTAGAAATAATTTTAGAATTTTATATTTTTGTTATATAGGAGCATCCTGATGAAAAAAAAGAGTAGAAGATGAATCTAAATAATTGAAAAATGTAAGAAATGTGAAATGAATATTTCTCTCATATATTTTATGTATGTGATGGAATAATTAATTTCATATTAAAATAAAATATCATTCTTAGTAAAAAAATATATATGAAAAGGTGTGTTATTTAGAACGCAGTGTTAGAAGTAATTTTTGAATAAGTTTTCCAAGATTTAAAAAATCAATAAAAAATATAATAAATGAAAATAATGTTCAGATTAATACTAATTTAAAAATAAAAAAATTGATAAATCCTTAAAATAATGAAAAAAATTGATGAATAAAAAATCATGTGGTTGAATAATGATTATGAAGATATTCCAAGAACGGTTGAGGATGAGAATGATTCCCTAAATATAATTTTTTCATAGCATGATCTATCGTTATGAAATGATTTACTAATGAAATATGGAACATCCAATATTTTTTTATTTAATACCATTCCCACATAATATTTTAATGAGACTCATGGTACTAGGAATAATCAAATCTTGGATAAGAATACTACGGAATAATTCAATTATTAACCCACTACAAGATCATTTAAAGAGGAAAAGCAGATTATAAATAAATATATTTATACTACTAAATTTAATATAATATAAAATGTATTAAAATAATATCTTAACGTGTCTGGATGGATATATATGTCACTAAATATATCAAATGATTATGTTTGAGTATCTAGTAGAATCAAAGCCCAAGGTGATCAAAAAAATATTAATTCCAATCCTAAACAACCAGAATATATATTTGGATCCAAAAAATTGATATTTAAATGATGGTAGTTCACTAGTTATTTTTGGTGATAATAAATGTTTGGGTACAATATTATTAAATGTTTTCATAATTTCATCCCTTAAAATGAAACTAAATGGTCTGGTTTTTGTGGGGGAGAACTAAAGAAAGAAGAAACCAAATTAAATAAAAGAATATTTCATAAAATTGGAATAATCTACCCAATGTGATGATATTTGATTTCATAGAATATTTCATTGAATATTAATTGGCATGTCATTACATTAAATAATTTATAAGGTTAAAATAAAATCAATAAAACCATTTTAATACATTAAAGTATAGACCCATAATTAAAAAGGAAACAAGTAGTAAATGAATATTAGTCTATTATAGGTGGTAAATAGAATAGTTTTGTCGAAATCTGTGATCCCAATAATTAAATGAATAAAGTGAAATATGTTTTATAAAAAAGGGTATGATTTTTCGTTTAGTAGAGGAGAGGTCAAAACATTAATCATTTGACATGAATTTCATTTCTGAGGAAAATAAGCTATAGAATCAGAAATTGTTATTAAAAATAAAGAAAAAAATGATTAGTTATATAAAATGATTTCATAACGGATAAGTGGACAAGTTTGGAATTAAATAGAACCTGGTAATATATTAAGTTATTTTTAAGTTGAATGATAGCATGTATTTCAACCTAATATTGTGTGAAATGGATATATTGAATTGTATAGTTTGTTATGTATAATAGTTAATCATAAGAAAAATTATATGAATATATAACATTGTGAATAAGGATATTTCACATAAAATAAATGAAAAGGATCAAAATGTATATGTTTTCAAATTATGTTTATAAAAATGAAAAACAATGAATATTATAGCATGAGGAGTCCACCGAATATCAAATATGTAAATAATTGATGGTCATCATTAAAATATATTTTCCGATTTTTAATTTATTATTGAATATCCATGATAATGAATCATTTATTCAAAAATATTTTTTTCCTTCATAGAGAAAATTTTAAGGTGACGAAGAAAAAGAGAGTACTCAATTAGGTTTCCATTTTTTCAAAGATAATGAAATAATTCAACATGAAGTGTTCCCTCAAGCACAATTAACATGGGTAAGGTGAATCCCTTGAGGTTGAGTACGCAAGAAAAATAATTTAAAAAAAATCAAAGTGTTTATGAATATTGAATATTGACATCCCAAAAGAATGTTGGAGGGTATAATCATAAAAAATTATCAAATAACTATATTGAATAATTTCAAGCATGTTATTAGGGATTGGTTATTTACAAAAAATGTTTACTTTAGTATAATGACACTGAAATTTATAGCATTTTTTTAATATATGAATTAATGACATTTCATGATAAAACTATTTGAACATCCCCAAAAAATGATAAATTAAAAGTGATATCACAAGATAATTAAATTAATGCTTAAATTTTACTAACTATTTTTATCAATACTATGTTTTGGAAAGTGGACATAAAATTTAATGACTAACAACTAATTTTAGAAACACATATCATGTCATCATCATATAAATATTTTGATGTAGCCTATAATTCATTACTGTATATGGAAAAAATTAACGCTCGATGAATTAAGAATATATTTTTCATGATGATGAAATCTATTAATATATTTTAAAATTTGATCAAGATGATACAATTTTAAATGAAAAAAATGAAGAAGATGGAATTTTTTCTTGATAAAAGAGTATAGATTGATTCAAGAAACAAGAAAAATGTAATATTTAATGTGATGATCATTAATATTTTGATAATCAAATGATGACTTGTATGTGGTATTCTCACAAAATATATTCACATAGTTTAGATGTTTTTTTAGATATTTGAGAATTATTACTATGGATGAAAGATGATAGATAATTTTTTTGAGAATATGGAGAAACCACTAGTGGAAGAAAAATATTGAAATATTTTATTTTAGGTGATGAAGAATCATTGGATGATGATTTGAGATTATTTATAGTGTTTGAGAATGAACTATAAATATTAGATATGTTTTGAGATGAATGGGTAACTAATTTAAATTTTATCTAAAAGGGATGTGAGGTGTATTGGATTTTAAGATAACTGGACTATTGAAGTGAAATATTATTTCACAAATAGTAGATAACCATTAATACACTTCCATAAGCTATAATATGATGTTGTGTGGATTGAATATAATATTAAGAATCTTGTCTTCATATATGAATGTATTTCATATGAATGAATAAATCATAAAAAATAGTCGATAAACATTTCAATATAAGTGAGTATCTATTCAAATAATAGTGGATCTATACATATATTTCATTAATGATATTTCATATAATTTGTCGCATGAATCCATATTTTTGATTTTAGACAACATGGGTGACTTGTGTTTTGATAAATTTCAATATCACAAAGATGAATTTACCATATATATTTATATTTTATAGTTTGTTAAATGGGAACTAATCATATTCAATAGTTGTGATATTAAAGTATTCAAATGTCATAATACTTTATTATTTGTCTTATTGAAGTTCATGGAGAAAAACAAAACTACTCAAAGAAGATTCTAGAGTTCTAGGATGTGTAACTTGAAGTAAGTAACCATTCCTAGTAGAAACAATGCATACATCAAGGAATAAACATAATAATTCATGTAAAATATTAATATATAGATATTGTAGAGATTAAAATGATTGAAACATCTTGTATTATTTTGATATTTTAATTAATACAATGAATAATAACTCGAACTAGAAAATATGTTATTGATTTGAATTATAATATCATATATTACCATCAGTTTATAAATAATAGAAATAAAATATAAAAAAAAATCTGGTTCCCTGACCCACACATTATAGTTTGCTAATAAAACACATATTTATTAAATACATGATTTTATACAAAGTGGGATAAGACAAGATAGTAATTACTAATTCAAATAATTTTCATAACATAAACATATCAAATAAAAATAATATCACAATCCCACAAATGGACGGTTTAGTATCTTCTAGGTTTAGCTATGTAAGGAATTATTTTACAATACTTATCAATGATTATCTATAATCGAACCACATTAGAACATTTTCTATACTCCTCTAGGTAATACTGATCTTCATAAAATATGGTATAAAAATAATAATGGGGTAAATTAAACACTTCGTAAGGGAAAATGATCAATATGGAATCAATTGTTAAATCGAAATCATATAGAAAATTATATGTAGGAGATAAGTGACATATTATAATGATTATTAAAAAATAATAGTTTTCTATAATTCATGGTTTTTGGACATGAAATATTAAATAAAAAACATCTACCATGATATAAATGTTTTTTATAAGCATGAAAATATTACATAAGTGAAAGAAATCATTTTTTCATGGAATCCTAAATATGTGTAAATAATATAGTGCATGAAAATATTGGAATAAGTCAAGGCCCACTACCATGACAATAAGATAATGTGTTCTAGGATAATTTCATATGACCTATAGATTATATATAATAAGATGGAAAAATTACTCAATGTATTATAGGACTCTTTAATTCAAGAACCGCCTATCAAATAATGAAAATTAATTACATTTCTTTTGCAAAATGGGAAATCATTAATCTTTGAAAAAACACATAATTATCCAATGTAAAAAGTAACATGATTCATAAAAACATCTATAGAACATTCAATAATCCATCTAGAGGTGGATGGTGAATTATTTCAAGAGAATATATCATGAGGGTAACATAATGAGATTTAACGTTACTACATAAATGATAAATAAATATTCAAGATCATTGGATAAATCCATTTGTTGAATAAGTGGAAATATACACATTTATATTAAAATCCATACGACCAATGCTTATTTGGAAATATAATTTATAATATAGAGTGGAGGATTCATAAAAGATAATGGTCGTAATGATGTCTGAATGTGTGGACATGGATAAAAAGAAAATTTTGTTTTTCATTGAAAATAATTTCAACCTTGTCATAATAAAAAAATTACAAGTCCATTTATAATGTAATTTTCAAAAATAATAGGTGATTGTTTTTAAAAAATGTACTTTTTGTATGGAAAATTTAATAATGGGTCCATTAGAAGGATATAAATTGTGTCATTTGGAATTGTATAGTGGAAGAAAAAACAAGTGGCCATGGAAGGAAAACCATTTTAACATTTTAAAATACAATTAATGAAATACAAATTTCTAAAAAGGGATAATAAAATATTATTTTGAGAAGAGGATATAGGAAATATGAAGGTCACCGGACACAACACATAGTTAGATTGAAAATATGAAAGATTAAATAATAGGTAAAGGAAAATATATAGATGAAAAAATGATTCCTTGATGATTTTTTAAAATGATTTTTAAAATGTAATACATTTATATGGAAGGGATTTTTTATGGTAGAAAATTTTAATTTGAAGTTACATATTAACCATATAGAAGGAAAATGGAACATATAAAATATAAATCATAATGAAACAATAATTTTATTATATTTTTATAATTTGAATCATTATAACTCAATGATATTATTTTTTAGTAAAGAATATATTCTATATATTTAAAATTAGTTTAATCGAAATCCCTTTAGTATAAAACTTGAGGAGGATTTCTAAATTAATGGATTGTAATTAATTGAATGATAAAATATACTCATAGGGTCATTAATACACAAAACATAAAAAATATTTTAATAAGGAATTCTCCTCAATAATTGAAAAGTGAGATGAAAATACAATAGAAACATCCTAATTCATGAAATAGGTAATATAATCAATTCACTATGGATACCCCAAATATTTTTACATGAACTAATCCACAACATTGTTGAAGGGAATTATTGATCCCCACAGGATGGTGAAAAAAACTCATGTATAAAAAACAAAATGGAATCAATTTCCCCAATCTGTGTATACAACATGGAATATATATATACATATATGAATCAAACAAAATTGAAAACCACAAAGAAACATATACCATTTTGAAAAAAATATAATCTATACAAATCAATGAATTTAAAACAACCGAAAAATAAAAAAAAAAGAATGTTAGAATAAAGACATTTACTCCATGGGATAATGTTAGTAACATCCCACCATCTGACCATCAACTACCCATACCTTACATAAATAAGCCCCAACACCTCATTATGACACATTAGATTTTCATGTATAAAAGGACATAACCATGTCAACAGATCACTAAGGAGGTGTGAATGGTATGATACACACACACAATATAGATCACCACATTTGTGTTCCTTATAAATTATCTATATACACAATCCCAATAATCTGATGTTAATGAATATTTGGAAATTTAAATGATGATATTGATTATATGTAAATCATTGTAAACATTTACCTCGTACCATAGTTCCAAAATATGCTAGGGAAAAATTTAAAATAATGATATCCACAATATTTTATCAATATCATAGAAAATGTATCATCATTGGATGAATAAAAATCCAAGGCATAATGGAAATAATGCCATTGAGAAAAACAATTGAGGCTAGCATATTAATCATACCATAATCTCTGACTTGTGTGAACTGAATTTCTTTATGCGACATGACAAGGGATGATATGAAAATATATTATGTTTACCCTTGATAGTGAAATGGATGATATCCCCAAGATACACATTATATATAAGTACCCTAGGATTCTGAAGTGTTGTATTTTCCAAATCATTCCAAAATAGATTTTCAAAATCCATTTCGAATAACCCTTTTATAGTATAAAACTGTTTTTGATAAGCATCATTGAAACCCATTTAACAATTCGTCAAATATTATATTTCCATTACCCCAAACTATAAAAAAATACAACTTTTATAGAAAATACAATTACACACACAAATCAATCATGCTAATTTATTTCATAATCAATTTTTAAAACTACAAGAATTATAGTTCATTCTAAAAATTAAAAAGAATAAACTACTTACTTTAAATTGGGTAAAACACAACACATAATGGGATCAACCAATACAAAAATAAAATAAATGAAAATTAAATTGGATCTAATAATGATTACCACACATCAAATTCATAATCGGTAACGATTGATAGCCTATAGAGGGGTTGAATAATACATAACTCTCTAAACAAGAGTGGTGAATCGAAACCAATAATAGGGTCGACCTCAATGAAAATTTCCTAATAAATATAGATAGTATAAAACACACCACCATAAGGTAAAAATAACACAGTAAAATAATAATTTCTTACCTATTTTAAATGAAGAAAAAAAGTGTACTTACTGAGAGAAAAGAGACATAGACACCAAGGAGATCAACCAAAAAAATTATAGATCCGAAATTTGTGATGACATGAAAAAATTAGTAAAAGAGCATATAGTTTGAATTAGGGAACATCATGAGAGAAATAATAGGATTATAGATTACAATGTGATAAAAAACATCATGTAGACAATTATTTATGTCATGATTCCATGATAGATTTAGTGAATCATTTTTTGTTATATATATTTTTAAAAAAGAATCATATCGATTTATGGAAACCTAAAAAACAACTTACTTACGTGAAGATGTTTTTTATCCTATAATATTTTCACAAACTTAATTGAAATCACTACATCTAACTAGAAATGTGTCCATATTGTGAATTATTTTCATACTGCGATTGTGTCTTGCATGATGTTTCCAGTCTAGGTCCTAGAAAAACAAAAACAAATTCATGGACCCTCCATGATGGAAAAATTAATAGATGTTGAACATTTAAAGATCATTCCTTTATATGAAGGATGTGAAAATATCCCCAAAAAAGACTTTTTATACCTAGAGAGGCATGGTAATGAAGGGTACTCTAAAAATAGGTGAGGCCAATACTCCCTCACTAAGGATTTATTCTACCAAGTCTCATCGGAGTCTAATCTATGTCAACTTAACATACTACCAATGTGATATAATTTACCAATAATACATTCACCCAGTAATCAATGCTATCTAGTCGCTTCTCCATACTATAATATCTACCTCTAACTCGATCACTTCCCAACCTAAAATAGGAGAGTGATTAGGATGGTACTTCCAAATATGTGATACATATAAAATATCATGATTACCTATCAACTTAGAGGATAAGAAAAATCAATACACAACATCAAAAATCGTCCTAGTAACCTAAAATGGTCAAACATCACATAGAGACAAATTCTCTTATTTCTAAATCTAACGTTAACCAAAATGAAGACACACATTCAAGAAAACCTGATCACCTATAGAAAACTATAATAGATTGTGTTGAAAATCAAAAATCATTTTCACAGAACACAATTTGATGAACATATGTGTATGTATATCCTAAATCCTCTCTAATTATTATTAAATAAGACTTACTCCCAAAAAATATTCACATCCCATCTATTCCCAACTGATCTGAGATCTTCATATGTGATAGTAAAAATCCACAACTGGTTCTATTCTAATAAATTATTGGTTTATATTGTTATATAAATCCTAAATCTAACGCATATAGATATCCGATGATCTTACAAAATCCCAGTCGTATACAGAAATATTATCCCTCAAAATCTATATAGAATACTCAATGTGACATTATTTCATTAGATCATATGTTTTACTGATCATGACTGGAGTGGAGGTTATATCTTATAGTCTTATCATGAACTGAGATGTATACCATGGATACCTATACTATATAATAGCACAGGGAACCCAATGTAACCTCAAAACACCGTACACATATACCTAACCTAAATCATCAACCATTTAGTGGGCTAGATCAAAATAAAGTATGTATAATTAGTTATCAAATCAATCACCACCCAAATATAGTTATTACATGTATGAGTTCATGGAAATCAAAAAATGTTTTTAATGTACACCTCACCCCATTTAAAAATTAACACCAAATGAGGAAAAAGAAAACCAAAATTTTGTAGATTGTCTTCCTTTATCTGTAGAAATGTGTAACAATGAGACACATAATCTATAGTTTCTTATATCATACCCAGTAACCAAAAACACCATTTTATGTCATAATACATCTCCACTGTTCCCTAATGAATGTAACCTGACGAAACATGAATTCAATAAAACATTTATTTCAAATCAGATGCAAGATGACCAAAACATCCCCAGAGTAAATAATCCATCAGAATGGAGAGAAAATCCAAAAATGTTATTCTCTTTATAATGGGATTCTCTAATTCATATAAACTCAACCACTTGTTATATAATTGGTAGAATATACTAATCTGGAATGACTGGAAGTGAAAAATAGTAAGAACCATTACTAAATTTTTTTTCTAATCAACCCGATTCAAATTAGTGAAGTGTTCCTTCAGGTTCCACTCATCTTTCAACAAGAAAAAATCGTGCAATGGTACATTTATACTAAGATAATCTATGAAAATATTCCCCATACTTGGGGTGTATGTGAAGTGAATGTAAAAATATTGATGGTACTCTAACAAAACCCTCTATTTTTGATTCAAGTATTTCTTAGAAAATATTTAACTCGTACACTTATGGATAAAAAATATAATGAATCTCTCCAAAAAATAAAAAATCTCTTGCACATAAAAATATGGATATCTACTAAAAGTTATAAATCATTCGTGGATAATTTTTTCACAAGAAAATGTAGTTGAATAGAACTATTGGACACCACATTATCATTCTACACTATCAAACAAGTTAGAACAATACCATATGTATTACAATAAACCAAAAACCCCTTATTAGGACCAGGTATGTTCAAAATATGGGATGATGTCATATGTCATTTCATACAATCAAACGAAGTCTGACACTTTTCATCACATATGGTTGTCACCACATTTATGGTAAGAGATTTTAGTGGTGACAAAAACATTAATAAACCCTTTATGAACAAAAAGTATTATATTTAAATACCATGATATATTTTTATCTCAATTTAATTTCATTTATACTAAAATGATAAGAAAATTTTCAAAATATTAGGATCAACTGACAACACATTCATCGAAATAACATGTCTAAAAAAATGATACTTATTATATCCAAAATATAAATTTCCAAAATGAGAATAATTTTACAAGATTCTCTTAATCTTCAAATACATATTAAAATGAATCTTGTTCTCTCTATTGAATCTAGAAGAATAAATTTTTCTATGAAAAATACCTAAATTTTTCAAGATATTAATTAAATATCTAATATGTTATATCCATATATATTGAAGGAGTATTTTTAGACCAAAAGGAATCCCATGATATTTTTAATGGTTATACATGATCTTCAAATCCATATTAATTATACATGACAGTTAAACCATAATTATATGATATCCTAATCGAGTATTTGATTTTTAAATATATTTTCCCCTTTAACTAGTCAAATAATTAATCCATAGGGTGAAATGATACATATACATATCTTTCATTTGATTAATATTCTGATATTATATTCAAAATTTCTACACATTACAATCCATCATGGAAAATAGCATTGGGTATTCCCATTGGGAAACAATATGTTGAATGTAAACATTCCTAATCAGATCATCTGACTCAATCTTTAGCAACATCATGTATGATGGTTATGTAAGATAAAAAGGTTTTATATTGGTTTTATTACTCATAATGGATAAATAATAAATTATTCACATATCTCTATAGGAATAATGAATGATTCATCTAATAATACATTACAGAAGTCCCTAAAAACCCTATAAATATCACCAAATTAGGGAACATCATTGGGATTTATTTTTGTAATTCTAGACAAAAAATCCAAAGTTATTGGTGGAATGGTACTGCAAGACTAGACCTCAATACCCACTCACTATGAAATTACATTTCGATATCATATTAATCTAGGAATTTGGAATGACTACGATAATAAAAAAATTCATCCCTGTGATAAAGGTCATAATGTACCCTGATGATGAAATCAAATATATCTAGATCTTGAATAAGGGAATTTATTCCTAACTCCAAATAATACACCAATAATAAAAAAAATAAACTAAAACCACTTTACATTCATTTTTCTATGTGCATCAAATATCTCGATGACAGTGGAAACATGATCTGTTGGATGATTTAAAAATTAAATTAAATAAAAACATATAAATGAGTAAGATCAACCACTATGAAATAAAGTCTTCACTATATAAGATGGAAAAAAATGTTACATCTCATATTCACTAGTCCCAAGTCAACCTCCACTAAAAACTCATCCATTAGGTAATGGTCTTTTACACTCATGTCATGATGATATCTCCATGTGGAATTTTATGCTTATAACTATGATACAATATCTGTTGTATTTACTGATTTGTGACCACAATAAGGTGAAAACATAGCCTGAGAGAATTACTATGGATAATCATAAAAGTGAAAACCATTTACAGTATTCATTGGTGAAGAATAGGAACATCTATTGTGTTTGACCTTTCTATTATAATATTGTTTTAGGGGAACAATATTAGCTATAATTGATTTTTTTGGAATAGGGTTTTTTCTAAGAAACACAAAATTTATTTTTATTATTATAATGTAACTTCCTCTTCTTTTATTATATTCCATTAAATCTATCACTCAGTGTTAGAGAAGGGTCAAAGAATCTAATCTTTTTATTCATTCTCATATCAACCATACTTTATCTGCCCACCGTGTCTAAATAGTTTTAATTATTTAATATTAATAAAATATATTTTATATCTAGTTGAAAATCATGTAGGTAATATTAATATTTTAGTAATCATTCTTTAGCATATTTTTAGAAAAATACCATCTGTGCAAATTGATCAGTGTAATATGATAATGAACACTCTCTGCACATATAAAAGATGATATACAATACATTTTCCTTGATAAAATAGTCTTAATATAACTAATTGGGAAATATGTTCTAAAAACCCTTCTAGTTGAAGCCTAGGTTCTATTTACCTGCACCAAAAAATGCCACAATCTATTACTCATAACATCGAGTCTTAATTGATCATACATAACCGTGATATTATTATGTTTATATATAATGTAAATGATATAATAAATGTTAAAAATACAGTCTTCGAACTCTCAAGGTTCATTCATATCTATAAATGAAATTATATTCTAATATAGCAACTCATGAGAATGATCCCTTTCTCGGCTATTTCATAAATGATCCTTAGTATCTATATTCTAGAGTTTTGGACCATTGTGTTTTACAACCTAAACAATAATTCCTCATCTTTAAACATTATATAATCTTGATTTATGTCATTTATTTTATTTCATTTCATGTTGAGGATATTTTTATGATTTGAGTTTTAGAGAAATTCGCCAGAAATATTACATAAAAACTCAAGATTTATAATGTAGACACTTCTACTCAGGATCCATTTTGTTATAACAAATGTTTTAAAAGAAAGAATATTTCATTTCATATTTAATCATCATAAATTTTCTTTGATACCATCATTGAAAATATTCTTCATTAAATCCTATGAAAAAAATTCAAATACATATGATGATTACAAAAAGTTTAATAAGGGATACATATAGAAAAAAAACATCCTTGGGAAAACATGTAAACCATGAAAACATTAAAATAAAGTAATAATTTTCATCATTTAGAAGTAGTAAATACTCTTCGAAAAATGTAATCTCATTTAGTACCATTTTTTAATAAAACTATTTCAATAAAACCCATAGAAATCACATATAACATATAAAGGTATCTTTGGACATAATAATACTTATATGGTATAACCATATTGTTAGATTACACACATATCAAAAAAATGTAATAACCATTTTACCGACATCCATAACAAATGCATTGGATGTTCTAACGTAACCACCAATCCATGGTTTACAACAAAACCACCCATATTAAGTTCATCGTGTAACCACATGAGTTTGGTTTATCATAAAACCACCCATATTTTATGTTGTACCAATATATAATCATAACCTATCAATTATTTCAGTTATCAACATTTCAATCATATAATTTCACTGTCAATCATAAGAAATCATTTGTATATATTGGAACATCTAATACACATTCAAAACTATTTTCAATATCAATATACATAAAAATGTAATTATTGATTTATTTTTATTTTAAAAACATTATGTCTTGTAGAGGATTCCAAATATCAAATAATGGACACAACATCAATGAATTGGTTTTTTCCATACAAGTTAAAATGAACATTCCATTTCATGTTTTTCAAAATATTACGTATAATGAAATGAACATGGTAAGCTATCAATGGTCCATGTGATCGTAATTCCATTATATCATAAATATTATTCATTATATAACAATTAATTTTATACATCTGTTATACTCTTAAATCAAGAAACTTATAAATGGTTTGATAAAAATAACAATGTTATAGTCGTGGAGATGCTATGTCGTACATACACATGAGTGACATTTCAATTTCTCATTGATCATTATGAAAATAAGGTAATTATTGTTTTAAATTCAAAAAATTATAAAAATATTTAACATAATAATAATCATTCAAATATAATAATATATAGCATATAAGTGATGTGGTGAATAAAAACAACTCATATCGCTTCATGGAGATGATAGTTCACACATACACCAAAACAATGTTATCATTTTTATGTCTATATAATGTATGGAACTATTAGATATATTATTAATTTAAAATGATTAATATTTCTTGATCATTATATAAAAATATTATGTCCATCATGATGACATGTACTGAGAGACGTTAACTAAAAATGAACTATATCGGTTCGTAAGACGGTAGTTCGCCGTACACACGAACGAATTGTCCATTCCCCATTTTTTAAAATTGGAGATTGTCTTTGGTGATCATATTATCCAAATAAAATCTCATTACATTAATTATTGATTATTTATTAGTTCCTCATGGATTAATTATATTTATATAATGTGGAATAAGATGTCAAATAGAAACACTTAAATGAAAAAATTGCCTTTCCTTTGGATGATAACATTTTTTAACTCTTTAACACATCTATGGAGGGTGTTCTACCAAAACTATGTCCATAAGAATGTGAGGAGGGATTATAGGAAGGGGATGTGGTATATTTTTCATGAACCAAAAGGTTATGGAAGTATGACTAATAGAGTTGAAGGGGATCCTTTTTGTAGGATAATGGAGGGGCACCCATGGAATTATTAAAAGTATTAAATAAATCGGAATTCAATTTCAAATCAAAATGGTTCCAAACTCATTTATGTAGAATATACGATGATTTTTTGTATCAATATATTCATAAAACGTGAATTGGAAATGTTTTGAATAATTGTTAATCATTATCATATTGTTTTATCCGGTTTAATCTTGTTGTTTTATCATGTAATATACACCTTGAGTGTTAAAATAATTACCAAATCATAAAAAACGTCTAATGATTGAGACATTAATGAAATTTTTTATCTTATATAATTTTTCTTTTCAATGATTGTATTATTATAAATTTTATATCATTTAATTTTATATTTATATTTGATGATATGAATTATGTAAATTTTGACCATATTTATTACTATATATTTTTTAAAAAAATACTAATAATATGATGCCAATGAATAAATAAATTAACATATCAGTAACATGTCAATTAAACAATAATATTTTTCGATAGCATACAATATTTTGAATTAAATTTATTTTAATATTTTGAATATCATTTATTTGATTCATTCATTAATAATTTTGTTATTGTGTAATCTTTGAGTTATAATTACATTTAATTATGTAATTACTAAAAAATATAAATAACTTTAAATGATGTATGTAATATTTTTATATTTCTAATGACTATTTATAGAAAAATATATCCCATATATAACTCAATATTATAATAATTATCCTTCTAAAAAAATATTATGAGAAATGACTATTCATTGAATTTAAATTATAAATGCATTGAAGTCATCAATGTGGCTCTATGTAGTCCAAAAATCGACCAAAGTTGGATCATTGATGGAATACAGTCATTAAATTCATTTTTTAAAAATTTTAGAGTAGTTTAAATTTATTATAATAATATTAATGCCTTTAATTACCAGATTTACCTTCAACCATTGAAATAGAATTTATTAATACTGTTATTATTCATAATGTCAAAAATTTAAAGGGAAATATTTACATAATTGAGACGTCTTCTTCCAAATATGGAATCCCTTTTTCTAAATACATAATTTAGTGACCCTACCTTTTCATACATTATTATTACATCATTATTATGATAAAAAACATAATTGAATTACACTACGGGGAACCAATGGTTTAGTGTCTTTAGAAAACTAGGTCCAAGATAACTTTTACATCATCAAGTATAAACATTTATTTAATTCCTTTTTCTCTAGCTTCTTATTGTATCTTGAACTCTCCTTAGTGCATGTAGTCACCTAAGGACAAACATCAAAAATACGGTGATCTAAATTCCTATTAAGTGGATATAAATGAACAATATATCAATGGGTGAGCATTATCATAACATAGTCAATGGATCTTGAACATGAGTGGAATCATTAATAAAAATTTATAAATGTGGCAATGAATAAAAAAATAAGACATAATGTTTTTGTGGTTAACTAACAGACATACTTTTGAAAAAATCTATAATATGTTTCACACATCATTTCACATTAACTAACGATATTCATCACTTTACACAATGTATTGGATCGCTGTATAATTCTAGGCACACCCATTACATTCAGATATTCATATTGCACTATATAATTCCAGGTCAACCTGTCACTTCATAACATTACAATTATTAAGCATTCCACATTGAACATATATCAAAAAATTACATAAATAACCCATGTAAAAATAATTGTATTCATCTCATATGAACATATTGATAATCATTGGGTTCTTAAATGAATGTGGGAATTACATATTTTTTTCAATAACTATCATCATTAAGTGAGAAATAAAAGGTGTGTTTTGGAAAGAAGTGTTTTTTTGGAAAACATTTTTTGAAGTAATCTCTATAAGAAAACACAAATTTTCCAAAAAGGTATGTAAATGTTGAATAAATTTTTTTTAAGGAGTGGCAATACCAAAAATGGAGTGAAAGAGGGAGAACCTGAAGAAATAATGTTGTGTTCAAGAATTTCCCCTTACCTTCTATCTGAATGATTTATCCACTATAATGTTTTCTATATCAACATTAGATTTGATAAATAAAAATTCCAATCATTTAGTACATTTATATGGTCCATTATGGTTTCATTATGTTATTTTATGGGGATTTGGATGAGTTATAGGGTTTAAATATATTGTTTGACAATGTTCGTTTTTTATTGTCTTCATGACCAGTTCACTTGAATTCATAAATGGAAGTTCGTGTTGCACATGGGTAAACATTCAGAAGTAATGTTAAATGTTCATAATGTTATTAATGGAGTTTTAATGATATTATAATGACTTGAGTTATATACCACACAGTTGAATCATTAGTTAAAATTTAATGATGATCAAATGGGTAAATTCGTGTGACTTTTCGAGCACAACAAACTTCTTTTTTCTAATCATGTAGTAAAATATACATAAGTTAGATCTAGAACATTAAATAGGATATAATAAATATAATATAGTTTGGTTCTTCAATAAAATTGGTTTCCTGATCAGATCTGAAGGTGGTGAAGGATAAAACATGTTGTTCATGAAGGTAATAAATTAATACCACACGAACAACATTTTCTTTTCAAAAATAGATATTAGCGGATAAGGGGGTTGGATGATATATATCAAATTAGTATATTACAATTCTAGTATATTTGAGATACTGGAGTTGACATACCATGCTGATGTTGTTATGTGGGAAGATATTATAAAAATTACTTGAAATTGAAAGGAAAATAATGGAAAATAGAGAGAGGGAAATTACCCCTTGAGTCCTCCTCTTGAGATCCTCCTTAATGAACATCGTCATGGTCTTTTGATTAAACATAAATAACATGGAAGTGGGAGAGGGGATAGAGAGGATTCTTGGGTAGACATTAGACAAGGCTTGAAGCTATAGAGGTGTGATGAAATGTGGGTGTGAAGGGTGGTATTTATAGAGGAGTGGAGAGGGGATTTTATAATATTTTAATCATTAGCATATTAATTTATGCGAAGAAAATAAATAGTGATGATTATATGACCAATAATAGTAAATATGTAATGTGAGTTCGAGATTTGGGTTATTACATAACTTTTGATGTTAAGAATAGTGGTTTTAGATTATAATGTATTTATATGGTACATTAATGTATTTTACTATTTACCAATAATTCAGTATTTCAAAAACATCCCAAACATTCACCATTACCATTTTTGTCCTGTGGAATACTAAAATGAATTACATTTTCTAAAAATTATTTCCTAAATATTACTAATTTAATTTTTAATTAAAATCACAACATACATGAATAATATAGTTTTAAAACCTTATTTTACTTATTCCAATACATAGCTAGATCATACATTCACTTAAATACTACATATATATTGTCATATGTGAGGTTAATATTCATATGGGTATATTACAATTTATAAGGGTAACATTACTATTTATAAGGGTACATTACTATTCAAGAAAATTATTTTTGTTCTATTAGATTCAGAACATCATACTGATCACAACTGTGTATGTCATATTTTCATAATTCAACACATAGAAGTGGAAAAAATTTGTTTAATGATCAAATATTATTTATTATCATGATATTTCATTGTTTTTTATAATGAAATTTATCTCTAAGGCATAATTATATGAAGAGATTTCCATTTTTCAAAACATTGGGACATTATATTCTTCCCCCGTATGATATTTCCCCATCGAAATTTTGTTTTACTAAAAAAGTTGAGGGTACATATCCTTCATCGCCTCACCTAGTTCCCAAGTTGATTCTTCAAACTTATGGTTCATCTATAACACTTTGATTAGGTGGGTTGTCATATTGAGTAGATACTTCTCTCTCAGGTCCAGAATCGTCACTGGATATTCCTCGTAAGAGAGATCATCTTCCAACTATACCACCATTATGTTTAGTACGTGTGAGGGGTATCGTTTTTTACTTCTTAAGGAGTGATATGAGACACTCATCATGAAATTGAGCCATATTTGGTGGATGTGCAAGCTTATTGGACACAAACCCGATGTAGTCAATAATCTCAAAGGGGCCAATTCACCTTGGTATTTACCTACCATTATTTTCAAACTATATGAATCTATTCCATGGTGATGTCCAAATGGAGACATCATCTCCAATGTCTAATTAAATTCCTCTTTGATGGTTGTCAGTGTAGCTCTTTTTTCAAATCTGAGAAGCTTTAGGGTGTTTCTGGATGACTATAACATTCTCTTTCATCTCTTGGATAAGATCAGGTCCATGTATCTTTCATTCTCTAACATTATCTCAGTAGTTTGGAGTTCTCGATCACATTCTATACAGAGCTTCATGTGGATCCATCTGAATACTCGAGTGGAATCTATTATTGATTGAGAACTCAAAAAATGGGAGTTGCTGATCCATTCTATAGTTGAATTATAATAAAAATTCTCTTAAAATTTCTCCAATAATTTGATTAGTTCTTTGATATTGGAAATCTATTTGGGGGTGATTGGTCATAGTGAAATCCAATTCAACACTCAAGGAATGTTGAATAAATCTCCTGAATTTAAATGCGAACCTTGGATCATGATCAATGATAATTTATAGTGGATCACTATTTAGTCTCACAACATCCTTCACATATATACTTGAATGTTGATCAATAGAGGTATATTCTCAAATAATGATAAAATTGGAAGTCATTGTGGGTCGATAATCCAAAACCAATATCTTATTATTTCCCATCGATGTCTTCTGATGACCAGTGACAATGTCCATAACGAAACTACACCATTTCCACATGGGTATAGGCAATGGTTGCGTCAACCCTTGGGAGTTTTGTTTCTCTCCTTTAACATTTTGAAATTCCAAGCACCTTGAGATATATTCGGTGATCTCCTTCTTCATGTTATCCCAGCTGAAGTGTTCGAATAGATCTCAGTACCTCATGGCTCTTCCAGGATGGATAGATAATGTTGAGATATGTTCATTTTCTAATTCCTTCTTATTTATCTTGGTTGATGAAGGAACACCATGTGGAATTCCAAACCAAATCACACATTCATCGTCAATATGGAACTCTTGCAGCTACCCTTCCATTACTACATTCTCCTTCTTCTGTATCTCCAGATGACCCTTTTGTGCATCCTTAATCATCACATGGATTGATGGTTATGAAATCAGTTGGGAAAGTTAAGATGTATCCCCTACCATTATGATTTATGAATCCTTCCTTTTCATTTCTAAAGAAGATTGGGTCTTTTTCAATCAGAAACATAGATAAAGTAGCAGGTTCATTTATTCTTATTAAATAAAATATATTGTTTTCATTTCTAGGATGATAGTGAAGAGAGAAAATGTAATCTTTGATTATCTCTAACCATATTTTATGACACATGTTGAGCTAATTTTGTGTGAATATATAATTTATTCTCTTGTAGTTATTGTATATATGACAAATCTCAAGATAAAGGTATTGCATCCATATTTTCAAGGAAAAAATTATGGTTGTTATCTCTAGATCATGCATTGAGTAGTTCTTCTCAGGCATCGTCCACAATCATGAGGCATAGGATATCACATAATCATTTGCATGAGTACACACACAAACCCATTATTTTAAACATCAATGTATATTAAACAACATTCTCCACTTTTCTGTAGTGTCAGTAGAGGTGTAGTGATCATCCTTCTTTTTAGTTACTTGAAGGTTCCCTCACATTCTCTGATCCATACATACTTTACACCTTTCATTGTAAAATAGTTTGATGGCTTTAAAACTACGAGAAATATCACCCAAAACGTCAGTTGTACTTAGCTAGTACTTGAAAAATAATTATTTTTGTGACACAATAGGTCCTTGATAATTTTTCATTCATCCTTTTTTGAAGGGTCTATAGAAATTCCCCCACTTGTGATCAGATGTCCCAATAACATGACTTGATTCATTAAAAAGACACACATTCTAAAAATGGCGTACAACTTGTCCTTTCTTCAATGTGGTAATGCAAATATTCAATGTTATTCGTGTTCCTCCTTGATATTGTAGTAGTTGAGAATATCATTGATAAACACTACAACAAATTTGTGTAGGAAATGTGTAAATACTCTATCCATCAAATCCATTAATATTGCAGGAGAATTATTTAGTCCAATGGGCCTCACCAGAATCACATAGTGACATAACAAGTAAGGAAGTTAGCCTTATGAATATCTTCATTATTCACCTTTATCTAATGATATCCAGAATGAAGATCCCCCTTTGAGAGGTATTGAGCTCTAGTTAACTAATCGAACAAGTCTTTAATCCTTGGAAGAAGATACTTGTTCATTATGGTGATCTTGTTGAGTTCTAGATAATCAATACAGATCCACATTGATCGATCATTCTTCTTCGCAAAGAGAACTAGTGAACCACAAGGTGATTCACTAGGGTATATAAACCCTTTTTCCAAAATATCTTGTAGCTGCTTCATTAACTCCTCCATTTCGATAGGATCCATTCTATAGGGTCAATTTGAGGTAGGAGTGGCTTTGAGTATGAGTTATATTTAGAACTCTACCTTCCGATCTGGCGATGTACATGTATCTATTTGTGAAATAAATCATGATATTCCCTCATGATGGTCATTTCTACAAGGTTGGAACTTTCCTTTGACTCAACCATTTGGGAGAGGTATTCTTCTTCACAGGGAATCAACACCCACATAGTGGAATGATTTTTCAATGAATATTCACGATCTAATTTTAATTTTTATAGTATTGTGGAATTTTTTAGAATATAAAATGATTTTTCCTTTTCATGAAAGTTCATTTGTGCTCTATATAAAAAGATACAATCAATTACATTTATAGCATCAAATTCCAACAAGGGTAGTATTACAAGATTCGTTGGAAGAATCATCCCAAATACACCAAGAGGAGAAGATTCAAACACTTGGGTTGAAATGATAGGACCACTTGGGGTGTTTTTAGGATATCTATATTTCATGGATTAAGGGATTCGATTCTATAGTTCAAGAAAACATTCATGATATAATGAAATGCGTAGAACCATAATCAAAAAATTCTTTTACCATTTTTGAGTGCATAAGATGGGTACCTTGTATGACTTAATTATATTTCTCCACTTCCGCAGTAGTGATAGAATAATCCATCCATTTTTCCTTTGTATTTTGTGGCTGTTGATGCTTATTTCCCTCAAGGACACAAGGTTTTTGGCAATGGATTTTGTAGTTCCATTGATCCATACATATACTGCTTTGAACTATGGGTGGTTCTCTCCATTCATCCACAACATCCTCCTTCCTTCTCATGTCTTTTTGAAACTCATTAGAATTGTGTTATTCTTTCCCATAAATGAATCATTCACCCATCCTTTTGAGGTAGTTCCCATGATTCTACCTCCCACATTAATGGCATGTGGGCGGTGGAGTTCTATTCCATCCATAATCATTATATTCTCTATATTAAAACTATATCTTTTGTTTCATATCACCATAGTCATGGGATCATTCTCTAAAATCCATTTCCACTTTGAGAGGACACCAAAAAACATCTTCATAACTCCCAAAGTCTTGAATATCATGGGCCTTTGGAATGAGTGTTTTTAATCCAATAAAGAATACAACAAGTTTTCTATTATTGTTGATAACAAAACCCAAAGCATAACATGAATTCCTTGGGAAATTCTCTTGAAAGATTGTGATAGATTGTCATTGATTTATCTTGTGCTCTATTAATTCTCTCCCAATATTTTTTCAAAGAGTTCATGGGAATTACTTGTTACGAAACAATTTCTTAATGCTTTCCCATTCCATCTCTTCAATTTTGTTACTAGGAATGGTGTTTTTCATCAATACACACCATTGATCGGACCCTCCCTCTTGATGATGAATGACTAGTTTCACCTTATCTATCATTGAACAATGAATAATAGAAAATATATTTTCTGTGGAGTTGATTAACTATTCCAAAACTACTTGATTATAAGATCTGATATATGTCAGTGGTCGTTGGCATATAAAACACTTGATATCCAGTTTATCACTCTCAGGTGAAGGAGGAAATTCCGCATTATTCTGGTTAATGTTCATAAACTGATATATTTGGGTAATCATCTACACGATGTTTTTAACTCCAACTCCCAAATCATTAATATTTCTTTTGGGAAATCATTTCCTTTGCCCCCACATGAGTTTTTGGCCTTGTTTCTCTTGGTTTCCACCATTCTCTAATGTGGAAATAGTTTGAACAAAACATATGTCAATAATTCATGAATTAATAAATAAGCCATTTTTAAATATTAAACTAAAAACATTACTTATTGAGACCATATGTAAATCTCTTGGTGTTCATGTTTGTACTGAGTCTTATACTATAGTTTTTATCATGGGTTCACTAATCCTAATTCCCTTACTAACTTGTCCTTGCCTCTCATAACAACTATACAGACCCTGCCATTACTAACATTACTATTAAATAATTATATTGATAAAAAAATTAATTATATTACAGCATGAGGATCCATAGGTTTAGTGTCTTCGAAAAAGTAAGACCAAACATTACTGTTACAACATAATGCATAAAAATTTATTTAATTCATTGTTCTCTAAGTACTTATTAGCTATAGAACTCTCCTTAGTACATGCAGTCTCCGGAAGACAGAATTCAAAAAAGGATTGAGAAAAAATCCAACTAGGATGATATATATGAACAATATAACAATGTGTGATCATAATCATAACATAGTAAATAGACCATGAACATGAGAGGAGTTATTAATAAAAGACATGAAATGTGGAAATTCATTAAAATAATAAATATCATGTCTTAGTGGTTGACTACCACGCATAATTGTGAAAAAATATAGCATCTTTTTCACATATCATTATACATTAAATCATTAGGTTCATAACTTTACCCAATGCATTGGAGTTCTGCATTATTACGAGCACACCTGTCACATCATAACCTTATCATTATTATGCATGAAAAATATAACATATATAAAAAATGAACATAAATAACCCATTTAAAGGAATTGGTTTTATCTCATAAGAATACATTCATATTCATTTCATTCCCAAAAGAATATGGGAATAACATACATGATACAATAACCATCAACATTGATTAATAAATTATTTTTAAGGAGTGACCAAACCAAAAATCTAGTGAAAGAGGGAGAACCCAATGAAAAATGTTGGGTTCAAGAATTTCCCTTTTCCTTGTATATGAATTCATTCATCCCTTTAAAGTCATGTATTACCACTTTATATTCATTAATTAAAAAGTACATAACCATTTTTACATGAATATGGTTCATTATGCTTTCATTATGATATTTTATTGTCCTTTTTATGAGTTATTGAGTTTAAATCTATTGTTCGGAATTGTTTGTTTTTATAGTTTTCTTAAAGGGTTCACTTATATTCATAAATTGAAGTTCGAGTATAACCTGGTTAAACATAAAGAACTGATATTAAATGTTATAAATGATATTCCATGATTTTATATTATTTCATAATTAATTATATAATATTACATGTTTATGAATCATTAGTTAAAATTTAATGATGATCGTTTGGGTTAATTCGGGGGATTTTTCAACCACAAGGAACATGTTTTTTTAATAATTTTTTTATATGTACATAACATAGTTACATGAAATTAAATATGATATAATACATATAATATACTTAGTTAAACCATAAAAATGGTTTCATGATGTGATCTGTAGGAGTTAATGGAAAAATAAAACATGTCTTTCTTGAAGATGAAAAATTAACACCTCACGAACAATATTTTTTTGTAAAATGAATAGAAGTGGAGAAGGGGGTTGTATGATATATTATCCCATTAGTATTATAAAAGTATAGTAAATTTGAGATTCATGAGTTATCATACCATGAGGATGATGAATGTTGAGTAGATATTAATAAAAAGAACTATAAATGGAATGGAAATTAAAGGAAAAAAGATTAATGGAAATTACCTCTTGAATACTTTTATTGATATCCTCTTTAAAGAACCTAGGTTATGAGACTAGTATCTCTTGTAAGAGGGATAGGTGATAGGGAATATTTTAGACAAGACTTGATTCTTGAAAAGTGTGAGTAAATGAGTGAGTGAAGGGTGGTATTTGTAGGGGAGGGGAGTGAGGTTTTCTTTATAATTTAATCATTTGTTTATTAATTTCCACCAATATTTGCAATATTTATTATTCCATGACCATGAATAGAATAGATTGAATGAGATTTATAGATTTCTGTTCTTACATCACTTTTTATGTAAGGAATAATGGGTTTAAATTATAATGTATTTATTTGTAAATTAATGTATTTTACCAATCACCAATAAATAAAGTATTTTAGAAAAATCTGAAAACATAAGACATACTATTTTTCGACGCGTAGAATACAAAAATGAAGTCCATTTTTTAAAAAAAATTTCTAAATATTACAAATTTAATTTTTATTTATAATCATAACATAAATGAAATATACAGTTTTTAAAACATTCCTTAACATATTCTAAAACACAGGGACATCATGCTTTCTCTTAAATCCTTCATATATACTATCATAGGTGATGATAATATTTAAAAATGTATATTAATATTAATAAGGGTAACATTACAATTCAAATGGTAATGTTACTATTCACAAAAATATTATGTTTTTTATATTAGACTCCAAACATCTTACTAATTGCAATCACGTAGGTCAGATATTTGATATTAAACACATATAAGAGGCAAAATTATGTTTGAGGATCATATAGTGTTTAGTATCATGGTATTTCATTGTGATTTATAATGTTATTATACTATAAAAAATAATTATAATAAGGTATTTACATTGAAATAACATTGGGTCTTTACAAATACTATATAATTGGCAGAAAACGAATAAAAATTGTTCTCTTTAATAGAAAATGAAAATTAGTTTTTAAGTAAAACGTTCAAAACATCACATAGTTTTTATGTCTAATTTCAATGTGAAATTGATTCCAATGAGATAAATTTTATTAAATGATAAAAAAATAATTTAAATATAATTCAAAACAAATTGAAATTATAATCTATCAATAATAATACTATAGACGAATAAATGAAGTATTTTTCCATATTCAATAAAATATGAATTATATTAGGATAAGTACCAAAAATTTATCCAAAGTAAATATTATTTCCTTTATCAAAATAAGAAGCCTCTTTTTTTCAAATAGAACTTATAAATGTACCAAAAACAGTATTTGAAATAGGTTCTCCACCAAAAGGTGTAAAAATCTATTTTTAGAAAACCACTCAATTTATCTTTAAAATTGTAATTGTTATTATATAAATTATAGAAAACATATTAGATGAATTGTAGAAAAAATTTCTAATTTATATTTCATTTATATAACACAAAAAATATAATTTTATTATTTTCCAAAAAAATTAATCACAATTAAAAAAGATTTTCATAAAAAACATCCTTTAAATTCAATTGGTTTTTATTTTCATTTATAATTAATTTTATAACCAATGAATCATTAGATAAAAATATATAAACCCTATTTTAATAGTTATATTAATACCATTCATTCTATCCATTATGATAGATATGTGATAACTACAGCTAAAATACCAATATAAATAATACATTATTTTTCAATACAACGTAGTCTTTTGTGAATCGTAAGATTTCAGAGAAACCGATTATTCCATGTCGGGAATGCTATAAGACATCACATACTTTTTAATGTAAAATAACAATCCAATTAATATTTATTAATAAATATGTAAAATTCTATTCAAAAATTAATTGGTATGTTACATCCTTTTACACATTTTGAAATAATGTTCTAATAATTTTATAGTTGGTCTTGTTAACTAAGTAATCACTATTCAAAATCATATCATTAATATAAAACATTAGAAAAAGTGTCCATAAATTTTATAAATTTAACGAAAAAATATATGTATAAACGTATAATGATATAACACATACTAGGATTAGATTTAAAAAACCTTAGATATAGAAGAAAAAGTTTATATCTTATTCTGATGGTGAGTGATAGAAAACATGAGCAGTAGAATGTTAGCAATCAGATAAAAAATGTGATCGGTTAAACAATATGTTGTTTTATAGTAGGAATTGTAATTTTTGTATTTTAATATCGTTTTGATAGATTTTTTTAATTCATTTACAACATTTAATATGATCACATGTAAATACTCTAACATTATACATAGTGTTTAATCCTTTAATTCAACTCAAACACATTAACATCATTTTCTAAAATTGATGAGTAATTAATGATAATTTTTCATGCATGAAACTCTAAAAAAACTTTTATAGAATCACATAATCCACAAAAACATTAACTATCTATTCATCGTGTCTTGAATCACAACAAAATCCTAAGGTTAGATAAAATAATATAAATCCACAAACATAATAAATATTAAATGAAAAATGGATAAATATAATTTCCAATGTTTAAAATTCAATAACCAAAGACCAAAATCAACCATTAAGAAATAACCATCCTTAAAATTTCAAAAATAATACATTGTATGATTAAATCCCAAAATTCATATGGATTTGATCAAATAGTCTTAAAGGACATGTTTTAAAATTTATCTCTATATACTATATTTCATACTAAATGTCTCCTAACAAAAAATAATTTCGTATTCAAATGTTATCCATTATAGGTAAATAATTTCAATAAATAACCTAATTATCCATATATACAAAATTTTAATTCATATAATCTTCCATAAAATAATTCAATAATTTCACCTCAAATCAATTCACATGGTATTATATTTACCATAATCATATAATGTCAGAAAAAAGTTTAAGGTCTTCAAAAATAACAAATATCACATAATTCCCAAATAATTTTACAATACTAAAGATATAAATTTTCGAAAAAATAGGTTCCCAAACACAAATTATTCTTATTCAATAAACTCATTTAAATAAAAAGGAAAAGTCAATCTAAATAACGAATTTATGTTGTCTAGTGGTATGAGATGAACCCTTGTGACCCAATGGTTGTGTTTTTGGTCCCCATAGTGATTCTAGATGCCAATATTTGTCACCCATCTTATTGGGTGTACCATTATATAAAACTCAAAAATAAAAATAACATATTTTATCCAAAAATGTTATGTCATATCATTTATTGTGTATCTTAAATTTTAATAGCCATTATTTACCTAAAAACAAAAGATCTTATGAACCCTAAAGGATATCCATTAATTTTTTTATCTCCACAAAATAGAATATAATTCTGAATCAAATAACATCATCACATAACCCACATCATGGTTTGAGATTATAGAAAATGTATTCCAATTTTATCCCATCATCATAAGATTATTAATACTTTTAAACATTTAATCATCAATATATATATCATAACTCTCAAATCCCATATGTATCGTCTTCTTAATCATTCATAGTAATTTTTGTTCCCTTAAAAATGTATTACATCTTTTTTAATAATATTTTTTTCCTATAAAAAAATGAATCATATGCTATGATTTAATAATTTAAAAATAAGAGTCATGTAATATTACATAGTATTCATATGTCAATTTTAGTTTCCTCATCTTCAATTAGAATAAAATTAGGTATTTCAAAACATATATTTGTATGATATTGCTAATCCCATTCTAGAACCTTATTCGTATGACACCAATTTCCATAATGAACATACACCTCCCATTTAAAACATTCAATTAATAAATCAGAATAACCTTCGTAACCTTTCTAGGAGGCAACGAAACACTTCCTATTTATATGTTTTGATATTTCTTTATTACCTTCGTCATCATATCCCTAGAATATTCTATTCCCTTTGAAACAATTTCTTAATGGTATTATCCACATCCATGACAAATATTTCATAGAATATACATTCTTTAATGATCGTTATTACCAAAAATTACATAAGGATTTGTTTCTCTCATATATGATTCCTCAAAATAATCACCTAGGTTTATGTGGTTAATCATTACTCCAAATATTTGATTAATAACCACAAGAGTTCTCATTGAAGCTTGAATTTATTTTGTTTCCTTATTCATAGAACCACCACATTTTTATTCACATCCATTTTTACATTCTTCTAGGATCTTTCCGTTAATTAATACAAAAATAGTTATGTCTATTATACAAATAAAATCTTCATATACTATATTATTAGGAAGATAGAAACTATGATATTCAAATTCATGTTATATCTGTCACATTAAATTTATCTAATATATATATGACTCTTTCTATTATGGTAATTGTTTTAGTAATATATAACTTCTATCTTGGGCTTAAAAGTCACCATAGGCCCTAATGTTGTCAAAAACGACTATTGATACTGACTATAAGGCCACAACCATAAACATTACATAATCTAAAATTATTTCTATAATTTGAATTTATTTCGCATTGAGGATATTTTAAGGAATATGGTTTTTTGTAATTATCCCATAAAAATTATATACCACTACAAAAATTACAATTCAGGCCCTTCTATAAGCTATTCCTTTTTATAAAACCATTAAATAGAAACATCGTTTTGTTCCATGTTTGAACCTCATATCAATTAATTGATTTTTTCATTGACTCTATATACAATTAGATTGTAAAAAATAATTTAATAACATTGAGTGAGTATAAAAATATCAGGATGTTATAAACAAATAAGGAAAATTGTTATCTTTGTTAAAACATGTAGACCATGAATCTTTTATCATAATATGAAAATTTTCACATTTAAGTAGTAAATACTCCTCACTAAATACAAGATCATTTCATACCTTTATTGTAATCAAAATATTACCATAAATCCTACACAATTCACACATAACATATTAATGTGACATGTAAAATAATTAGACATATATTGAATAACCATACAGTTGAAATTCTCATTTATAAGTAAATAAAATAAACTTTTGGATGACATCAATACCCAACACATTGGATGTTATAACTTAGCCATCCATCCAGGGATTATCACTGAAAAAACCATATTTTTTTCGAAAAACCACCAATCTTTGGTTTATCATTTAACCAACCTCATTTTTCCATGTACCATTATATTATCATTAGACGTAAAATATTATAATTATCAACATTTCACTAATAAAATTTCATTTTCATTAATATTAAAACATTTTAAGATATTAAAATTTTTAATCAAAATTAAAAAACATTTTGAATACAAATAAACTAAAAAAAGTAAAGAATAATTATTTTTCTGTTAAAAACATTACAATTTCTAGAGGACGAAAAATTTACAAAAATGGACATCATTGTGGAGTAGTTTCTTTCACTATATATGTTTAAAAAAACAATCCATTTCACTTTTTTTAAAATGACCTTTATAAAAGCCATAAAAATATTTGATTATAATAACATTGATTGAAATTCTAAATTTATTAATAATTTTCATTTAAATACCTTTTTAATGATAATTTATATATCTAAACTAAAATAATGAAGAAAGGGATTTAATAATTCAATCATTGAATGTTTGAGGTGTCCCATAACACTTTAAACTTTTAATTTTTAAACATAAAAAATTATTATATTTTTAAAAATATTATATAACATTATTATAGATAAAATATGGATATTAAATGTCTTAGTGGATGTATATACATTTTAACAAAGTTGAAAGGTGGAAATTATCATGTAATGCCTCAATGAATGGAGATTGAGAGGAATTCTCCTACATTATATTCCATAAATCATTTCTATTCCTTGTTCTTCATATATTATAAACATAGGTTAATATATAATTTCATTCAGATATTTTAATTTTTATTATTCATTTTATTCAATTATTTAGCATGTAGTAATAATTAATTAATTATTTGGGTTTTTGTCATACAGTTTGTCGATATTTGATACTTGAGTCGAAAATGAACATGGTTTGATGTTAATAGTACATGTGGGCATAATTAAATAATATACTGAATAATATTTAGGAAATAAAAATATATTTTGTACATCAATAATATTTATAAATCAAACCAATTATTTATGTTATGAAATAATGAACAAAATTATAATTAGGTAGACTATAGTTCATATGTACGCATGAGTGATGTTTCAAATTTTCAATGATCATTATGAAAATAACGAAATTATTTTTTTTCTTTTATATAAGGATAATAATATAATTATCATAATTATATATATTTAAATATACTTATATATTTATCATACATGTAAAGTGGTGAATAAAAAAGATTCTCATTGCTTAATTTAAGTGATGGTTCACACATACGCATGAACGATGCATTCATTTTTATGCACATGGAATGAAAGAAAATATTTGATATATTATTCTCTTATAATGATAAAAATGTCATAAAATCATATAAAATAATTTTTTTTATCGTTATTACTGTTTTTTAATGACGAAATATGAAAATTTAACTATATTGGTTCACGATGTGGAAGTCTGTCATACAGTCAAATGATATGTTCATTTAATATTAGATCAAATTGAAGATTAATTTTGGTTGATGATATTTACATAAAAATATATCTGTATATTTAGGATAAAATATTTTTTAGTTCCTCATGGTTTATTGATATTTTATGGATGTGTTATATAAAATAAAATAGAAACACTTTAATAAAAAAATTCTATTTCATTGGATGGTCACATTTCATAACACCTCAACACATATAATGAGATTGTTATGCCTAAAATAAGTCCTTAGTAATGTTGGGATGGATTCTATTAGTTTTTTAGGTAAATAGTTTTTGATCCAAATCATTTTTAATGTTTCTTTTATAGAGAGGACTGAGTGCCTTTATATAGGATAGGGGAGGGGCACCTTTGGAATTATTAAAAGTATTAAATTATTAGAAATTAAATATCAATTAAAAATTGATCTAATAATTTAGATATAATATATTATTATAATGATCTTAAATTTAATCATAATATTATATTTAGACAAATTTTTTTTAATTTTAAATCCTTATCTTTTTGTTTTAATCATTTTAACTCTTAAAGTTTTATAAAGTAATTTACAGTTTAATAGTTAAAATAATTACCAAATCAAGTCAAAAAACAAATAAATGAGTCATTAATGACATTTTTAGACTTATATAATCATTTTGTCAAATATTGTGTCTTTTTAAATTTTATATCATTATTTGGAGTTTTTAAATTTTAAGAAATGAATTATGCCAATTTTGACAGGATTCAATACATGATTATTTAGAAAATAATACATACTTGATTATATACAAAAAAATATTTATAATTTCAAAATCATCAATAAAACTTTTAGGTGGAATTAAATATATAAAATTATAATTTTTTTTAGATTTTTATATCTTTTCTATTATTAATTCTCTAATAATTCTATTACTACAACATCAATCTGTCATAATTAAATTTAATTATTGAATTATTAAAAATAAATCATAAATAAAAATTATGTAGGAAATATTTTTCTATTTCTATTGAATATTTTTAGTCAAGTATATCCCATGTATATCTCCCTATTAAAAAAACTATGCTTTTTGACAACAATAGTGTAAATGAAATTACTAACCATTTAATATAACATTATGAATAAATTAAAGTCATCCAAGTGGGATCATGTGGTCCTAAAATTGACCAAATGATGACCATGATTAGAATAAATTCATGTAATTAAATATGGACACGTTTTTTTGGTAGTTTTATACTATTATAATATTATTTTTACGTTTAATTACCCAATTTACATTTAAGTGTGGTAATATATTTTTACTAGAGTTATTATTAAAAATGGACAACTATGAAATTTCCCTATTTAAATAATTTGGACTTCTTATTCCAAATATGGAATCAATTTTTTCGAATATAAAACATAAAATACATAGAATTTAATTAAAAAATATTCTTGAACATGAAATAGGAAAACATGTTTTTTATGTAAAACATTAAAAAAGTTTACAAAGTATAATATCCAATATCAATGTGGAATTAACTCCAATAAACAGAATTGGAATAAAAAAATAGTAATTTAAATATACATTTTAAGAAAATAAAATTATTATATAAGAAAATAATTATTTTATATGATGAAAACAGTATTGAGCTAAAATATAGTATATTTTTGTATTCATTAAAATATTAATTTTATCAGAAAAAAAATCACGAAATGTTAAATTTATGGCATTATTCCAATTAATATGTTTATTTTTCAAAATTAAACTTATAAATGTGTCAAAAACAATATTTAATATGGGATTCCAGTCAAAAGTTGGTAAAAGTGTATTTTTAAAAAAACAATAATTGTTTCCGTAAAATTGTATTTTTTAATATATAATTTTTATAAAACATCTAATATTTATGTTAAATATAATATTTAACATATATATCATTAAATAATACAAAAATAGTTATTTAATTGTTTTAAAAATACTATTATTAATAAATATATAGTATTTCATTAAAACACATCCTTTATTTTCAATTGGTTTTTAATTTCATTTATAATAAATTTTATATCAAATGAATAATTATATAAATAGAATTTGAAATTATTCTATAATTCAGTTAATATCCACCATTCCCTCCATTCTAACAACTATATGATATCTACAACTTAAAATAATTATATTTATAATATATATTTTTTCGGTGTAACTCATTCTTCTGTGGAATGTATGATTTCAGAAAAACATTCTATTACGTGTTGGGTACACTATTTGATATAGAATCATTTTTTTTATGAAAAATTACTATCCGCTTCATAATTTTTAGTAAATATAAATAGGTCTTAATCTATATTTACCAAGGATGTTACATGAACTACTCACATGATAACATCTATAAGATTTTGATCTAATTGTGGACTCCCTTTTGGATCATCCACTACACCCTCCTATAGAACCTATGGGAGATATCTCAAAGGAATATCAATACATTACAAATAAAGAGAAAATTTCTAAAGATAGGGTACAATTTTCTCAAAAAACAAATACTTAAGAAATAAATATGAGATTAATTTCAAGAAGATAACACCTAGGACACACATCCCAATATCACTTTGTAATATGAAATTCATCATGGAAAGAGCTGGAAAGTCACTAACCGAAGCCTACCACCCATGCTCTAAAACTATTATCCCCAATTTACCAAATATACCAAGAATTTGACTCAAAAATAATAACCATAATTTGAAATAAATTTTCATTTAACAAGCTGGTATTACCCAAATAATTATGTGAATGACGCTATATTCCTCCAACCAAAAGGGATATCCTAATATCCACCAGATGGAGACTAGCACCTGAGAATCAGTAAGAATCAGAGGGATTGATTTTAATAATCCCTATATAGACAACATGGAACATATATATAAATAGAGGAATAACTGTCGAGAGTGATAAAAGAAATATATTCAATAATTTTTTGGAAATTGCATAATTGATAAAAACTTAAAGAATAAAGAACAAACCCCAATGTAAAGTCCAACAATAAATGAAATCTATGAAAAATAAAACTAATCCCTATTATGATGTGGGCAATGTCTTACCATCTCACCACCAACTACATGAATATTGTTCATGTAAACCACATGCACTCATTATGGTACTGTTATGTTTCCATCGTTACTAGATATAACCATATCTACACCCCACTCAATGATTTTAAATTGTGTGACCTAAACATGAATAATAGGATCCCATCAAAGTGTTCCATATCATTACTCTATAAAAAAATTCCCAATTCTCATTTTAAATAAAATATGGAATGATAATTGAGAATTCTATTTATAGAAAAATGAAGAAAAATATTTCAACTTTTCTATAGTTCTAAATCATTTGAGGGAGAAAAATTCAATTAATAATTTCCCTAAAAATATATCATATTCAAAAATTGTTTATCAAATACAAAACAATAAAGGACGATGGATAATGGTGAATAACTTAAGGAATGGAACAAGATAGGATAGTAGACTACTCAAACAACATAAAATAAATAGTGCCTAGTCAATCCCTGATATCAATATGAATAGGGAGCTGTGTAACACTTCATGAGTGAACAACCCAATGATTTCACCTGATGAGTGAACTAACCGACATTGTAACTCATGATCGAACTATGATAAACCATTCACCAATATATGTAAATAATCCCATGAACTACACTAACAAAATCAACAAAAAATTGAATTTGAAAACAAATTTCAAGAAGATTTTTTACTTTAGAAAACCCTCCATCAAAACTATATTCGTAATCTAGTTCTTAATTATTTGATAACGAACTTTCCAATTACCTAGAACTAATTGAATAACCAAATTTTAAATAATATAAAATTAGACACAAAAATTAACAATTGAAATTTATATAAAAATAATTTTTTTGAACAGGTGAAATCAAAATTCATTTAAAAAAATATTTATATAAAACAACCTACCTCAACTCTAGTCCCTCACTACCAAAAATGTGATCCACCAACTTTTAAGGACATAAACTGTAATTAAAGAGGCCCTAAAAATGATTCCCATAACTCGTAATCAAAATAAATAACATATGAGATCCATTTGAGAAGTTGGATCCCATATACCATGATAAACACAACTAAAACAAATAACAAATGCAATGGTCGACCTCAAAGATAAGATCACAAAATGGAACTAGAAGGGTTGAAACAAAATTCACCGCATTGTAGAGGAATCCAAAATTGTAGTGAAATATTGTATCCATGATCAATGGAATCGATGTAGCACAATGTCCACTTACCAATAGGGATGAAACACAACTACTATAGAGATCAAGACCAGAAAGAAGAGATATTGAAGGAGAAGAGACCCAAAATAACCTAGACGAGCCTGATCCTCAAGGATGAGATGATTATGAAGGAAATTATTAGGTTCCAGGATTATTGTTTGATAAAAATTTATAGTTTATTAATAATTCATGTCCTGAACTCAACATTCATAGAATAAATCCTTCAAGATTAATTTATTTGAAAAAATAGGTCAACTTGTAATAATAAATTGAATTGACTATCTCATGATTTTATAAATTTTCATAGAATGAAATTTTTTTCACCCTTTAAATTGAATTACAAAAACATTTCCACTAATATAATCACTTTTTAAATTATATTCGTGAAGAAGATGTTCCATATAGGTAGTTTATAGTCTTGGTCCTATAGGGAATCCAAGAAGTCCTGATTGTCCCGGAAACCTGAATTATAACTATTAATCATAGAATGATATTTCCAATATATCAGAGTTATTATAGGTTACATTTGAAAATGGTTTATGTCAGATAAATGTTAATATGAATGAAATAAAAATAAAATTAAAATTGATGAAGTAATTGGGTAAAATATTCACTACATACACAAATAACGCTAAACAATGTTAATCCAAGTATAATGAATGAAAATTGAGATAAAAAGCATTACCATTAATCACACATAATCGAAAATTGGTTTACTACCTCTATTATAGATATTAAGATATAAATCACTCATTAGAGATCATTATTATTACATATAACATTCAATAACTAAAATTTATAATCATTTAATATAAATATATTTGTTATTTATATTTTAGTTTCCTCAATATATGTTATTGGACTAGATAATTTATTAATTAATATTTTTATAATGGAATTTTTAATTTTATGAGGTATATTTAAATTTCCACATTATGATATCATTATATGTAATTCAATCCATTTTATATAATTATTAATTACCATTTAATTTGATTTCCTATGTATTATAGTTATATTTCATGATGATAATAAACTTTAGCATCTTTATTTAGTAACATGTAATAAAGAGAATATATATAGAATAATAATAATTTAAATATCAATATAACCATTAAAGAACTATAATAAAACAATTTTCATTAATTGATATCTGAAAACACTAATTTTTTTTTATATAGTAATCCTTGAAATATATTTGAATAACTATTCATGTGGGTGGTCAAAACAACCAAACTAAGAATAAAATAATATATATGGGTTTTTAGGGTTTTGACAGTTAGTTTGTTTTCAAAATATCCTAATTATTAAATAATATTTATTTTACTTATTATTTTTAGGGATAAATTTATTTTTATGTGAGTTTCTTCAAGAATAATATTTTGAAATAGATAATCAAATCATTCACATTCATTATGTTAGTAGTCTACATGTACACATAGAGGAAACATGCATTTTCAATAGATAGAGAGGGAAATTGGGAATAAAATATAATTTGAAAATTATAATTATATAAATAATATACTAATCCATTAAATAATATTTATAACTATCCATGTGCGTTACTGATGAAAACCTAGCACACCATTCAATGTGGTGGTAGTCTGCATGTACACATGAGGACATCATAATTTTTTTAAAATGGTTTATTTGAGGCTGGTATAGAATAAAAGTTAAATTATTATAATAATTCATTATAATATAAAACTTTATTGGTATAATTTTATTAATTTAATAGGTCAGGGAGAATATAAAATGGAAATAAATTAGGGTTGATGGGTTCAGATCATCAACTCTCACTTTAGGGGTTCCCCATTGGGTAACTCCTAATGGGTCCATACCATGGTCTTTTATAAAGAACAAGAATTCTATTATTTGATGATATCAATTTTAAATATTATATGGTAGTCCATTGGTTGAATGATTTCTATACATTCAACGGAGAAATGTGTTTCATTTTAGATCTATTTATTTGTGATGAAAATTTATTATTTCAAAAATATGGCATTCTAATATTAATAGTTCACATGTTTTAAATTTAATGTCTTGAAAAATTGAAAATAGTGGAGTGGGTGATTAATTATGGTGGAAAATACAATAAAATCTCAATTTCACACATGTTTTATACTTGGTTTTAATACTTTTATTCATTTAATTTTTAGTTTAACCCTATTGGGGTTTAAGTGGAAACAAAAATTTTACTACATAAATTATTATGGATTCATAAACATAAAATTGTCCAAAATATATAATTTTGACCTATTTTATGAATATAAGGAACTAATTTCATTAAAAAAATTCCATTGTGTGTAATTTTTTAACTTCACCATATGTAATGAGAAAAAACATACATTTAGAAAAAGTGATCTTTTATTAAATAAATATAATGTTTCGGAAAAAATTAATCTATGTATTTAATTTCAGTGAATTTTTTTTATTTTTTGTTGAATGGAATGATATGTGTTGTTGAAAAAATCCAAACTATAATTTCATGAGATGAAAAATTAACAAAAATACATATAATAAAAATATTTCTTATTTTTAATGTATTTATAAATTTCTGAAATGATAAACATGGATTTTCTAAATTAAATATAGTAGGTTTAAATAACTAATATAACTTCGTAAAAACATTTTTTACAATGAAAATTGATTTAAAACTTTTAAATTTATACTTCTTGATATAGGTATTAAAATAATGGTTATAGTGGAAATTGTACTTATCCATCCACTAAATATTAAATTATTTTAGAAATACCCTAGCATGCTATCCTAATCTAACATTAATAATGTGATTTATAAAATTAATTTTTATTTTATGAAATTATAATTGTTAAATTTATAAATATATTATTGAATTTAAAACTAAAATTATATAGAGAAGATAATTTTATTTAAATGTTTCCCTTTTAAATGTCATATTATCACAGAAATATTTCATAATATTTTAAAATTTATTAAAATTTTAGTATATTAGTTAATATATTTACATATTATATGTTATCATAATAATAATTTAAAATTGTATGACATTTTTTATTAATAAACTAACTAGTTTTTTAGAATGAATAACTTAATAAAATATTAAATCAAATTTAATATATATCCACTAAATGAAATAATTTTTTATCAGTTACTGTCTTTTTAAATTGTATATCATTAAAAATTAATATAAATAATTTAATTAATGTTCGTCAAATATATGAAAACACATTTTAGTTTTGGGTTATATGAAACAATCTGTAAAAGTAATACTACATTAGAGACAAATATACTCCAAACTCTTCAGGTGGTACAAATAAAATATTCAATATATTTTTAATAAAAAATTATACTCAGTATATGAAATTGAGTATTATTTGAAACTAATACTAATCAAAATAAAATTAATAGGAGATTAAGAAGGAGATCTGGATATGACCGCTATTGGAGAACATTTATTTGTATCAATAGAGATGAAGAGTTAGGTCCTATGATATAACATTATCATACTAGAAAATAGTGGAAGGTTTTGTGAAGTAGTCTAGGAGGAAGAGAATTGATGGTTTATGTGAACCAATATAATAGATTAGTCAAATAATTTTTTATATGGTTGAAAAATTGGAGATTGTAGATGTTGGGAGGTAGCCCGAACCTGTTGTACTGACTGAGCAATGGGTGGTAGAAATGACTAGAGGGAAGCTGTAAATTATTTGATGATGTATATTTACACTCTAATAGAATGTTATATAACATGGTTGGATTTCATGTCTAAACTGTGGGAGGCTATTCTATTGTAACTAGTTGTATTAATAGTGGAACGATTTATGGTTCAAGGGATAACCAATCCTAACAAAGAGTATTAATTCATGTACAATCCAATAAAAAAGATTTTTATGTGTGATTATTTATTATATGAAATATGTAAGGTAGAGAATAAAAATATGGTGAGAGGATAACTAATTTTAATAGACATAGTTGTTTAATTAAAAATCGTAATTTTTACCGATGTAGATTCCTATTTCAACCCTCATTTAATTATCCACTATACATGAGAACATTTTATATATAGAAATTTTTTTAATATATGTATTTTAAAATGAGATATCATTGGGGAACATATATTTATGACTGTGTTTTGGAAAAATAATATTACATAGAAACCTCATGGGGGAGTGTATATTCCCCTTCCCATATGAAAAACTATTTAGGTGGATGTCAATTAAATTCCATTTGTTCCAATGAATGTAATACTCAATGAAATGATATACCAAATTCAATATGATGATAGTAATATTAATATATATCATGTTTGATTTATTTATTAATGTTCTAGTGAAAATGGAGAAGATGTGAAATTCATTAAAATTATTGGTTATTCATATACTATGTTATATACACGATTCAATAAATTTATTAAATTGTTATATATCATTGGAAATTTACACCAATAGAACATACATAATAAGATATACACATCCATATATATGTTTTTTTAACATAATATATGGTTCTATATAATTCAATAATGATTCTAGGTTTATATTTATATGCATGAATGTTTAAGGAAAAATGTTGTTTAAAATAATAGACCATTGATGTGTTCTTATAAAACAATATATTATTTATAAAACAAAAATTAATTCTCCATGGTTGTATAATTGTTTACAAACTTACATGAAATGAATATGGGATTTGTAAATTCCAACATATTTTCCATCAATTATTCTTAAACCATGTAAAATATATTTCCCATAAAAAGATGTGTTATATCCAACTGAATCCAAGGTTAAATAGATTATTCATATATGCTAAAATATTTAACAAATGATGTTCCATTTATGGGGTAAATGTAAGTATAACATTAAGAATAATGTTATGAGAACAGAATAAAAATATAAAAGATCATTCCCGACAGATCAAAGAGCATAAAAAAGAATCCTCGGATGAATATTAGCACTTCAAAAGACAATAATCATATGGAAATAAAGAATGTAATCCTTTAAATCATATAATTGGAATAAAACATTGAATTGTGTATTATTAATAAGAATATAAAATGATTTCTGTTGTTGTCAATGAATCACTATAAATTCCTTATTAGAAGAAAATGTTATTAAAAAATTGGGTTGACTCCCTATTCTAGTGTTGTATTACTGATACAACTTCACTCCATGTTCTCACCCTATAATACAATACCAAGATTGCTCCTAAATCTATCTATGTCTATATCATTTGATTTCAATCATTACATAATTCATTGGTGGGAGATATTTTCCAACCCATATCATAAATAAATCATACTTCCATATTCCACAAATGCATAACGATTCATATCATAACCAATGAATTGAAATGGGTTTCATAATCATAAAATCATATTTTAACACAAGGAAAAATATTGGTTTCATAGTTATTTCAAGTAATGTCTAAAAACTAGAGGCTCGGAGGCTGTGTATTATTTTAGTAAATTTTCATTATTGTAAGGAATCCTGATAAGAAGGAAAAATTAGTTTAGAAGTTATGGAAAATAGATTACAGTAATGAAAATAACATGAAAAGGTATATCATAAAATATAGAAAATATAATACTATTATAACGCCATTAATCCCCTTTTTTAATCCTAAATATCTGTCACAATATACTTCTTGGCATCCTAGGAAAATAATAAATAAGAAACGATGAGATTAGATGTTCAGTATGGGAAAATAATTCAGTGGAAGCTATAAACATTTAAATAAATATGTTTAATACAATCATCAAACTTTTAAACATAAAAATAGATATAATATTGACAAAATAAATAAAAAATTACCATATACACATCCACATGGATATTATACAAGTTGAAAAATAACATGTAATATCTAATTTTATAGTGAGGAAATTCATAATGATGGACATAATAACTACTAAATCAAGGCCTTGGGCCAATACCATTAACAAATATTTTGTTGAGGCCTTGGTCCAAGACTCTAGATTATCTAATGGGATCCACTAATGAATCTAGGGGATATAGGGACCCCACCCATAACATACTAAGTCCAACTCATTCTTTATATGAAAATTTTGAAATATCACATAATCATTCACATTAAAAGTAACATACAAAATTTTAATTCTTTTACTATAAACCATGAATGGTATAAAAATAGAACATTTTTAGTTAAACATATCACAAAACCTTTAATACAATAAGTAAACGTTTATCCAAATAAATCAACTTAAATCTATCATAAAATCAAACAATGAATGTTGACATAGACGAAAATAATTTAATTAATCTAATAAAACTCATTGAGGAAAGTAACCCTATTACTTTCAATCTTTTTAAAGCCATGAAATTTTAAAATAAAACATTTATCTTGAAAATATTCTTTTATTCTTGTAATATATTCTTAAAAAGGGTATGGAAATATGACAATGGAAAATAGTTTCTCGTGCCATATTAGTTAAAAACATTCATTCATTAATTTATCAAAAATGTCACAATGCACATCATTTGAAAAATGACCGTAAGATTCCTTTTATAAAATTTTATAAAAAGTTAAACTTGGGTAAAAATGATATAAAAAATATATAGTATTATAGTAACATAATTTATGAAAACTTTTTTAGATTCACGAAAATGAATGGTAATGATGTCCCAGTATATACATACCAATCAACAACCTCGAATAATAATGAAATTGTGAGATAAATTGTAACCTTTGGTCTGATAATCATCATACAGGTGCAGAACTCCAATATAATATGTTTAAACATATTATGAATTTATATCAGAGTCATAATAAGTTTTTGGGATATCGTATATGATTCATTTATGACGTTATATTATCGTTTTATTAACAATTCCTTGTTACTGTAACATTTTGGGTAGAAATCTCTTTGTTTTTCGTAACTGTTTTCAGTTGTTATTACTGATAATACTTCTGAGATCATGATTTAATTACTTCTAGAATTTATAATATGATATATATATGATATATATAAATATAATAAATAGATATATGAAATTGAATACACTATTCATAGAGATGGTAGGCCATACATATGCAAGAACAATGTTTTTATTTTTTATCATATGGATGTCAGTGAATGAAATATATATATATATATATCATCCAATTACAATTATTACGTCATATATTTCATAATTATTGATAATATTTATTCATAAAATCAATCATGGATGGTGAAAATGGAGGATGTGTCTCCTCGCCTCATGGAGAAGGAAATCCATACATGCGCATGGGTGAAAATATTATTTCTTAATAGTTTAATGATATGGAATTGGATGGAATATTAATTTTATGTAAACAATATCAGGATATATTTATTATTTAAATAAATTATAATCATCTTTATATCCATTTAAATAAATTGTACATGAAAAACAATTTGCACTATGGCGTGGTGATGGTAAGTTGAATGTATGCACACAAGGTGGTATTTTTTCATAGGATGGGTAAGAAGATGAATACGATTGTACCATAATCTTAAAAACATCTCATATAATATTATATTATAGGATTGTTATTTTATTATGGTAAATAATTTTAAATAGGATGTATAAGAAAAAATGAACTTTAAAAGAAGGGATAAAACAATTACTTTTTTTCTGGTGTCTCCTCTTGATTTGCACAAAAGGACCCCTTAAGTTTTATTTTGGACCTATGTGTTTCCTCTAATGTTACGTGAGGTATGTAGGGAGGAGATTTTGAAAGGGTTTTTCCAAAAATAATGTCTATAGAAGTGTTAATTAAAGGAGAAAGGATGTGACCTTTTTTAAGAGAGGTGAGGGGAACTTTAGGAAAATCTAGAAATATTAATTTATTATAAAATTATTTTCCATTTAAAATAACTCTAAATTAATATATATTGTAAATAATATGAGTATGCTTCAACATCCTTTAAACAAATAGGTTTTAGACATGTTTATCTAATAAATATATCCCTATGTTTTGGCACTAACCATAAGTTAAACGTTTTATCTCTTACCATGTCATCTTGTATTTTTAAAAAAATGGTAAATATATTTACTTTAAAATTTTTAGAGAAACTAAAGTGTATCATTTATTAAATTTTTATCATTATCAAATTTATTTTCCAAACATTATATTTTTAGTATTTTCATATAATTTATTAAAATACAATTTTCTTGAAAACCCCATTTATGTCAAATTTGATAATGTTTTGTAATTGAATTCAATTAAAGTCATAAAAAATTGATTACATCGAACCAAAATTATTAACATATCACTAATATTTCAATTGCATCCATAAAATTAGTATATGGCATCAATGTCTTCAAATTAATATTTTTTTAATATTTATAAATTCATTTATTTGAATCATTCATTAATTATGTAATCACTAAATCATAATTCTGTTATAAATAAATATATTTATCTAAGGGATAAAAATAATAAATAAAATACCATTAGATAGAAATATTTTTGGTATTATAATGAATATTTATTGAAATAGTTTTTTGTTATATAACGATATATTAAAATTTACATTGTAAAAGATATATGGGTATGTTATAATTATCTTTACTTTAAATCAATTCGTATATTATGTCATTATCACAACAATCTAGCTCTATAGGGTCCCGAAATTTGCCCAAGGATGCCCATTCTTAGACATATATCATCCAATAGGATTAGGACATGTGTTAGGGTATAGTTATGTTTTTATAATATTATTTTTACCGTTATTTACATTATTTACCCTTTAACCACGATAAATGAAAATAATTACCAATGTTACTATTCAAAATGTCCTAAAATAAAAGGTAAAAATTCACTGAATATGGATCTTCATAATCAAAATATGGGATACAATTTTCCACATTGGAAACACAAAATTATTAGAATTCAATTTATATTAATATCTTTTGTCAAAACAAGAGAGAGGGTTTATAATTAGTAAAAACTATCAAATGATTTAAATGTGTTTTTTTCCTATTTAAAAGAAAAAGTAATTATAATGGATGAAATTATATTTAATGATATAATTATAATCACATTAATCATTATAATTACTCAAAAATATAATTTAAAACAAAAAATTATTTCAAATAAAAAAATTCAATTAACATTTATTGTTTTTCACTATTTTTCAACAAATTATAGTTATCAGGAATGTACGAAAAATTTATCAACCGATTTTTATATGTCCTTATTATAAATAAGAATTTAATTTTGTAAAATTGGATATATAAATGTGTTAAATATTTTATTTAAAAACGTTTCACCAATAAATGGTGGAGAAAAGCATTTTTTAAAAGACACTTCTTTTCTTTGAAAAATTGAATAGTCATTATATTCTGTCCATGAAACAAATAAATGAATGTTTAAATTAAAGGGAAATATTAAATTCAAAATGTGGTTTGTATTATTCATAATAGATTTTCAAACTGTTGGTATTATAGGTAATGGTGTGTTTGAACGTGGTGTTTCATACATCATATGTTGCTGATTTATTTAAAAACGAAGCATACCATTGATGATTTGGGTGATACTATTTCACCTCCTTAAATAAATTGTATCCTTTATCTTTATACATAGGGGTGAAATATATGGTTTTGATATTTCAATAAGATCTTATTATTAATCCCCCCTCAAAAATTCGATTAATGAGACCTCAAATTTAAAATAAATAAAGGTAAGTATAAAGGTTACCAGAAATAACACATACTTGGGTTACATGTAAGAAAACATGCATATGGAAGAGAAAACATCCATCATGTACTGATAGATAGTGATAAAGAATATTATTAGTAGAAAGTTAAAAACTAGAAAGCTATAAATCTATGATGATCTAATTGACTATTTTATTTATCACAAATGAATGTAATATGAATTGTTTTTTGTTTTTATAATCCTTTTCCTATTATTGTATAATTAATTTAATTAATCCAATAATAACACAAGTATGAATAATTAATTTAGATGTAGATTTTCATCCTTTGATTAATTCCTACTACAAAATCATCCCCTCTTCGAAAGATTGTACTAAAAAATATTCTATTTATCTCTATTGTATAAGGTTCCAAATATAAACACATACGATTTAAATGAATAAAAAAAATTTATAGTAACTTGGAACATCTTAGAGGGAAGTGGTAGGAGATAGTTCCTTGTCGCACTTTGGTTGTGGGATCGATTCACCCAGCTTTGTTCGACGTGATGGTTTGTCGCCCGAACAATAGGTGGTCTTTTTTCAAAAATTATAGTACTATATCATTCACAAAAAATGATAAGAAATGTTATACCTTCAACTATACAATACAAAGATAAAAATAGTTCATTCCAAACATTAGTATTATCAAAACTAATTCTATCCAATCCCTCTCTAAAATGTCACTAAATATCATAAATAAATTGTGACATCATATTCCCCAAATAATGCAATATTTCTTATATTGTAACATTATGAATATATGATTACCTTCATCATATAAGAATGTAAATGAAAACAAAAAGTATTGTAGTACAATACTTATATATATATATATCATATTATTCTTATACCAATAATATAATTCCTGAATCCAAAAACACTAATACATTATCTATTCCAATTTGACTAGTAACAACATATGTTTGACATTGAACCATTATCACTTTCTGATTTAAATTTCATTGAATTTTTGGGCCACCTATTGAATAAGGTCCTACTTCATTACCATTATAACATTACACAACTAAATTATTTCCCATATAATCATTATTTTGGTTACCATTTTCTCAACATTTGTATCAATATCCCATAAATTTTAGGCAAGTACTAGGGTGTTTAATCTAACAATTATCACATAAGGGAAAATCTTTCATTACCGTTTTGTCTTTATCTATCTAATTCTCCACCATTATATTCTTCTCATTATTTAATTTAATGTCACTAGACATAGATAATTCCTTTTATATCTTGATATCATATAAAACTATATCTTCGTACGATGAGATATATTTCGAGACCAATTACAATTAGTGGAAATGTTATAAATCATCAATGAATCGATCAATATTACTTCTTGGATTAAATATAATGTCTATAAGATGCCCTTATATACTTTTGAAGTTATCCTCAAAACTTTTCAGCATTCTCATCCTCCTTTTTTATTAGGCTCAGAAATATTATTTTTATATCATCACGGTATTTACGAGAAATTGGTTTGTCTAAAAAAATTTATTGAAACTCCCTTTATTCCATTTTCCCACTTTCTTATCTTACTTTAGGTTTTGAATTAATAACCACTATTTATCCACATATCCTGAAGGATGATAAAATCCCATAACAACCTTTTCCCATTCGTTACATCTCAAAACATGAAATATTTTCCGTATGGAACATATCCACTACTCTTCTAAAAAATAATTTTTAGTCCCATTAAATGTTGGAGGTTGTTGTCTCATGATGCAGCTGAACATTTATCCTACACATTGTGTATCTGGATGCTCTATATGGGTAAGTATATTATTTCTATCCTCAGTCAGATGTCCTAATATTGTTATTAGCTGTTCAGTACGAGTTGTGTCACCAGCCCCACTATCATTATCATATATAGTACAGAAATCACTATATGGATTACATGTGTTGATACATTTTCCATTTCATCAACTGGGCTCCATTTCTAAACAATATAATACAATAAATTATGTTATGAATCATAATTCATAATTAAATACTAGAAACATACATATCATAAATTGAAATATTTATGAATATCTAATCAATAATCATAAATATAGTTCCTTTGAGTATATAATTACTCATAAATCCTTCATAATGGTTTGTAAAGAAAATATAAATTATCATAAGAATATCCCCTGGGAGTGTTAAAACAGGTGTGCATTAAGGCATGTTGTCGTGTACCTGGTTACCCCAACTAATGCTTGGAACACCTTTTCCGAGTTTTCACCTCATGGAACATCTGTTCCCAAACCACATCCACATGTAGTATCTAGATAGGGTTGTACTAGTTGGAATATCCACATAATCCCTATTTTAGCAATATTATAGGGGGTTCATCCATACATATCGTAAAAGTCTATCTTTGGGTTCTAATCTCTAATCTATGTTTTCTAAATATATTTCCATGGATATTGCTTTAATTAATTAATTACTAATTGTAACACATTGAACATAGATCCCCAGAGAAAGTGAATTATTTTAAAACATTGTCATGTTTACAAGGAATAGAGTCTCGATGGAACGATCAATTTATTTGTATTAGAAAATAGATTAAAAATATAACTAAACAATATAATTTCAAAGAAAAAATATTTCATAGGTAATCCATTGATAATTCAATTATTCACCTATTTTGGTATATAATATGTATCATAATACACTTCATGGTATCATAGTAACATAATACATAAAATGAGGTGAGATTAGATGCTCATTAATGATAAATAATTTTGTGGAACCAATAAACTTTTAAGGACAGATTTATAATAAAAATACCAGACCATTAAACAAAATCATGAATATAGTTTAGAAAAAATAAATTAAACATTAAAATATAAACATGCACATTTTTATTCGACTAGTCGAATAATCCCATGCAATAAATAATTTAATTATGAGGGAATGCATAATGTCATACATAATAACTACTACATCAAGGCATTATGTCAAGACCATTGACAAATTTTCTGTCAAGGCATTGTGCAAAGACACTAGTTGGTGTCATGAGACCTACTAATTTATCGAGAGGATATAGAGATCCCCACACCTCACATACTAAGTCCAATGCATATCTCATAAGAAATGGTTGACATAATACATAAAAATTCATGTTAAAAATGGAATATGAAAGGTTAATATATTATGTGTAAACAATAAATGGTATAAAATAGCACATCCATATTTAAACACATCAGAAAACCTTTAATATAGTGTATAAGATTATATTATAACAAATCAACTTCAAACAAGAATACAATCCATCATAGGATGTTAGAATACATTCAAATAATTTAATAAATTCATTAAAATTATTTAGAGAAAATATCCCTTTAATTTAAAACTTTTTATACCCACAATATATAAAAAGAACATTTAAAAAAACATTTTATGATTTTAAGGGATGCTTAGAAATTATAAGGGGATATAATGGTAGAAAATAACTACTCGTAGTGTATATGAAAAAAACAATCTTTCCTTAATTTTTCAAAAAGGTCATAAAGATACCCATTTAAAAAACAACTGAATGATTCCATTCAAAAAAATTACATAAATTATAACAAAGGTCAAAATGACATTAAAAATTCATAGTATTATAGAAATATATTTTAGGATATTATTTTTAGAAACATTGAAATGTATAATAATGATATCTTAGTGGATACTTACACATCAACATCCTCAAATAGTAATGAGATTATGAGATTACACATTACCATTTATCTGATACTCTCTATACATGTTGAAAACTATTCTATAATGAGTTTACAAATATTAATAACTTATATCAGAATCATTCTAATATTTATGATTCCATATAAGTCTATTTTATGTCTTTATATTACCCGTTTATTAACAATTCAATGTTAATGTAACATCTTCAGTAATAATCGTATTGTTCATCGTACCAATTTTGACTAGTATGTTCTTGATCTTATTATATATATCATGATTTAAAAACATCCAGGATGTATAATAATATTTATCTATCATAAATATAATTATAATATATATATATATGAAACAGAATACAACGTTCATGGAGACGGTAGTACGTACATACGCTTGAACACTATTTCCTTTTTAGTAACGTATGGAAGTAAGTTAATGAAAAATATCTGTATATATATATATATCATCCCAGTAGCATTATTATGTCATATATTTCATAATTATTAATAATATTTATCCTTATTATAATTCATGGTTGGTGAACATGGAAGATGAGTCTCATCGCATCATGGACATTGTATGCCATACGTATGTAGGATCGACAATGCCATTTCATTAATGGTTAAATTGTATGGAATTTGATGGTGTATGAATTTTAAGAAAAGTGTGTCATGTTTTATTTACTATTTAAGTTCATTATATTCTTATTTATACCCATATAAGTAATGTGTACATGAAAAAAAATTTACACCTCATCATTGAGAGAGTATTCCGTACATACAAACGCGTTGTGGTATTGATTTTCAATTGATGGGAAAAAGATGAATATGGTAGTCCCACAAAAATAACAAAATCTCAGAATAATATATATTTTAGAGTTATTATTTTAGTATGGAAACAACTTTTTAAGGGGATGAAGAATAAGAATTGAACATTCAAAGAAGGAATAAAACGATTACCTCTTTTTTGAGTAGCTCCTTTGAATTTTCACAAAAGGGAACATTACGTTAGATTTATGCCCTCTTTTTTGCCTCTATGATAAATTGATGGATGATGGGTGGATATTTGGTCTGGGTTTGACTGATCCAAATGAAGTTAGAGGTGTAAATTAAAGATAACACTTCTATAAGAGTGGTGTAGGTCACTTTAGACAATTTTTGATATATAAATTTAATATAAAATGATTTTCATTTTATAATATCCCCAAATTTTTTATTAAGAGGATAAGATGAGAATGTGTCTAAATGATCTCAACCAATACAATTTATACTTGTTTAGGAGATAAAATTATCCTTATGTTTTGGGATTAACACTAAGTTAAATAATTTATCTCTTACCATGTCCTCTCATATATTTATACCACATGGTTAATATCTTTAGTATAAAATTCCAAGAGAAAATAAAGTGGATCATTTATGAATTTCTTATCACCCTCAATTTTATTTATTTAACATTATATTTTTATGATTTTGTTATCATATTTTTAAATAGTATTTTCAGTAAAAACTCATTTATGTCAATTTTGAAACTGTTCCGCAATTGATTTTTGGCAGATTCATAAAAACATGATACTTTTGAAACAAATGCAATAAATAATACCTAATATGTCATAGGAAACTATAAAGTTCTTGGATGGGATCCGAATGTCCAAATTAAATTCATTTTATTTTTTATAAACTCATTTATTTTAATCTTTCATTATTGATGTAATCACTACATCATAATAATGTCATAAATAAATATATTAATCTAATGTCTAAAAACTAGAAATAAAATTTCCTGATTTATAAAATTATTTTAGATTGATAATTATTATTTATATACATAATGATGAGTTATATAACCATATATTAAAATTTATTTACAAAAATATATATGTTTATGTTATAATTATCTTCACTTCAAATTAATTATAATATCATGTCATTATCAAACCCATGTGGCTCCTTGTGGACCCGAAAACAACCCATGTATGCCCATGGTCAGAAACATATCACTAAATAGGATTATGTCACCTGTTAGGGTAGATGTTTTTTATTATTATATTTTATTTACCCTTATTTAGTGGATATACAATTTAACCATATTAAGTAAAAATAATTACTGGATTTACTATTCATAATGTCCAAAATTAAAAGGTACATATTTTAAAAATTATAAAATTATGATTCCAATTACGGAAATCATTTTTTCAAAATTAAAAGAATTAATTGGATGAAATTTATTTAAAATTAATTCCGATTGTAAAAATAACAATGTTTGGTTTTAAGCTGTTAAAACTATCAAAAGATCAACATGTGTTTATTGACAATTTAATTTTTAATTTTTTTATATGGACCTAAATTATATTAAATTATAAAAATATAATCTATTTATAAATTAAAACCACTGAAAGGTATAATTAAACATCAAAAATATTTTGATTAAAAATTATGTTTTCAATTAAAATTTAGTATTTTTCACTATTTATCAAAATATGAAAGTAATCATAAATGTAAAAAAAAATTATCCATACTATATTATTATGTCCCGATTATAAAGGATAAGTTTATTTTTTAATATTTTATATTTAAAAGTGTCAAATATTGGTTTTAAAAATGGATCACGAATGAAATGCGGAAAATCGGTATTTTTAAAAAAATACTTATTTTATATGAATTATTAAATTTTTTCTTATATTATATATAAGAAACACAAAGTATGAATGTTAAAATTATTTTGGGTATATAAAATTCAATGTTTTGTTAATAATATTAATAACCGCATTATAAACGACATGTTTGAGAGGTCATGGTGTGCTTGAACTCGGTGGTGCATATATCACCTCAGTTGATTTTTTTTAAAGAAATCATATAAGTTAATAATGGGGTGTCAAATTTCAATAATCCATAACCTTGTAATGGATGTAAATTTCATAAGATTATAACATATTAAATAGAATCATCATTCCTTAAAATTTATCCTGTAGAAGAGAAACATTTTTTTAAACACGATTACATCCATACTCAAACCTTTAATATATAGTATGTTATTGGATACATTGAATATTTTCACCATAATTTCATGAGTAACATAAATGAATTCCATATTATATGGGAAATAATATTGAAATTATTTTTTGAGACATTTCATGAGGCAAATAAAATTTCGTATTTGAATAATGCTCTATAAAGCATAAAACATTTTAAAGATCATTATCATTAATATTAAATGGAGAAAATAGAATATAAACATGAAATAATTTTTATAACACAATATTCATTTAAATCATATGAAATAATATTGAATACATTTTGTAAACTTTTTTGAGAAACTTTTTTTTTAAATAAAATAAATTTCTAACTGAAAAAGGAAATTTTTTCTGATTTTTTTTATAAGCATTATCATAATTATCTTCAATACAAATCAGTGTAATATGGTAGTAATTCATGGAGGTATACTGAGAAACTATAGATGAATAAAAATCATTATATTTATTTAGATATGTGTCATATGATATCATCAATGGAAGCATAATCATAAACAATCCTGACAAACGATGGGATTGTTTTAATTAAATCTTACAACATAGCGACATGGGATAATAATATGCATAAAAAAAGATGGAATGTCATGATGCTTAAAAAATAATTAAAATAAGACTATTCATGATATATCATATCTAATAAACCTCATGAAATAATTTATTTTCATATCAAAACTCGTGTCTAAAAGAAGATAAGTTCAGACAAAAATATCTTACTAATTTGGAAAAAATTGAATCATAATCCCCATGAAATGAATATAATCTAGTAGATATGTAAATACCTCAATTTTTTTGAATGATGATCAAATAATATATTTATGGGAATTATATACACCACTCTAAAAAAATAGTTTTGAACATGGCTTGTATTTCATATATATAAATTGTGGGATGAAAAGACATTACATTGTGTTTTGACTATAATCATACTCATTCAAATATATTGTATAATAAATATAAATGTAATATATTATAAAACCATATTTTTATATCTAATATAATAAATGGTTTTGATATGTCTTTATATTTACTTCATTTTAATAATTCAATGTTTAGGTTAAGCTTTAGGTAATATTCTCTTTGTTTTTTACATGCATCAAAATTTGTATCTCTTTGGTCAATATAAAAACATCATGACTTACATATTGTAAAACTTGATAAAAATATCAAATTCCTTCATTATATTTATATTATATTAATATACACAATATAGAAATATGAAATGTAATACCCCATTGACGGAGACAAATGGATGTACATTCACATGAACTTTGTTTTTGTTTAAATATAGTACATAAATAATAAAGTTAAATGAATTATATGTATATTTAAATGAATATATATTATTATAATATTAGAAAAATAATATAATATATATCATATATGTTCAATATAAAAATTCTTAATATATTCCATGTAGTGTGTGAATGAATCACATATCTTTTAGGGTCGGTATTCCAGACATCCTCAAACAAATTTATAATATTTAGACCAAATAGAAAGTATAAATATATTTTTGGTAAGATTAATATAGAATCAGAAAGTTAAAATAAATATAATATATAAAAAATATTAATATATTTCCATCAGAATTTCAATAGTGAGGTGTGTTATAAGAAATTTGAAAAATCATCATTTAGTGATGTGATAGCTTGTTGTGCACAGAAATTGTATGTTTGTTAACCACTATATGGATATATGTGTATGTGAAGGGATATAAATTTACATAAGAACATTTAAGTATATTTTGGATGATCTTGTTCTTTATAATCATTTCCCATGGTTAATTGAGGTTGTGGGTAATATAAATGAATTAAAGGAACTTTGTGGAGGGTGTCAACTCTTAATTGGTTAACATTTTTTGGTTTGCATCATAGGGTATCCTTGGATATATTTCCTAAAAAAGGTAGGATCCAAGGAATATTGGAGGGTTTTTAGGAAAAAATTATAGTATATCATCGACGAAGATACGTGGTTTTATTGGAGTGATGAATGGGATGAGAGGATGTTTTTTTGCTGTGGGAGAGGAGTAGTACTATGATAATATTTTGAGAATGGAATTCAATTCAGATTATTAACACATCATGTGGATCCAATAATGGATGAAATATGATAAATGGTAAGATAATTTAAGAATATTTCCATAACATAGCTATTGGAAATGTTTCAAAGACATTTAGGGTCTTAATTTTATGGTTTAGTCCTTAGTAAAGCTTAATTTGACCTTTATTCGTGAAAATAATTATAATAAACTTTAATAATATTTTTAGCCAAAAAATAAGTTGAAAATATTTTAAATTAAAATACATTATGATTCCATTTATAGAATTCATCCTTCCAAATTCCAATCACATAAGTGGTAAACATAAATTTAAAATTAATCCCACTGAAGGGATGACACTACATGGTTTTGAAGTAAAAATGATCAAAAGATTGATAAGATTTTATGTCCAATTTCAATTTGAAATTGAATACAATGTCCAATATTGGATTAATTGGTAAAAATATTTTTAAATTAATATTATTATCCTTTTTATAATATAATTCAACCCTATAAATAAATTTGCTGACAATGCTGTTTTGAAATAATATTTAGTATTTCTTACTATTCATCAAAAAATGAGATCTCTCAATAAAATTAGAAACCATAAATCTAAGATAAATTAGACATTATAACATTAAAAAAACATTATACTATAAAATTAAAATTATATGTTTTTTTAAAATTAATTTTTCAATTTTTCAAAGGAATACATTAACATTAGTTTATTTGTGAAAATAATATTTTTGAACATATATATTATTGTCAAATATTATATATTTTTTATCAATATATTTTATTCATAAAAATCCATTATAATTTTATTTTTAAAATTAGTTATTACTATTTATATTATAATCATTAACGTATGGGTTATAACTATCTCATTTAAATAATTATAATAATAAAATGAAGTTACATAGAAACACGATGTTGTGTTTAACATGCGGCTTGATAGTGTTGCATATGCCGATTAAGTGTTGGGTGAAAAGAATGTATGAGTTAGTTAAATGAAAGAAATAAATTAAAATTATTTCACTCTATCTGATGAAAAGGGTTTATAAATAATATAAATGTCAAATTCTACCCTAGATAAAATGAATTTGTTTCTCAAAATTATGCATTATGGTATAAACAAATGAAGATAATTTTTCATCATAATATCCTAAATTTGTTAAATATCTTTCTATAACTGTAGATTTATTTAAAAAAACTTTACTATATGAGTGGTATTTTTTTTAGAACATTATCTGTATGATCCAAAATATCAACTAGTGGTTCCTCGTAAGAATGATCCAACATTGGTGGTATGACCTCTGAGAATAGTACATGTCTATGGTGAGGGATGTACTTAATCAGGAAAGATATATGGAAGAAATAAATTACTTGATAGATATTTTGTGTAAGTACCAAACGATATGATCCATCTGGATATGATCAAGAACATCAATGGGATCAATATACCAAGTGAATATATTATATTTCTTCCCAAATCTCATAACTTTATTTCTTGGGAATGATTTGTTGAAAAACATTCTCTATAACATCAAATTATACACCACATCAGCAGTAATAATTATAATGTTTATTCCATGTTTGAGATACCTTAATATGCTAAAAAAAGAACTAAACTTCCCTACCATTTCATCTACAATCTTAGTTCCAAATAGCTTTCATTATTTAACTTCTTCCCAACATGTTGGAGCTCTACATTTATTCCCATAGATGGATTCATAGGGTTCCATCTAAATCCTTGTGTGAAATATATCGTTGAATGAAATCTAAAAGAGAGGGAGGTGTTGAACACATACACCTTTGAAATCCAGAGAACAAGATCCCTTCAAATAATCTAGGATGGGAATAGTTCATTCAGAATTAGCATCTATATTAGGATGGTAAGCAGTGCTGAAACTCAATTTTGTATCATGTTCGTACTAGAGACATAACCAAACAATTGAGGTAAACATAAAATCTTGATATGATACAATATAACATCGTACTCTATACAACCATAACACTTTCATAATGTATATCTAGGAAATATAATCTAGAGGGAAGTCTTATCTTAAAGTGATGAAGTGTGTTGACTTTGTAAGACCATCAAATACCACCCTAGAGCATTAAACCTTGATGATTCTTTTTATAGTCTAATGAAAAAATCCTAAGTGATTTTCAACCATTTACATTATATTATAGTTAATTGTTGAAACATATCTTATGAATTTTGTCTATCAACATTAACATACTGGAATACTATTCATTGAGATACAAACTTTGTGATTTCTCTATTTATGAAATCCCACAGGAAGTATTATTTCAACTCCCTATACATTGTTACAGACCCACGATGAATAGAGAATGATGAACTATAATATTAACATCATAGCTCCATCATCAAATATGGTATGTAATGAACACATACATGGTTTCTAACCCTTACCATTCAATACTGATCAAGGATAAACTAAAAAACATTTCTACCATTCTTTTTATTCTATTCATATCCATTCTATGCTCCCTTAATCATCACCTGGATAGAGGATTGAGCATTCATTTGAGAAATAAAATATTTTATCCATATATTATGATATATTGATCCATCATTTTCCCATCCATAAATATTGGATCTCTTTTGATCCTCATCATGGAAAATCTAGCATTACCCTTCTGACTCAATGTATTGGACACCTCTTTCACTTTCCATGTGTGGTAATGTATGGAGAAGTAACAATATTTTATCAACTCCTACCAAATTCATTGTGGAATTTTTAACTCCATAAATTTGAATATATATTTCATAAATTTGTGACATGTATATATATAACACTTTTTATGATAGAGGTAATTCCTCTATATAATTAATGAAATAAATAAAATTGCTAAATCCAAATTATGAGTTGGCTAATTTTTCTCATGGTTCGTTATTTTTCATGGGGAAAAAGAAATAACCATGTTATTATTTATAAGAACACATACATATACATTCATGTATGAACAACTATATATTATAAAACATTGTATATGGAATAGTAATGTAAGAACATATACGTTGACCAACCATATCATCAGTTTAATGAATTTTTCCTCTCATTCATCTATCGAATGGAACATTATACCATACGGACTTATATTGATTAGAAGATTATATAGTCATGATAAATTATCCCCAAATATTTGATAATATATATGATGACCAATAAAGCTATGGATCTCTATCTCCATGGTTAGTATATTCAAAAATTCGACAGCCACTGCCATTGATGGATCAACTATTATACTATCCCTTAAGATAATTTAATCCAAAATTGTAAATATTTTCATCCAAATTCACACTTTTTAAAATTTTTCATATAGTTAGTACTTATTTAGGCTCAGTAGTACAATTCTCAATTTAACATTATTATATTACATTCCTTTTGAATAGATAATAATATCATATATAAAGTCTACGAAAAACTAGTTGTGGTGATCTCTAAAACACTATTCATCAAATCTATGAACATATTAAGGGATTAGTATTACTAGATGGAATCACTATATATTCATATTTTCGATAAATTTTATATAATTTTATTATGGGATTATCCTCATTCGTGACCCTTAATTGATGATATCTAGAATGAAGGTCAATCAGGGAAAATTAATATGCTCCGAGGTGACACACATTGCAGAAAAAAACCTCCCTTCATGGTTTTCATAAGATTTCTTCTTCAATTCCAACTAATAAATCGGTTACATTCTATAAGGTGTCTTTGATATTGGTGTGGAACTAGGTTTGAGATCTATTGATAACTCAGCATCAGTTTTTAGTGGAATGTACGAAACTCTTCTATAAAGACATCCAATAATTCTCAAACTATAGTCATATCATCGATGTCAATTTTCTCCCAAAACTTTTTAGTAATATCAATCAGAACATACTTCTTATCATAACAAATATGGACAATCGTAGGAGGGTTAAAAATATCAAATGTAACATCCCTTCCTTGATAATTGATGTTAGATATATAATGAGTTATCCAATCCATGCATTAGATGACATCAAATTATTCCAAAGGAATAATGTTAAGAATTGAAATATTAACATTCCAACAAACATAAACAGGAGAGGAGTCAAAGTAATGAGATAAAAGCATCATACCACTTGGGATTTTCACTACTAATTCAACATCTTTATATTTTTGTGGAATTTTAACACCCTATTAAAATTCATTAGATATGAATGTTGGATACAAGCTAAATTAAATATGAATTTATCTATTCTATAGTGGATGGTAAGTGTAACTTTCATCTTATTTATATTTCACCCTTTGTTATAAATAATTATTTTATGAGATTTCCTATTGTCCATAGGTTTATTAGGTTTCAGACATTGATCATTATCACCAAACAATGTGTTTAGACACTGGTTAGTATAATGCCCATTATCCATAAACATGTATCCCTAATGTGGGGGAGGATCATTTTTTCATATTTCTCTCCATTAAAACTTTTATCTATCTTCTACTCACCACATAGAGAATTTATTTCCTAGTTTCCTTAGATACTAAATTACCTCCTTGAATATTCCCTCATTTAGACAATAATGGAAAACTCAAATTCTTTTCTCTGTGGTTTATAGATATTCTTTTTTTATTTCGTATTCCTTTTATTGTCAAATCCCTGAGATCGATACGTTACTCTAACCTCTATTTCAACATTGATTTCATAATACAAAATATCTTGGTATCTACTAATGTATCTTATGTACAACAACCTTCTGGAACATGGATTTATGCCAAGGAATAACCCATTATCATTAATTTTGTGTTGGATGATAATTCATGATTCTTGCCTCTCAATTCTTGTAAAGTTATCCTAATATGTTCTGAAAAAATCATCATCCCATTTCATCAACTGAAGGGACTATTCATACATCTTATAATAAAGAATACAATGAATGTAGTTATGGAAAAGTATGTTCTTGACCTCTTCCCAATCAAGGGATTCAAATAAAAAATGATACCTTATATTCTTAACTAATGTCCATCAATGGTCCGCTTCATCTTCTAGATAATAATTAGTATAATGAAATTCTAATGCTCATAATACTAGAGAATTGAGAATATAATTTCAGTTGTAATATTCCGCTATTACAAAAAAAGTGGATCAGAAGACCCTCAGAAATAAGGTAGATGTTTCCTCAAGCAAGTATTCACAAAACCAGGTTTCCTCCTTTTCAAATATGTATTTCTACCATGATTCATAACCTAAGAATGTTGTGTGAGCATAATATTAAGAATTTTCAATCCTCCTACTATTTATTTAGCTTTCTCAAGAGGATAATTGTTGTACATTCTATCATAATCATTATTAATTTTATTTAGTTGATTTTAAAACATTGAATAAAACGGAATGCATAGAGTAAGATATTATAATTATAATTAGGTCTATAATAATCAACAATATTCACATATATTATGTCCAAACCTAAATTCGTTCTTTAATTTAGGACACCATGTGTTTAACCAAGGTTATTCATAGACATCATATATTTAAATCCCTTGTGATGAATCCTGAAGATTTTGTTAATTATCAATGATTTTCCTTTAGGGTGGTAAAAACATATCTATATAAAGTGTCATTTTCAAGTCCTAAATTACCCTAAATTGGTTTTGGTACATCTTGTCAGATATTTTACTCCTCGGTACATCTATTCAAGAGCCACATCCACTTGTAGGATCTTGATAGGTATGTATTCCTAGGAAACTAATATATATATTATTTAACCAAATTTAATTAAATATTTTAATTATTTTAATTACCCTTACACATTTCCTTATAAATTTTCATAGGTTCCTCACTAAGGGTTTCCCAATATAGATTCCAAAGGCTAACTAAAATATTAATCAAATAACTAATATAGCTACCCTTGATTTTTATTAATACACATTACAATTATATTGTAGAAATATTAATACAATACAAAAACAAACATCCAAAAATGATATTGTAATTTTTTCATGTGGTAACATTGAATCATATACCCAGGTACATATGTGAACTACATTACCACTCAAAAGTATCTTCTCGGTTACAACCCCTCTTAGACACATCAACCATATTACATATCTACATAACCTGGGGAATTAAGAATAAATTGACATGGGATTAGATTCTCATTAAGCGTAAAAAAAGAGTTATGCTAGAATAATCATGAGTACAAGGGTATACGATCATTATCATAAAAATAGAATATCATACACTATGTATCAAAGAGCTTAAAAATTAATCCTGGCATAAATATCTGAGATTTATAAAAAATAAATCAAAGGGAAATAAATAACATTTTCAATGAAAGCATATAATATGATAAAGATATGTAATTATTGGAATGACCAAAGAATATATAATGATTCTTATAGTTGTTATGTCATTGTTTCTATGGCCATATTAGTAGACAAATTACTTCACTAAATTGGGTTCAATCCCCATTTCATCCTTATAATACTGAATAGAGTTCAATCCCCATTAAATCCATGTAATACAAAACCAAGTTCACTAGCCACTCCATCCATGTTTATCTTATGATATATAAACTCTTACCCAATGAATAGAAGGGAGATAATTGTTCCACCAACCCCTTAAAGAAATCATACACACATGTTCTAGATATTCATAAACAATCCAATCATAGCAATGAAATAAAATGGGGTTCATTAACATGTAATCATATATTATCCTATTGAAAATTAATGATTAGTAATCAATTCCTAAAATATAAACCAATGAAAGTAAGTAGGGTTCATAGGCATATAACCAATGAATTATATATATTTTATATATATAAATAAGCTATAGAAGAGAAACGAATTTCACAAAAAAAATATGAAATCATAAAATAGACTATTTATAAAATGAATATGAAAGGAATAAATAAATAATTTCAAAAAAAATAAATTATTAACACTAGTAGATTTCATATTAGATGTGAAATTAATTTTAATGTCCTTTAAGAAGCATTTATTGAGGAAAATATCCTTCTTTTGAAAAATGCTATTTAAAACATAAATAATTATGAAAATAATATTCCTTAAAAATAATCTGAAAAATTATAAAGAGGAATTGATGTCATTTTAAAAACTTTTATCCTTGAAAACTAATAAAATAATCTGGAAATAATTTCTAAATCATTTTTAAAACACATTTTTGAACATAAAATTGATTTCTGACCAAAAAGAGTATTTTGATCATGAATTTTTTAAATACATTTTATTAATTATATTAAGTAGAAAAGAATATAAAAATGGTAATAATACGTGGATATATAATTTTTAAATATATGGTAAAAGCACATGAGTGATATTGAGAGATGTATCATAATATTTCATCAATGAAAGCATAATCATAAGCAATCCATATAAATGATGGGATTGTTTCAATTAACTCCAACAACATGCTTACATGGGATCATACTATACATATAAGAAAATGGAATTGATTAAAGCTAAAAATATTATTAATAGAATTTGATTCTTGATATTAAATTTCATATACATCTCATGAATTAATATAGGTTCATAACAAAACATATGTCTCAATGTAGTAATATTGAGAGAAAACTATCTTACTGATTTAGTAACTCTTGAAACATTAACCAGCTGAATGAGATATCATAGAGTTGTTATGAAAATTAAAATAAATATAAAAATTATGATAATATAATAAATTAAAGGGATGTATATAAAAAAGAGTGGTGAACATGGAACGTATCTCACAGATATAAAAAGTGAGATAAAATTCCATTACATTGGGTCTTGAAACTCCTCTTACCCATTAGATGGATGTTTGTATAAGTGTTTTTACAAACATTTTCATTAAAATATTTCATTATTTATAGGATATTTTTTTATATTTATAATCATGGAGTAATATGAATTGAGGTGGTATAAAATAAAATAAAATTAAGGATCTTGAGGGAGTGTGATACTTTTTAATCTAGGAACTCCTTTTGGTTTTCTCCAAAGGGTTACATGGAATACATTATGATCATTGGGAGTCATATTTGTATATGGAAGGGGTATTAGGATGATATTTTAGTAGTTATTGGTAGACCATATGTGGATTTAGTGGGGTGAAGAAGTGTTGGAGAGGAGGTCTTTTTATAGTGGACTAGGAGTGATACTCTTGAATATTATGACAATGGAATTCCATGAAATATTTTCAAATGTAAAGTGAAAAAACTAATGTAAATATAAAATAAAAATGATTATATTGTATTAATAAGGCCATAAAATATCTATTGGAGAGGTTTCAAAGTCTTTTTGGGTCTTAAATTTATTTTTTTGGTAATTTTATAAGCTCAATATTTTCTTAATTGATTTAACTATATTTAATTACATTCAATAATTTTTTTTGGTAAAAAAAAGTAGTTCAATATATTTTACATTATAAATTATACATATTTATAATATGGAAGAAATATCTCAAAATTAAAATCAATGAAGTGGAGTAAATTAATTTTAAATTAATCATACTGACAGGACAACACTCCAAGGTTTTAAAGTAAAAATGATCAAAAAAATTATAGGTTATTATATACAAATTCAATTTCAAATGAGTTACAACGAACTAAATTTAATTAATAATTATAAATATTATGAAAATAATCAATTAAATTTTTATAAATTACAAATTATACATATAAATAAATTAGATAAAAAAGCAGTTTTGAATTAATATTCTATATTTTTACCTATTCATCAAAAACTGATGTTTTTTAGAAAAATCCCTAAAATTCTCCCTAAGATAAAATTGCCAATATAAAATCAAAAATGAAGTTTATATTATAAAAATAAATTTACAAATGTTCAAGAAATTAATTTAGTTTTTTTTCCATTGAAGGATATGAAAGGTAGTTTATTAGAAGAAATATTACTTTTAAACATATACTGACTATACCAAAAAGTATATGTTTCATTATCAATGTGTTTTATTCATATACAAATTTAAAAAAATTAAATTTATTTATTAGTATTAATATTAATATTGATATAATCTAGGTTATAACTATCTCATTTATATAATTATATTAATAAAATTATGTTTTATAGAAACTCGGTGTTCTATGTAACGTATGCTAATTCAGTGTTGTTCATGCCCTATATGTGCCTTATGAATTTTTTTTTCATTGTTCAATGTAGGATATCAATTATTGTTAATCATTTGAAGAGAAAAAAGTCCCTAAATATGTGGGCTGTTACACATATATATTGAAAATTTAGCTTACCTAAAAGACTTGTTGGATTGGAATATTATTTCCAAAAAAAATCATAATTTTTAATTGATAGTAGTTGTATTTGAATGGTAATGAAAAAATGGTTTTAACCCATTTAGGTTTATAGTTTTTGTGAGACATATTATTTGGATTTTTGGTTCCTCGAATCTTTCCATTATGATATTGTAAAAATAATCCATTTTTGTTACTTTTCACTCTTATTTATAATCCAAGGGGACCCAAAGACAAAATTTATTTTTATATAATACTTTTGATTCATGAGATACAATGATTTTTGGTAGATGGTATAATGAATTTGGATTCATAATATATTGATAATTATAATCTTTATTCGTCAACATTATTGGAAATTAAATAATTCTGATCATTTTAATGAACTATTATATTATAAATGAAATTTCCATTCTTATAATTATGTCATTCAGTATAAAGCACTTAAATCACATAGAAAACCAAAATAAATTATTCCCATTAATTAATATTGCTACATTAGTGTAAAGAAAATCCTATAAGAATTCCTCGTGTTATAGTGGGAGAAATAAAAAGAAATTTAGAGGATAAGGATAGTGTAATTTTGAACTTTTTGATCCACCATAATGAATACAGTCACGAAACAAATATGCATAAATTAATCATAATTCCAAAAATACAATCTTTATTTTGATTATAAATGTATAAATTAAAATCAGTAAAAATATAAGTTAATGAATAAGGAATGGAATAATAGGTTTTTGTAAGAAGTAGTGACCTAAATTGACTTTTATAAATACAATTATTTTATTATTAATCTGAACGTTAGAATAATAATCTGAAAATTATGATTAGTAAAATGATTTATATAATAATAAAATAAGATATTGAAATTTAAAATAATATTTAGGTTTCTTAAAAAATAATTTATTAACAAAATTATATCAAGGTACAAGTAAATAGTTTTTTTAAATTATTGAAATTAATTATTAGCTTCTTAAATATAAATCTTTTTTTATGTTTTTTAATAAATATTATGATTTAAAAAAAATATGATTTCATTAAATGAATCTAAAAGATGTTATTATGTTATATTATAATTATAATATAATTTTATGTTTCTAGAAGTAATTTTTCAATGGCTCATAAAATATGTTATAATTTCAAATTCAATAATTTTTATATAAATTAATGTTTAAATAAAAACTAAAATTATATTATTTAGAAAAATATTTTCTTAAAATTTAGTTCATATTAAAAATCTACATTTTTAAAATGGTTATAATGAATTTTTTATATTTTTACAAAATTATTGATGTTATGGTAATTGTAAAATACTTTAATTTATGATATTTAAACTTATAAGAAAAAAACATAAATTTAATATTCATGGATTATTTAAGAACTCATTATCCTGATCTAAGGTGAACCATTTACTGTGTATAGTCATAGTAATTAACACTACTGATATTATTGATCCATATTCATAGAAAAATGAATATAATAATGAAACAAACTCATACCATATAATTATAAATATCCCCTATCAAAACCACTTATCCTCCCACAATCTATTACTTGAAGCCTTAAAAATCACATAACAATACTCTATTCCCCACTGTCCCCACATTAATGTGTTTCTGGTCTAATGAAAATACTAATTTCTTTTTAATTATGGCGTTCTTCGAGCATGTTATATTCAATAGGTAACATTCTCATACGACCTCATTTATTTTCATATATTCTTCTATATTCTGATCTCCTACTTCATCAATAAAATAAAAATAATTCATGTATAATGTATAAAAAAAATGTTATATTTATAATAAAATATCTTCTATTAATCAATTTTCTCATATGATCTTACTCAAAGAAATGATACCATTGTCCAAATTATAAGGGTTAACTATCTCCATGGATAATGAGTTCTCATTTTACATTACAACATTCATGGTTATTCAAAAACTATTATTATTACTAAAAATAATTTTACAAATTATATTATAAAATATTTCATGTTTCCGAACTAATATATAGTCATAATAGTAAATAAAATATTACGAGTTCATGATGGTTGGAAAACCATCTAAAAATAAACTATTGATTAATCATTATTGTTTTATCCCATTAATCATCATCATATAAAAAAATGATATATGTGACCATTTAATCTTATCTAACATCATTAATATCAATCTAATTCCCTTATAATACTTCATTCCCTTTTGATATCAATATAAATATTTATACTCAAGTGAAATGACAATGAAACAATTAAATGAACACTCTTAGAATGATGAAATTTATCATTAAACCTCATCCAAATAGCCATAAATGATCTTAACCTAAATATAATCAATAAAAAATATTTCTAATACGTTATGAAATATTTAATTAATTAATCTAACTTGATTATTTGTGAAATTAATTTCACATGCATAATGCATCCAGACATTAGGTAACAAATCTCACTGAACATCCATTTATTTCTAAGGATATACAAAATCTATCCATTTACTATATTGTTTTTCTTAAGTAATATTATATAAATCTTATAAATTATTTCAATATTATGGGTAAATTTTTGTATTGATCAATTAATCATTAATTTTTTGTAAAATTCATTTTTAATAAATTTCTAATTATCAATTATTCTCAATATGCAAGCCCTATTAATGGGAACTTCCCTGTTTATAACCAATCTTCAAGTGAACTACAAAAAATATTATAGGCCACCAGTGTTTTTATAAAATCAAATGTAAATAATTAAAATTTATTTTTTTATTTATGTATTTATACACACACTTAATCATTCTACATCTTTTAATAATATCTTTTCATTTACACAGAATCCAACTAAAGTGGAACATTTTTAAGGTAACCTAACCACTCTATAAATTGTTTTCAATTTATTTTGACATTTTATTGAATATATACTCTTATATTTTCATTATTAATGACCAATAATTACATAATAACATTTATCATGTAAAAAATATGAAATTCTATTTTGTTTTTCCTTATGAAATGAATAAAAAACACATTTGATTCAATGAACTACCCTTATGAATATCCTGTATGATGAATTTATTTCTATGTCTTGCACATTCATGCACTCATAAGGATTAGTGTACAATGATAGCTTTCTAATGAATTGGGTAATATTTTTTCTTATTTTATTTCATGTATGGGATCAGTGAGTAAAACTAATCCTATGTGGGACATTTTTGACCATGGGAAATCATCTTTAAAGTAAACATCAATACATTTTTATTTCATGTTATTTGTTTATAACCATTACAATATATCAATAATAAAAAAATTCCTTGTTATATATGTTATGAATCAATTTTCCATTCATGATCAATTCTAATTATGTTATCATGTAATTCCTTATAACTCATGTTCAATGCTCTATTCCCTTGTATATTCCCTTACAAGAGGTTTTTAGATCATCCCATATTTCTATATATTTTTTCAGGTATTCCTATGAAGTTTTATGGTCTCAAAGGGAGTTATTATCACACTCTGGTTATTAAAAATTTATTTTTATTATTGTTTCATTTTTTCTAACTATTTACATACACTTCTAGTGAAACGATGATTTATGATCGTTGGATGGTATTTAATGGATATTTAAGATCAAAATCATGAAACAATAGGTGTAAATTGATTTGTTCATAATATTTTTTATTTGGAGATGATCTACATATTTTTGTGGTATTAGAGTATAAAACATTAGTAGGAAAAATAGGTATAATTTTATCACTTGGGGTAACCTATATTGAATTCTATGGAATCATATGTTAGGATATACATTTCATTTATGATTTTTTCCATCCATATTGATAGTTTCATTTTCATATTCTACATAGATAAGTATTAAATCCACCTAATTTAATTGTTTTATTTTTAAATAATTTATAGAAATATGATTACATTTTTGGAAAACCGATGTGATAACCATTGTGTTGATTAGACAAATTAGATTGAAAACATGATGGAAATTGGGGCTCAGAACTTCATGATAGTGCTATAAAAACTGGAAAATTTATGAATAATAACACAAATCTCTTGGGACTCAATCAATATAATAGGAAATATAATGATTTATTTGACTAATATTTGTGACATATGCCTCCTAGCATTAGTGTTCTTCTGATCTGGTCATCACAGAACAACAGATTTACTCCATTGAGAAGATATTTTTTATCCTTCAAATCTATGAAGGAGAAAAAGTAGTGATGGAGGTTTATTATCTTGATGGGGAAGATGATAAGTGGTGGACCTTCATCATGATCATGAAGTCTAATGTTGTAATTAATTTTATGCAACTTGAATGATTTAATATAAATATTTTCAATAAAACTTTCCTATAAAATCATTGAATTCACATAGAGGTTGATTGCCTCAGACTGATGAAAAAGATATATGATTATATTAGGAAATATTTGTCCAAAATTAAAATTCATTTATTAAAACCCAATTTATTATTGATGAAAACTGAATTTATGGGGTATCTCTATTCAGTTTATTACAACCCTGTGTACTTAAATCATTATAAATTTGAATAATTTTATAGCTGCGTTGAGAATTTCCATTTTTCAATTATGATTGAGATGGATATTGGAAACTCTTACTTTTCATGAGGGAATTGATATAATAAAAATCAAACTGAGTTTTATATGTTATTGTTAAATGAAAATTCCCCGAGATAAAATAAAAACAAATATCCCAAGAATCAATTGTGTAGAATAATGTATATAGAGTAATATCTAAGTAGGAATAGGAGATTGTTCAATTGTTTAAAAGAGGGGAATCATGCAGATAATTTTCAAATGGATATGATGTAGATAAAAAATGTTGAATAAGTAATGACGTTTTCTTATCAAAACTCAGAAAAATGCAATGTGACTAAATTATAAGGAACACACTAATTATGCAAGATAATTTCATAATACATGGGTTGTAGGAGACAATCAATGAAAACATCATCCATGAAAACAAGGGATAAAATATTATATCACTTATAGTAAGGTGGATCATGTAAATTATGTGGTCACATGTAAACAGTCTATTCATTAAAAAATGGAAAAAACTCTTTTTATTTTTTATACACATTCTTTCATACCATGGATTATTATTATAACTATGAAAACCCCAAAAATATTGATGTTTAGTTATCTATGGGTATGATGAATGAGGTAACTATTTCATTGAAATTAAATAACACCTTTCTAGTTGATGACAATAGAATAAACCTCCCCTAAAATATCATCTTACTCCCTTTGGCAGAGTTTAATGGTGTATTGGTCAAGGATTGGGTAAATTTATAAAAATCTAAAATCAACTATCGAGAAAGTGATATTACATTTCACATCCCAAGGAATCCTATGATTCATTACAAATTTAAGTATAATGATCAATATACATTGGAATATTAATATCAAAAAATGATTCTATTTATATATGAGAGTGCATATCTAGCTCTAATTATTGAGTAAAAGAAGTGGAACATTCTTGAATATATTATCATTGTGAAGGACTAAACTGATGTTTTCTAAAAATAATTGGCCCATTATCCTTGTAAATGTGTGGTAGAGTATAGGATTTTCCATTTACCAGGATATTGTCCAATATAAATTGCACCCTATAAGATGTACATAATTGATTTAATATAACTAAATATTATGTTACCGGAAATATAGACATAGTTTTATATGACCACGAGCTTCACCATGTAGTGAATAGTTCCACTCCATAATGAAGAAAGACAAACAATTTACCTCTATATTGTTTTATTATAATACTAAAAAATCATGATAATGAACTTCTACTGTGAACTATTAATACATAAATGATATGAAGAACTATTTGGGGCTATGTATTTCTATATGGTAGACCTTCAGTTTGGATATTACCAATTATAGAAGAAAAAGGAACATAATCCTAGGATTTCATTTAAAAAAGGATTGTAAATTATGAGTTCATAGTCATGAATATCACTATAACTGAATCCACATACAGTTTCATAGACGTATTGAATATAGTATTAACAGACTTCTTAAATAGATATATTTTAGTCCTTATTGATGATATTATGATATACTATAATAGATTTGAGGAGCACAAAAAGAATTTTAATATTGTGAAAATGATATACTGAGGGATGAAAATGTATGCTACATATAGTAAAGATAATATCTATATTGAAGAAGTATCATTCTTAATGAATAAAATCACCATCATAGGGATCTCTATATACTCTTCTATGAAAAAGTAAACTAGTTATTAACATTGAACGTCATATAATATGGATAACTATAGATTATATATCATATATGTGTATCACAAAAAATATTTGATGAAATTATAATGATTTTAAATCCCACTTACAAAGATGAATTTGAATGGAATAATGGTTGTTTGGATAAGTGAATGTAAATTATTCTTAAAAAAGTTGTAAAATAGAGTTATCAATCAACACGTACTTACACTACGCACATGTGGAAAACTAATTAGTGTATAATAATGTTACATAAATGATGGAATTAAGATGTGTTCTAACGAAAAATATTAATGTTATATCATTTTACTGTATAAATTTAAAATTACATTAGGAAAGCTATCACACAATGGATTTTCAATCAGCGGCTGTGATTTCATTTTGATAATGTGGTGGCATTATTTCTATGCGGACTAGTGTGAGATATATGCAGATCCTATGTGACTCAATTATAAATTCACATAAATGGAGAATAATTTACTCTGGTGGTGTTGCATTGATATTACCATGGATTTTGATTTTTATATCTATTTATATCATTTTATGAAAAATAAATTGTAAGATTATATTAGTAAAAAAATCATTTAATTTATTGGTAATTAGAATTGAGAAGGATCAAATATTATTAGAGATGAAATTCATGGACATGAGAATCTAAAGGTAAGGAACAACATGGTTCCATTCCAAAATTATTTCTAAATCCTAAACTTTATATAATGTAAATTATTTTCAAATTGAAAGTGTGGAAATTCATTATATGGTGTAAGTTATCATAAATGGGATGTCCTTGGAGTTCAAAATTGATGTGAAGTGATTCATATGATTTGGGAAATGACAAAGCATACCCTTAAATCTGGATATAATGAAACATATTTGGAATTGTGTACATAGGATGAACCTATCATTACAACTATATAAAAAAATTGATGTAAAAGTATCTTCAAGTGTACTATTGGTGGGACAATATGAAAACATGATTTTTTTGTATTTCCCTCAATGTTCTTATTTTGTAAACAAGTGATGGATGAATGGAAAAAAATAATATTTTCGATACCTTCATGGAAATGATAAAACATCACTATGAATGTTTTCACAAGACATACGAAGACATCTAGAGTAAATAATGAAATACTGTTTTTTATGGACCCTCTTTCAATGTCTGATCACATTGATGAAATAACAATGTACTTCTCACTTTATCATCTAACACAAATATATATCAAATAAATGGAGAGGTTCAATGGAGTTCCATGATTTATTTTTACTTGATCATTATATTATAATTTCCTACATATACAACAAAAGTCTCTTACATAGTCTAAATAATAATTTGAACATCAATTCAACTTATCAAAATAAAACTGATCAAAAATACTATCCAACTATTCATACATTGTAATATGTTTTAATATCATTCGTGATGGATTTTAAATGAGGATTAAACCAACATATTTGTATAGTCAAATTCTGTTAAAAAACAATTTATACCCAATTATACAAATGGATCCATATGATGTCATTTATAAGGATACTTGTAGAACACAAGAATAATTAGATAAATTTAATAAACATAACTAGATGGGACTATAAATGATTTTTAAAATGGTATAAAAGTTGAAGACTATTCAGAAACACAGCAGATATAACTAGAGATGACATAAAATATATGAATAGTAATTTTTATTAGAAATATATATTTTTGTTGTAGATAATTTATTCCACTACATATATCCATGAAGAGAGTCATGTGGTTCAGAAAGAAGGGAATGCTACAAACTAATAACATTGAATCATTTGAGTATATTGATCGAATTAGAGTAGTTGAATATTGACTAGAACATCCACCAACTGTGTCTTTAATAAATAATTTTTTAATGAATCCGACCTATGGGTGTACATTACAGATCTATTACATGAGATGAACTCAGAGGATGTTCCACTGGAAAATGAAATATATTATGAGGATCAGTTGGTGAAGATCATTTACAATAGTGATAATGTTCTATGCAGCAAGACCACTCACTTGGTTAATATACTAGGGAGGATATATAACTATAAAGAGTCAACCTGGGAAATTGATGAAGTGATGAAGGAGAGGTAAAGTCTCATTTATTACTCATGATTTTTGAAAAAAAAAATTAGATAGAAATTTTATATGAGTAAAAGAATATATCAATCATGAATTTTATCAATGATATTTCTCTTCACGCAATAAATTCATGTAGTATAAATCGTATACATCACATAGATAAACCATCCAAATATTAATATATAATACTAACAATGAAAAATTATTCAAAAATTAAAAATATAATAAATAAAAATATTATAGTGGGATAAAAAATAATAAATATATTAATACGTATTGGATATATTGGATATGTTTGATCCCCATAGAATGACCACACTACCAAAAACAATATAAAATGAAAATAATGTCAATAAAACAATATTACTTTTGATGATAAAATACACTTTTATCAAGAAAAACAATATAAATGAATGAATAACGAATGTAATAATAGGTATTTATATGGTGTATTGAACCCATATAACCATTATAAATATGAACATTGGAATAATAATCTCACCATAGGAATAGTATACTTATAATTATGAATAAAAAAATGATTGATTGAATTGTATCATCATATATTTTAATGTAAAATTTTATTTATGAATCATAAAAATTGAAAAAAAATTAATGTTATATATCATGGTGTATGTAAATAAATATTTTTAATAAAATAAAATATGTTTTATTATTTTTTTAAGCATAAATTTTTTATTTTTAAATTTATAATGAATATAACATTTTAAATGAAAATATATTTTATTAAAATGGATTCATACATTGGTATTAAATTGTATTATTATAATAATCTATCTTTTTGAGGCTATAATTAATTTTTCAAATGGTTAAATAATCTATTATAATAATAAAATTTATATCATTAGAATAAATGATGATTTTATTTAAAAATTATATTTATCATATTTAGAATTTTTCAAAAAAATTGAATTCTATTTTTAAATCATCATATAATAATTTAGAAGGGTTAAATTTATGTATTTTTCTAAATTTGATGAAATTTGTAGAATATTGAAATACATTAATTTAATGTATTTGACATTATAAGGTTAATATACGAATTTTTGAGTCTTAGATGTTGTAATAACCCATTATTGTGACCCCATGCATACCCTTTACTATGTATAGTCCCAATAATCTGTACAATTTATAGTTTAGAGCCAAAATAATGAATAAAATGAATATAATAATCAAAACACCCCTCTCATTCCTTATAAATAATATCCCTCGATACTAATTAACCACAAATGTTCTAGTCCAAATAGATTTAGAAATAACTTCAAATTCCTATACTCTGAAATCCTACATCATCCATGTGAGGTTGGTTTCACTAATTTCATATTCCATGCACTTTTATGGGTTTTCAATGTGATGATATTCAAGATGCAACATTCTCTAACTACCTCTTTTAGTTTCTTTTCTACTTCTACCTTCTCCTCACTTCATCAAGCCATAAAATCAAATTATATAATTTATCATTTATATATTTAAATTTTATATTGAAAATTTAATATCCCATATACATATATTTTCTCATATCCACTTATTCATTGAAACTAAATCATTTTCTGTGTTATGGAAGTTAACCATCTCTATGGATAAAGATTATTTATTTTCCATTTCCACCATCACACAAGATCATAAATTTATTTTTATGGTTAAATAAAATTTTAATAGGTATATTATAACCTATTTAATATTTTTAATCAACTCAATATATATAATGATAAATAAAATGAAACTAAATCATTACAGTCAGAAATACCACAAAAAAATATACTACCCATTTAATAATATCATTTTTTCAAATAAATGATATTTATATTAGATAAAATGATATATGGGGACATTTAAACATATATAATATCATGAATACTATTTAATTTCACATTTGGAGTTAATTTTCCATTTAGTATGAACATCCATAGTTATACACAAGTGAAATGTCCATGAAACCATGGAATAAATGTTCTATGAAATACCAAATAGATCATTATAACTTATAGAAATGTACATAATTGAATTTAATAAAATTATAATAAATATAATATTTGTAAAATATGTTCTTTATTATTTAATTAATGAATATAATTTTATTTAAAAGGTAATTATGTGAATGTGAAGAATAAACTCAATCACAAAGTATGTGATCTCTCTGAACATGATTTTTTTGATTGGGTTGCAAAGTCTCTCCCATTACCATGATGAATTTTTTAATTCTTATTATAAATTTATCAAAAAATATGTTTATAAGTTACATAAATATTAATATATCTAAATTAATCTTTTTTAAATGTAAAATACATGTTTTAAAAGTACCCCATCTCAGTTCCTCCAAATAATTAAACCTGATTAAATGAATCCACCATATTTTCTACCCCTTTTCATGTATACCACAAAAACTATTTTTGGAAACCAATATTTTTTATAATTTAATAATTATATCATGAAAATATGATTTATTTCCTTTCTAGTTTTATATAACAAATAATGTCTTTTTCTTTTTTAAATAATATTTATTTTTTCCCTAAAATTTCAATTCAGTTACACATTTATAATGTTACATAATCACATCCTTTCTTGTTTTTAATTAATAATGATGTAATTATTGAATATATATTAATATTTGTTATTTATTAATTTCCAATAATTATATACTTCTTTATTTTATGGATACCATTTTTAAATCTTTTTTTATTTATGACAAGATTACTATACCCATTTCATTCATTATGATACCATAATGATTATTCCATATTTTTTACATCACCATGTGAAACACATATTCATGTATATTTTACGATGGTTGTTCATAGATATGTCTCCAATGATTTGGTAATTTTTTTTCATGATAATTTTAGTATGTGATTTGGGAGTAAAACTAATCTAGTATGGTAATTCTACACTATGTTATATTGACATACCTATTACCACTGAACCATGTTTATTTCAATTTTTTGTTACCTAAGAATTATTATATATCTATGATCTCAGTTTTACATGTTATATATCTTATTTATCCATTTTTTAGTATGACATTCACTTTACAAATTCATGGTGTTCCCTCTAACCCATGTTCCTTAATTCATTACAATGATTATTCCCCTACTAGGATATTTCAACTATCCATTTATTCAACATATTTCCCAATGATATCTTATGAATATGTAGGTGATAAAATGTATTTATGATATCACTATAGATATCAATAGAAATATTTTTTCTTACAGTGTTATGTTTTTATGTGTCTAGGTTGTCTTCCAAATACACTTGTAATTATGATATTCAATTTATATTGAATTAATATTTAATCTCATAAACATTTAATAATATATTTATCGGCTGGGATCATGAGGAAAATATATATTAATTATGTTCACCATGGTAATAATGTTTTTTTCATGCACATCACATTATTAAAAAATGAAATATCTCATTTGATGTGATTCAATATCACAATATTACTCTAAAAATAATGTTTGGTGTTTTTATTAAATCATAAAATGACCTTAAAAATTCCCAAAATTTATTATTTTATAGATGTATTGGATCCAGTATTTTCATCCATTCCTATTTGTAAGTAAATATTATAGTCAAAATTATATGAATAAAACTATTTTGAAATGATTTTATTAATGAAAATATAATAATTTATGGAATAATTCATATGTTATTAATATTGATAAAATGTGTGAGATAATATATTGTTCACGGTTATGTGTGTCAGGGAGAAATAAAAATACATGAATTATAAGAAAAATTATTAAGAGAACATTAACATTTTCGTTTGGATGAGGGAAATATGGCTAACATTTTAGTTTCATAGTACATAAATTGTATGAAAAATAAATAGTAATTTTAATATATATTTTATATTTTTCTCTGTAGGATTCATATTATTATAGTATTTCACAGAATTTTAGTGTGGAGAGGTCACATTAGAAGCTATGAAATGTCTTAATAATCTTACTCATAATCAATTTTTTATCACAATTTTACTTGATAAATTTTCTATATACCTATTTTTTCATGTTAATAATAGAAGATTCTAATTTTTTAAATAATAAAATTCATGAAATTAATGTATAGGTTATATGATAAATCTACAATAAATTATTAATTTAAAAAATATCACTTATTGAGACTGCACCCATCTTCATTGGTCGGATTTTTTGTTACACATGACAGTAATCATAATAGTATAATTCATTATTGGTAGTCTCATATAAATCATGTAGATGTATTTAGTAGAGTGATATGTAAATGAAATGAAATTATATATTTGAAATTGAGATCAACTAAAATAATTGTCTACCAAGGTATATTTGTATGATGAATTCATTAGTTTATATGTTTCATACATTTAGGAGGATGGAATAAAATTTTACAATTCATTCTAAATTGATTGATGAATATTTAAAGAAGGAACATTTATTGTTACATGAAATGATGAGTTAGTTAATGTTCATTAATATTTGTTATTAAAGACACCATTCAATATTTTATTAATATAATATGTTCTATAGATCATCTATTATTTTAAGAAATATCTATATTAAATTTTCACATTAACTTTAATTGGGTTGTAATTTCAAGAAAATTTACAATGTTAAAACGGGATGGTCCCCTTTCAATAGACTATATGATACAAAAATTTCATTTCAACTCATGTTCTAAGAGGATCAAGACTCAAATAGTTTTATATAGTTTATTTAATGTTTTTATTATGTATCCCTGGTGTATTTTCACAACCATCCCTCCAATGAAAAAGTTGATATCTTTATATTTATAATATAAATGAATTGGGTATACAAATAGTGATCAAAGGACTCAACTAACTACCAAACTAATGGTTGGTTTCTTATTGATATTCATTATATGTTTTTATACACATTTAGATTCTAATTATTCATTAGTGATATTGATTTCAATTTAGAAACATTAAATAACATCATTATTTTTCTATCCATTGATGGATGTCACTAATATAAACTATTGTGGATGATTATTGTTTCCATTTATAGTTATTTATTAATATAAATACTGTCAATGTGTGACTCGGTCAATTATTAAAAATGATATGTGTATAAAAATTATTATTTTTGTAATGAAACAATAAAAATATGTTTTATCAAAATTAATTAGTTGTTAATGATCCCTTTTTGTAGGAATAATTGGTAGAGTAGGTTTGATTTACCAACACCAAATTGAAATAAAATATTATACTGATAATGCATATAATGGATTTTTATTTCTAATTAAATGAGTTAAAATAGATATTACATACTTTACATTGAAATAATATAACTATAACTCTATTCTAGTATGATATGGAGATATAAAATGAGGTTAGTAGAATGATAAAAAAGAAAAATAGATTTTTATGATCATTGATTTATTTTATGGGTTGTCAAGTAGTTATATTCAAAAATAAATTTTAATTTTAAAATTATTTCTAATTTTTTTGGAAATAAGTTTATTAATATTGGATTTTGTTGATAAATGTATATTCGTTAAAGAAATATTTAGGTGGGTCAACTAAAAATGTGGATATATATGTTTTTAATTTTTATGATAATTTAATATAAATAATTTTGTGTCTATTCTCATATAATTATTATTATAAGAATTAAAAATAATCTATTTCTTATAATATTAAGAAGTTATTTATTATATTATATCATATATCATCAGGGTTATGCAATTGTAAAATTATTGGTTATCGATAATTGAAATCGAGTTCCTATCATTATGATTCATTTGATTTAATGTTTCATATAGTTATTTATGATCTATGTGCCCTGACTATTCACTTGAGATATATGATACATGAATCACATAAATTACCTCTAATAGAAAATAGAAAATCATTAACTAGGGATATGATTTATATATTATAGATAGAAATTTAGGTTGAATTAATGTTTTATTTCTCATAATGTTCTATTTTTTTTTATTAAAATTGATTTTTTTGGAAACCAGATAATTTCACATCATTAACAAATGGATATCGGAAAATTTGAATTTTTAAATACATGAATATATGGAAATATTATATGGGAAATTATATGGGATATCATTAGGCTCTATTTGTGTGTGGGTGTGTGTGTTAGATGTCATTCCATCGGTCCTGCAATGTGTTTCTCATAATTACTAGAAAGCATAATATATTTTTATTACTTAAGGTTGAAATAATAAAAATGTTTTACACGTAGTATATAAAAGAGTGTAATATTTCATGTGTAAAAAACAAAATACATTTAATTTTGTCAAATATTAATCATCATTAATACAATAGGGCACTACATGGAATACTTTTATGATGTTAATATCAATATGTAACATAGTTTATACATAATGTATGTTTATAATTCATTTCTCATTCATATATTTAAGGTGTTTTTGAATTATACAAATAAAAATATGTTATTGCAGGTAATATATGATATAATTACACCAAGTGGTTATCCCCCTTACTGGATATATCTCTGGATTAGGACATGATGGGATATTAATTCCTATGTAGTCCAAGATATTGTTATAAAAATATTTAGTAAAGAACTTATATTTCTATCATAAAAAAAATCCCATTAAATAATTTTATAATTATATTTCTTATATAAGAATAGTTTTACTCTAATATAAAAAAACATAATAATTGAAGTAACTTATTACAATGCACATAGGTGATATATTTTACTGTGTCGTGGGGGATGAGGTTCATGGTTACAAATAAAATTATCGAACAAGCTTGAAACAATATATAATTGCTAGAGTGGCGGTGATGGATCCATAATAAAATAATGAGAAACACTCAATGGATGTGGTAAATACATTACTGGATACCAAAGTATAAATTATGGATGGTCTATTGATGAAGATATTTTAAGACTATAAGGAGAGTTTATTACTTATGTCAGCATGTGTAGAAGAGATGACAATACTTCATCCAATTAAAGGAGCACAAATTTCAACATCTGAAATAATATAAAAAATAAATTATAATCAAATTTTTTTTATTAATTTCATATATTTATATTTCATTTATTTATATTATATTCAATAGATATAGCTAGATATAATATTAATGAGTTAATATTTTATTTACATATAGTTTAAAAAGTCATGATTTTTGAAAATGCATTGTCATTATTAAAGGATTCATTTTAGATGAATAATTAAAATTAGATTTCAATTTATAATGTTATAATTTATGAAAATTATTTCTCTAAACCTTTCTTGTCACCCATTATAATTATTATATGATACTAAATTGATCTAAAACAATAATAAAATTGCATTCTATTAATATTTAATATGAAGGAAATGGATCAATGTGAATCTGAGTTATAGTTTTATTATAATGGTCAAAAATACTTTTATAGTGTTTTAAAAGTTTATGAAATGAATGAAATGATAAAGAAATAAAATGATCATGAATTTATATTAAATCATAAAAAAATTAACAATGATTTTTTTTAAATGTATGAGAATATAGTATGTCAATCTATCATTCAATTACCTCATAGTGTATCAAGAAAATATTTTAATACAATGATATTACATCTTATTATATTAATATTTGTTACATAAATATCTGGCCTAAATGATAATCACGTCGTACTAATGTCTTGGAATCATGGATACATAAACAACTAGATCATAAGTGAAGTAAATCATCTCCCAAAAAAAATTCAATACATTAACCATTCATAGAAATAAAAAACATTATACATTTTTTCACAACCATATTAAAGAAAAAAATATAAAATCATGATCTCAGATTCTCAGTAAGGTTATGTATGGGAGATCTTAATTATCACTTAAAACTAATTTGAGCATAAGGATATAAGAACATTAATTTAACAATTTAAAACAATACCTTTAATATCATAGATCATAATATTGAGTAGTGGCATAAATATTGGTTGTTTATAATACCTGAATAATAAATTAATCAATGAACATGAGAAATGAGTTCATAACAATACCATAAAATAGAAATTTTTGTTATAAAAAAAAATTCGTATGTAGTCAAAAAAAAATTAAAAAAAATATCCGAGTTCTATGGGTTTACTCCCCAAAAAATGTATCAATCACGGTTTACTAATTATTATATCATATGAGATAGATATAATTTCTAAAATGGGTTCACTCTACATTCTTCTCTTGTTTATCCCCAATGATATAAATATTTACTCAACGCATTGAAGGGATATATTATTTTATGACTACCCATAACAAAAATAAAATAATACACGTGTCTTCCATGAGATCATAAAACATTCATCATTTCATAATCAATAAAATTGGAATTTCTTCCATAAAAATATCATCATGGGATAACTTATGGAAATGAAAAATGTTTCATATTCATTACATCAATTCTTCATATCATAACCCATTTAAAAAGTAATGGGTTTCATAATAATATTTTCATAATAACCATACAACTTATATAGACTGAATAAATATTGTTTTTGGGACTATATCCCTAATTAAACATAGGACACATGATAGTCCTTTATCATTAGATGAAATATATCTCTAAAAGATCATTTGGAAGACATCATTAGAAAAATACACCATTTCATCTGAAATATCTAATTTAATTTATATATTTTTTAAAATATTCATGGAACCAATTTAAATGAATTGGACATCGAAAAAAGTTATATGAATATTAAAATAATTTAGATGTTGTGTTGACACTAAATTACAATCTTTCATTTTATGAGAAACTAAATTCCATGATCATTTTCGAAAAAAATGAAAATTACATCATTAGGAAAACAATAAAAATATTAAAATTAGAGAAAATACAAATTAAAATATTGTTTAAAATATAATTAAATAATCATTATATAATAGTAAAATAATTCATTAATCTATTTTTAGAAAAATTGGCTATGAAAGTGAAAGGACATTCGACTGAAGAGAGATATAATGGTAGTTTTTTTTAAAATAATCAATTCTATATAATATATATATGAAGTGTAAAAAATGAAATGCAAACATGTATTCATTATAAATAAATATTATTGATGAAAATTCCAGATGATAATGCGAGGTATATCATGAAAATTCATTATAATAACATAATCTTAAACATTCTCTAGAAACAAAGGGATTTTAACTAAAAACTCCTTCCAATTAATGAACATTTGAAAAATAAGCTAAATGACATAGAAAAAAACTTATATGTATAATTAAACCCTATTGTATTGGAAAATAATTATAATAAAAATTATCAATGAGATTTATACACCACAAAAAAAGGAGTAAGTGGTTAATGTGGAATGTGTCTCACAAAAATTGAAGTGAGATGAAAATATCTTACATAAAGTATAAAATATCATCTTACAAGATTGAACCTCATATATAATAAAAATTAGAATATTATACATATATTATTTAACTATATTAATTTTTTTATATCATAGATAAAATAGTCATAACATTTTATAAACTATTTATTAAATATATTTTTCTAAAATCACATTTCTAGTTAATATATACATCGTTATTCATATAAGTTTCTGTTTATAAATTTTGGTTCTGGTAAATTGATCACAATTACATCATGTTTATAATCTTAACAATGATAAAGGTATATTTAATATTTATTAAATATATATTTTATTTCATCAATAAAATTAGATATTGACAAATGAATTAAACCGTTCAAGAAGGCAGTTCGTTGTACATACACTTGAAAGATGTTTGCATATTTTTTCAAAAGTTGGAATAAATGAAATTAAAATCAGATTTTACTAATAAATAATCAGTTTTATATCATATATATCATATAGTTTGTGAAAATATTACATTTCGTTGATCCATGTCAATATAAAATGAAAAATGTATCATATCACTTCATAGAGGTGGCAGTCTAAATGTACGTATAAGTGACATTATCATTTTTCAATGAATTTGTATGTAAGAAGTTATTTATGATATTATAATTTGATACGGATAATTTTGTTATAAATATAATATGAATATACATTAAAAGTATAATTATACTGGTGATGATAGGAAGTGATGGAGAACTAATAAAAAATGTTCGCGAGGCTGTAGTCCACCAAACACATGGTCAACGACTTTATTTCATATTTTATGGAATATGAGATAGATATCAATTACGAAATTAGAAAAAAAATTATTTGAATAATTATATAATTATTTTTTTATATGATTTTTTTTCATAAGATTTGAAGTAGGTAAAATAAGAAATAAAAAGTTCCTTAGTTAAGAACAATTCATCTTCATTAGGAAACATCTTAAGGATAGAACCAAAATCCAACATATGAGTGTTTCGTAATCAATAAAAGGATGCAATAAATTTTCAAGGGTATTTAATATTGGATTTAGGAGGGTATTGTCTTAAAAATATGATATATGTGTGTTGATTGTAGATGAGAAGAGATGATGTGTACATTTATATGTGGGGAAGGGGTCCCATGTTGAAATATCCAAAATGAATAAAAAATAATAATTTAAGTCTCAATAGAAATAAAAAAAATCTATAAATTAAAATTTATAATTTTATGTTGTCGAAATATGTTCAGAAAATAATATTTTGACATATTTAATTTGCATACATATCCACCACAATTTCGTATGTATCTTTATTTTTTCATTATACAAAAAAATTAAATTCCATAACATATAATATTTATGTTTATTTGGTGTACATATAAATTATCATATAGACAAGCATGACATTGAATATAGATTTAGTGATTTATGGAATACTATGACTTGGTGAACGTTAATGAATTATGTTAAATAATATATGGTGGGATTTAATTAGATGAACAAAGGATAAATTATATTTTTTATGAATATATGATTTTGATGTGTCTTTATGGTGATTCAATTTATTTATAGAGATAATTTTCATATATTGGGATTATATTATTATGAAATATAAATAGATTATATAAGACATTATGAGTGATTTTTTCTCTTTGGAGAAACATTATAAATTTATCATGGTGAATATGTAATCAAATAATCATAATATTTGAATTTCAATATAAATTAAGAATGTGTTGATGATGTTTCAGGTTAGTAATAGTATTTAGATATTAATGTTTTATTTCCTTATATGCAGGATTTTTCAATTTGTGAATTATTCTAAAATTTTCTAATAATTTTGATTTTCATTAATCTGTAATTATATGTTGAATAACACTTTACCATTTTTGGAATAATGTAATTATTATTTTTTGGTTTATTTTTGTACTGTATTTATTAAAAGTTTATCTTTGTTACTTATAATTTTGGAAAATATATGAAATTATGGGGGAATTTGATTATTGGTTGATGTTATACTTTTAAATTTTATATACTTTCCTAAATTTATGTTTATATAGAAATGTAATCCCCTAGATCTTGGAGAAATATATTGAAAAAATATATCAAATTACCTTCATTTTAGATTAATCAATGGTTTGTTCAAACATCATTGGTTTGTGGGTTTACGGTTAATAACTTTCTCTTGTAAATTCAATTTCTCATGATAAATTTCCTATAACAATATCAAAAAATATTTTGAAAATTAATTAATCTTCAATGTTCATATTTTCATGTCTCACTAACATTCACCTATTTGGAAACCAACATTGTTTAATTCAAGATAACTATCATGATCCCCATTTAATTCATTTATAGAATTAATTTTATTAAACATTTTCATGGCATAAGATACAATAATGATATAATTTTAAAAAATGGATAAATTTAAGGATAAAATTTATAGGGGTGTTGATAGAATTTAATATCTCATGATTATAAAATAAATACAAGGTTTGATATCATATATCATTTGTACCATCAAGCTTAATTGAACATAAAAATAATATTATTTATGTATGACAGTTATAAACTAGTAGATCAATTTGTTAGAATATGTGTGTTTATAAAATTCTATATATATATATATATACAAATATAATGGTCTGAATGAATAATAATTTATTTATTGAAGAAAAAAAATAATTCGGTTTCTTGTAATGTCAATTAATTAATCAAAAATATATATTCATTAAAAATGGGTTTTATTTTCTTATTTCAAATCAAAATTATGTGATGTTGAATAATATAGAATTTTATTGAGAATATTTTATTTTTTAGTGAACAGTGAAAATAATGAATTTTATAGAAAAAATTATTTTTGAATTGATAATTTATGAAGATATTTTTTTTAAAATTTTTTAATAGAAAACTTTTTTAATATCATATTATTAATGATTTAATTAATTTTATGTAAATATATTTAATGGTTGAATTTTGTCGAAATTTTTTTTAAACATAAATGCATTTTAATAGGAGAAAATTTATCATTCATTTTTTCATTTTAATATGACATTACCTTTTTTAACATATGTGAATTGCAACTTGAAAATTTTATTCCACATTTTTATATAATATCTAAATGATTGTTTTATATTTCCCCTTTTATTTTATAAATTCTGAATAAAAACCGTAGTAAATATTTATTTCTAGTGTAAGGGAAAATCGAATAATTAAAATTTAAAATAATATAATAATGACAAAAAAACGACACTAAATCATTCCATTATCATATTTAATTATTATATTTCTTCCATGAACGTCCATGTTTATTACATTTATCCATGATTTGGATCATTATAATACTTATGTAATATATAACGTAAAATTTTCACCCCCATACATTCTATATATATAATATGTTTTCATTTAGATGAAAACAAATATATGTGTTAAAAATGGTGATTCCAATGATAATGAATTATTTTTCATGACAATTTATATATAATATTTAAATTAAAAATAATTATGATAAATTCTTATGCAGCACAAAGACAACATTAAATAAATTAATAGAAAAATATAATAAATGAATTTAAATATATAAAATGCTAAATAATTTAGTCTAATTAGTATGGTATAATATTTTTTTATATAAATATGAATTATTTTTTATTTTATGATATTATGTTCAATTTTTTTTCATTTTATTTGAAAATTAAAATTAAATTTATTATTCCAAAAATGAAACAAATGATTTTTAAAAATAACTAATATTTTATTAGATGGGTTAAAATTCAATAAAATCCTATCTTACAATTAGGAATTGGGATATAACTTAACATATTATCCATTGTAAACCAATGATCCAATTATCATTTTATAGTAAATATCATAACCCCTTATGTTTAGGAAACCACGTTATTACTGTAATTGTTAAAAAGGATAACAGGGTTTCAAAAAACATAAGGATAATAATATATTATAAATATTAAAAATATTTACAGTATAATTGTATTCCAAAACATAATTATCATAAGTTATAGATATTTTATTTTGGATCAGTTTTACCTTAAGATTTATTTATATTAATTAAAATTTATATGAAAATCCAAGAGAGCCGCACTTTCTTATAAAAGGGAACCTTTTCTTCTCATTTCATCACAAATAAAAGCCTGTTAATTATTCTGATACCTCACCAAACACCATTCTAATATATATATATATATATAATCATTAGTGGTCTAGATTATTTCATTAAACTATCCTGAGAGAGATTAATGTGTTAATAAGAGGATATTGGCTAAAGAAGAGGTGTAGAATTTAAATGAATCTGTTATTTTCATTTCTTCTTCCACATCCTTAAAAAAATTCAACTATGATAATATAAAGAAATTATTATCTTGCATATTGTAATATCTTATTACATGAATCCCAAGACCTATATTGATCACATTATTTTATCAACTAGGAAAATAATCTTTCTCTAGTGTTTAATGAGAACTATACAATCACGATCTAATGTAATTATTTTTCCATCACTATCTATAATAGATATATATAATGTATATATGTGATAGTAATGAAATATTTCATTTAATTTCATTATGAAATATCAACATATGTCTTACTATTTCAAAGATCAAAACAGAGTAACGTCATTTGTGTATACCCGTGGACTACCACATCCACGAACCAATGGGATTGGTAATTCATCACAAAATCGTATGAATAAAATATTTATATGTCTATTTTAAAAGATAATATGATATTAATGATAATAATATATTGATAATACAATACTAAGCTTCTTTCCATTATTGTAATTTAAAAATTGATGTGTAACTTATGCAGATATACATGTTATTGTCTCCATGATTGTAACATTGTTCATTTTTTAACAATATATCATAGATAGTTATAAAAGAATAATTGGAAACTAAAAATAATTATTATGATTTAATCATTATATGCATGATGTAATAATGAACACTTTTACTATAGTCAAACTACTTAGTGACTTTTTACAAAAAAATGAATATCATCAAAATGCCTGAAATGAACATTATTTATTAGCTAATTGAGAACAATATAGCAAAACAAATAAAAAATGAAAAAATTTCTTTAGAAAGTAAATAATTAATAGATTGATATTATATAAGAATATAAGTATTGTATATGATGAGTTGGACTCAATGTATGGGATAATTTATTTCAAAATCCTCATTTTTAACTTCTTAATGATTTATTTTGTAAATAATTTCCATCCAAGTTCATAATTAAAAAACAGTTCATATACATGTATATAAATATATAATGTTGTTATTTTTTTAATATCGTATTTTTTTCAATAAAAAAAATTATGTGGTTATTTGAATTTATTTAGAAATTGAAATGAAATAATTTATTTTAACTGATAAGGCATCATTAATTTTCCTCCCCAGCATAACAATTATTTTATAATTGCATTATATTACAATATTTGATGTTTTATTCAAATAAATACAATCCTAACCTTTATCCGTAGCGTTTCCATGAATAATTTTTTATTAATTGGTTGTTTTAATATCCATATATGGATACTTATGTGTATGAAGATTTTTTTATGGCTACAATGGGGAAAAATGAAATCATCCATAATTTATGAATAAATTCTTGTTCATTGGAATTATTGGTAATGTATTGTGGTTTGGATATAATAAAATGGTTGGTGGTTATATTATAAACTATGAATGACTGGTTCTATTATAAACCATATATAGGGGATCCCTTATAAACCATGGATGGGTGGTCATATTATAATCAAAGGATTTGTGAGTACATTATATACATCTAATTCATTGTGTAATGACTATTTTTTTGAATAATTATGAGGGATATTTACCATATATGTTGTTACATTTCAAATGGTCATATGGGAAATTATGTTGCATATTTCATATAATACATTTCTATATATGCTAATGATTTTTCATGTAAATTATATGTTTTAAAAAAGTAGGTTAATTATTTTTTTATAGTATAATTAATATGAAGTTATTTTATAAGTACAATGTTTCTAATAAATTCTTTTTATGCGTACTCATGTTATCTATGAAACCCTCATGATTATTTTTTTTCTATTTTGTTTTTCCATAATGTTTTTTATGAAAAACATTGGATAGTGAAGATGATATTATGTGCATGTGGGTGATTATTTGAGATCATTGAATATTTTGTTGATGAAAAACCCTTAACGATATGATGGATTTAAAGTTGACTAATATGGGTTTTATTGTTTTTGTGTATCACTTAATAAGAAATTTTTCACATCAATCATTTTGAATTGTTCTTGCACATGGTTTTAATGATTAGTAGGGATATAGATGATTTCTCGATGATGTTTTTGAATATGTTTCATAGAAATAAAATTTATTATTTCTTAAGAGTTTTGTTTTTTATGAAAAATATTTAACAAGAAAATGTTTCTGACGTGTATTGAATTGGTTTTTTATATAATTTTCATGAACTAATTCTATAAAGCTATTAAGAATAGAATATTTATTAAATGAATTAATTTGAATTCATGTATAAACAATCAATTTATAGTTGGTTTATGATATTGTCCTTATATAATGATTATGTACACATTCTATGACGATATTATTTGTAGATTGTGAATAATTCCTTGTTTTAGGATATCTTATATGATATTACATTTACTTATAGTTTTCTCCCATGATTCCAAATTAATGATTATGATTCTAAAATAGGTTATTATAAATTTTATGTTTTATATATGTAAATTAAATGATATTCCCTTAGTTTATTCTAATCCTTGTTCAAAATTTTTTTATATATGATTTGTTAGACATGAATACTTCATGTATCATTACGATATCTTTATTCTCATCTTATAGTTTATTAGAATATATGATTTCAATAATTTAGGATAACCATTATTGATAATCTGAGCTATCTCATTTCTGATGTTTCCTTTTCCAAATATTATATGAATAATAATATGTATGTTGTATATAGATCGGTATATTTGGTATATAATTTGTGTGTGATGTCGAGGAATTTTTATGGATTATATACTTTTTATATAGTTATAATGATGCTTAATTATTGAAAATGTAACAGGTTTTTTAGTAAATAATTATCCATGTTATCTAAATATTCAAACGTAAATGAATGTGGAAAAATATTTAAGTGAAATTGTTTTTCTATTTCATTTATGTATGGTATATTCAGGATTTCAGTCATTTAAAGATGCTACTGAATTAAAGGTTAAATAACATTGAAGAATAGTGTTTTATTGTTTGTCGAAGTAAATGAAATTAATAGTTCATGCGTCAGGTTGATCAAAATTTCAAATATATAAATAACCATTTTAGTTATTTGAGGTAATATTTAATATTATAGAAGTTGGGTTATAAGAACCTTTTTTAAAATCCTAGGGCTATGTTTAATAGATAATTATATTTAATGGATTGTACGCAAATGTTCTAGTAATGTAAATATGGTGTGGTTCTCATTGTGATTGCATACTATTTTGGATATTGTGTATAAGATTCCAGAACCATATGATGGAAAAAAATAGGAATATGAATTTTTTTAATATGACTGATTTTTTTAGAGACTATAAAAAGAGATATGAATGTTTTAATTCTCTATGGTGATTTTTAAATGACTATTAATGTTCATAAATTAGCTATGGTGTTTGGGTGGGATTCCGAAGTATTGGGATTTGTTATAATATTTTATTAGATGGGTTAAAATTCAATAAAATCTTATCTTACAATAAAAAAATGGGATATAACTGAACATATTATCCATTTTACACCAATGAACCAATTATCATTTTATAGTAAATATCATAACCCCTTATGTTTAAGAAACCATGTTATTACTATAATTGTCAAAAAGGATAACAGGGTTTCGAAAAACATAAGGATAATAATATATTCTAAATATTAAAAATATTTACTGTATAATGGTATTCCAAAAAATAATTATCATATGTTATATATATTTTATTTTGGATCGATTTTAAATTAAGATTTATTTATATTAATTAAAATTTATATGAAATTCCAAGAGAGCCCCACTTTCTTATAAAAGGGAACATCTTCTTCTCATTTCATCACAAATAAAAGCCTCTTAATTATTCCAATACCTGAACAAACACCATTTTATAATATGTATATACACTCATTAGTGGTCTAGATTATTTCATAAAACTATCCTGAGAGAGATTAACATGTTAATAAGAGGATATTGGCTAAAGAAGATGTGTAGAATTTAAATGAATCTTTTATTTTCATTTCTTCTTCCACGTCCTTAAAAAAATTAAACTGTGATAATATAAAGACATTATTATATTTCATATTGTAATATCTTATTACATGAATGACAAGACCTATATCGATCACATTATTTCATCAATTGGGAAAATAATATTTCTCTAGTGTTTAATGAGAACTTTACAATCACGATCTAATGTAATTATTTTTCCATCAACATCTATAATAGATATATATATTGTATATATGTTATAGTAATGAAATATTTCATTTAATTTCATTTTGAAATATCAACATATGTCTTACTATTTCATAGATCAAAACACAATAACGTCATTCATGTATACTAGTGGACTACCACATCCATCAACCAATGGGATTGGTCATTTATCACCAAATCGTATGAATAAAATATTTATATGTCTATTTAAAAAGATAATATGATATTAATGATAATAATATATTGATAATACAATAATAAGATTATTTCCATTATTATAATTTTTAAATTGATGTGTAACTTATGCAGATATACAAGTTATTTTCTCCATGATTGTAACGTTGTTCATTTTTTAACAATATATCGTAGATATTTATAAAAGTATAATTGGAAACTAAAAATCATTATTATGATTTAATCATTATATGCATGATGTAATAATGAACAATTTGACTATACTCTTACTACTTAAGTGACTTTTGACAAAAAAGATGAATATCATCAAAATTCTTGAAATGAACATTATTTATTAGCTAACTGAGAACACCATAGTAAAAAGAATAAAAAATGACAAAATTTCTTTAAAAAGTAAATAATTAATAGATTGATACTATATATGAATATAAGTATTGTATATGATGAGTTGGACTCAATGTATGGGATAAATTATTTCAAAGTCCTCATTTTTAACTTCTTAATGATTTATTTTCTAAATAATTTCCATCCAAATTCATAATTAAAAAACAGTTCATATACATGTATATAAATATATAATTTTTTTATTTTTTAAATATCTTATTTTTTTCAATAAATAAAATTATGTAGTTATTTTAATTTATTTGGAAATGCAAATTTAATTATTTATTTTAACTGATAAGGCATCATTAATTTTCCTCCCTAGCATAACAATTTTTTTATAATTGCATTATATTACAATATTTGCTGTTTTATTCAAATAAATACAGTCCTAACCTTTATCCATAGCATTTCCACGAATAATTATTTATTAATTGGTTGTTTTAATATCCAAATATGGTTACTTATGGGTATGAATATTTCTTTATGACTACAATGGTGAAAAATGAAATCATCCACAATTTATGAATAAATTCTTGTTCATTGGAATTATTGGTAATGTATTGTGGTTTGGATATAATATAATGGTTGGTGGTTATATTATAAACTATGAATGATTGGTTCTATTATAATCCATGGATAGGGGATCCCTTATAAACCATGGATGGGTGGTCATATTATAATCAAAGGATTTGTGAGTACATTATATACTTCTAATTCATTGTGTAATGATTATTTTTTTTTGAATAATTATGAGGGATGTTTACCATATAAGTTGTTACATTTCAAATGGTCATATGTGAAATTATGTTGCGAATTTCATATAATACATTTCTATATATTCTAATGATTTGTCATATAAATTATATGTTTTAAAAAATTAGGTTAATTATTTTTTTATAAAATAATTAATAGGAATTGATTGTAAAAGTACAATGTTTGTAATAAATTATTTTTATGGGTACTCATGATTTCTATGAAACCCTCATGTTTTTTTTTCTATTTTGTTTTCCCATAATGTTTTTTATGAAAAAAATTGGATAGTGAAGATGATATTATGTGCAAATGGGTGAATATTTGATATCATTGAATATTTTGTTGATGAAAAATCCCTTAACAATATGATGGTTTTAAAGTGGACTAATACGGGTTTTATTGTTTTTGTATATCACTTAATAAGCATTTTTTCTCATCAATCATTTTCAATTTTTGTTGCACATGGTTTTAATGATAAGTAGGGATATAGATGATGTCTCGATGATGTTTTTGAATATGTTTCATAGAAATAAAATTTATTATTTCTTAAGAGTTTTGTTTTTTATGTAAAATTAAAAACAATAAAATGTTTCTGACATGTATTGAATTGGTTTGTTATATAATTTTCATGAACTAATTCTATAAAACTATTAACACAAGAATATCTAGTAAATGAATTAATTTCAATTCATGTATAAACAATTAATTTATAGTTGGTTTAGAATATTGTCCTTATATAATGATTTTGTAAACATTCTATGATGATATTATTTGTGGGTTGTGAATCATTTCATGTTTTAGGATATCTTATATGATATTACATCTACTTATATTTCCATCCCATGATTCCAAATTAATTTTTATGATTCTAAAATAGTTTATTATAAATTATATTTTTTATATATGTAAAGTAAATGATATTTCCTTAGTTTATTCTAATCCTTGTTTAAAAAAAATTTATATATGATTTGTTAGACAGGAATACTTCATGTATCATTATTATATCATTATTCTCATCTTATAGTTTATTAGAATATATGATTGAAATAATTTAGCATAACCATTATTGATTGTTTGAGCTATCTCATTTCTTATGTTTCCTTTTCCAAATATTATATGAATAATAATATGTATGTTGTTTATAGATCGATATATTTGGTATATAATTTGTGTGTGATGTTGAGGAATTGTTATGGATTATATAATTTTTTATATAGTTATAATGATGCTTAATTATTGAAAATATAACAGGTTTTTTTAGTAAATGATTACCCATGTTATCTAAATATTCAAACATAAATGAATGTGGGAAAATATTTCAAGGAAATTGTTTTTCTATTTCATTTATGTAGGGTATATTACGGATTATAGTCATTTAACGATGCTACTGGATTAATGGTTAAATAACATTGAAGAATAGTGTTTTATTATTTGTGGAAGTAAATGAAATAAATAGTTCATGCGTTCAGGTTGATCAAAATTTCAATTGTATAAATAACTATTTTAGTTACTTGATGTAATATTTAATATTTTAGAAATTGGGTTACAAGACCCTTTTTTAAAATCCTATGGCTATGATTAATGGATAATTATATTTAGAGGATTGTACCCAAAAGTTCATGTAATTTAAATAAGGTGTGGTTCTCATTGTGATTTCATACTATTTTGGATATTGTATATAAGATTACATAACCATATGAGTGAAAAAAAATTAGGAATATGAATTTTTTTAATGTGACTGATTTGTTTAGAGACTATAAAAAGAGATATGAATGTTGTAATTCTCTATGGTGATTTTTAAATGATTATTAATGTTCATAAAGTAGCTATGGTGTTTTGGAGGGATTCTGAAGTATTGGGTTTTGTTTTAATATTATTCTAGTTTTATGGTATTGGTGGAACTTTCAGTGTTCAGACTTAAAAGAACCATATTTCAACATGATCCTCAAGGTGTTTTTAGTTCATTTTCAACAATGAAATTTTCTTTTTTAGGTTCGATGTAAAATTAAATGGAAAACATGGGACCTACAGAGAAACCATGTGAGGGGATTTAGAGCTTGAGACAAGGATCATCGTATACCATAGTTTCAAAAAACCAAATTCCTTGATATAGAGGGGTGTAAATATTGATAATAAGTCTAGGGCACAGTTTTTCTAACCATGTGTCTCCACAATATGAAGCATTTTGAAATTCCAAGTGATGGGCCCAAAATTTGTGCAATTTTGGGAAAACCATTTATCTAATCCACATACCATAAAATTATTTTATATATAATAGAAAATAACAAAAATCCCTCTCATGTTACTGATAAATGCATCCCGCATTATACCATATTCGTTTCATATAGGCTAGGGGTGCTCCGAACTACCTCTTCCTTCTCATACCCCATGATTTGGTGTGTGTTTGTGGTGATTAATATGTGGTTTTATATAAGATTGAATGACCTATGTATTAAATTAATATTCTTGTAACCCATAAATAATTTTTTAGTTACCTATTTATTAATTTTTCTATAATTCTAGTATATCATATTTGAATAATATATTTCTCTTGGGAATATCAATCAAATTACATAGAGGAGATCCTTAGGTGGATTCTAAATATTTTTTTTGGAGTTTCATTAATGTTTGTATTCTTGGTTATCATGAATGTGTTTTACATAATGAATTAATTTAAATAATTAATATAATGTTATCACAACTGATTTTCTTTCTTAGAAATGGTGTTGAGAGTCCATTGTGGACCACCTCTGGCCATTATGTAGAGTTTGAATTATAGGTGAGTTCCTAGTGAGTATTTTAACATTATGTAGACTTTTAAGGATTCATAAATTAATTGATTATAATTATATTAAAAAATTATTTATTATTTGTTTAATGTGGTTAGAACATGGGGGATTGAGAGTTTCTTCTTTTGAATCATAGTAGCATGGATGGGGAATCAATGAGGCTTGATATGGCCACTAATATTTTGAAATTGAATAGAATTATTTATTAATGTGATAGGTGGTCTAAGTTATTTTCCCATATTAATATTAATTAATTTACAAGTATATTTGGCTCATTCCATAAATCCCATGTGTTGTGAAATTTCAACATTGGTTTGAGTGAATGGTTTTCGGATTTGAATTGATTCCTTATTATATCCATAAATCTCCTCAGATCCATTAATCATTATTATATCATACCTATAGGTTCCCATGGTGTGGATATTTTCATGTAAATAAAAAATTAGGGTTTTAATGGATAATTTGAGTGAGCTATAAACTTAATATAGATAATATAATGGCCTGGCCTGATTAAATTATTTAGGTATACCATGTTGGACCTGAGGATAAATGTTTTATAATTATTAAAAGGGGTTAATTTGAATGTATTTATGTTCATGGATTTTATTAATTTCCTATTAGGCCGCTAAAAGAGTTTTAAAAATGATATTTGTGGTTTGTATACGATTTTTAGTTCAGTTGGTGGGAACTATGTTCTTTATGTAAATATTTTTAATGTGTCATTTCGACGTCGAAGTGATTTTAGAAAGTTCATTTTGGGTCAAAATAAAATTTTGATTTAACATTTGTGTGAGTTTTACCCATTTTTAAAAATACCTACACAACTCTATTAAATTGGTTTGGTAGAAAGGATAGCTCCAACATTACTTTGAATGTCATAAATGGAAGTCCCATGATATAAGGGTGACATAATTATTTTTGAAGGGGTTGGGTGATATTCCATCATTGTGTAATTAAAACATGAAATATGTTTTTATGTGAAATAATGTCTTCATTTTATGTGAAAAAAAGGAGTTAAAGGCCCACTGAGACCTTAGTAAATGATTATAGTTTAAAAATGTTAATTTTTTTATTTCCTTTTTGCTGTCTTGAATAGTAAATATTTCTATACTATTTATCGTAAAAATAAATGAGGTATATGGATTTGGACATGAAATTTATCATTTCTGTATTTTCATGTTAGTCATGAAAATCCACCTATTTATTTAGGATGATTCATATTATATTCCTCTTTTTTTTGTTTCAGATGTCTTGCATGATGCTTCACGTTTGTGATGGTTAATTTTAAACAAGATGTTCACCAACCAAGTATAATGTTTAATGAAACAAAATATTTTACCGGTATCAATGGTTTAATTCACAGATTATGTTCGTCGTCTATGTCAAATGTAAAATTTATATTTTTGTTGATACATAGATGAAATTATAGAGTGACTTCTTCAACACTAATACCATGATTTAATGAGATAAGTATCTATTATAAATTTCTTATTATTATCTAAGTTCACTAATAAAAATAAAATACATTCCTTTATAATAGTATGTACTTCTCAATGTTTTATGAAAAATATTTTATATATATTTTGATGTAGGATTTGTTGGCCACAGTGTCCCTTCAGATGTTAAGGACCAATAGGTTAATCATGAAATGATTGTTTTGACATGTATCTTCTTCTGTAATTCTTTTATTTACACCCATAGTTTATTTACATTGACTATTTCTCAAACTAGTGTTTTTTTGCAAACTATTGGTGATAGAAAACTACGTTTTACTCACACCCTACGTGGGCCACCACGACACATGGGTACCAAAGAAAGTTCTCATATGATTATTTTAGTCATAGGTTAGGTCTGAGTACCAAGTAGAGTTTTTCAAAAATGGATAGTTCAACATGATTGTATTAGTATACTATATTAATATTTCCTCAATGATTATTTTATTCCTTTTATTAATTTATTTTATTTTTGTATCTTATGTGAATAGCCATGTCCATGGTTAGTTACTTGAATAAAATGAATGATTGAGAATTACTATATTTAATTTAATATTATGACATTATTTGTTGATTTATTATATATGTTCACTTTGATGTGTATGATGCATAATTATTTAAATTATCCCCAATCATTCTAATATGGTAGTATGGTCTACTCAATGTACCACCTTAGACCCTTACTGTTATTTTGAAGCCTCTAGAATATGCGGAGGTGCGATTGAGGTCTTGTGGTGTCCAAAATCGGCGTACCGATTTAGTGGATCTCAAGAAGAGGCATTAAAACATTTATTTATTACTGAAACATTATTAAAATTTTAATATGTTGGATTTGGTATAGTTGATATATAGGAATTCATCATAGTCTATGATGGATATCATATTATTGTGTAGTGACCACATGTAATAGTCATCTTTCTAGATTAACTGGTTCAAAATTGTTATTTTTATATATTGTATTAGACTTTTCTTAATTTTTTCTTTTCGGAAAAACATATGTGGTATTTATTTAATGTTTTCTATTATATTTAGGAACAATTCATTTCAAAATAAGGCCTATTATTTTGTTCTAACTCTTAGACTATTGAGGCAAGAAGTGTCTCATGAACTATATGAGGCACATAAGATTCAAAAGATATATTGGCCTGATATTGTGTGATATCTCTGATTACTGAGGAAATATTGTTTATTGAATCAACAATTCCTCATTCATAATTTTCCTATTTAATTAATTTGTGTCGTTATACTCAGATAATGAAACTAGAAAATTGATTCTTTTTTAGTGGCATATCTTGTTAATCTTTGGGGATATGCATGATGAGGAAGATAGTGATGTGGCTCATATTTAGAAAATGATTGGTGACCCTAGTTGGTTGACATTACATAGTTTCATAACTATTAGACACATTGTGGTTATTTTTATTAATTTTTTTGTATTCCATGGTCCTATATTGAGTTGTCTAATGAGTATTTTCATGGATAAAAGAGGTTCCCTAGTTATAGGATTTTGAAATGGGCTATGAAATATTTTATATGTGAGACCCAGGGGAGAGAAAGTTAGTTATTTTGACATCATGTGACATTGCCTGAGAAAATTATTGGTTCCTATGAGTTCGGCCGTTTTATGAGTTAACATTGAACTATATGGGTGGACCATATAACCAATCCTACTATTTAATGGTAGGGATAGGTCAGAGAGTCTATAACCCTTCATGGTGGGACTTTACATTAGGCAGTTCGTTCCATGTGAATTTTGAGAATGTCATGTGGGATGGGTTGGAAAAGTTATATGTTCCTTTTGTTGTGTGAGGAATAAGTGGATTCATTGGAAATTTATTAGTTGTGCATGAAGGGTGACACCATTTGTGGAGTTTAAAAAAATTTTACACCCAATGTTTTTTAGATTGTGCTTGGATGGGACAATTCTTATGACTTGTGGTTGGTTTGTAGTGGGGTATGATCAATTTGGTTAATAGTCTAATTTATGTTTGTGTACGGGGATGTTCCTGATATTTATTATATGTAAAAGGATATGTGTGGTTCTGTAGAGATTTTTGTCTTAGGAATTCGGGTTAACTTTGGGAAATAATCAATCATTTCAGGTATATTTGATTTATTCATGGAGTGAACATGTTCTAATTATGAATTATGAAATCATTTAAGAGGGTTTTGAAATGAGGAAAATAGTAAATTATGGTTACATTGACATTGAAATAATATTGCTTTTTTATGCTTCATAACACATGTGGTTTCTAAGAGAATGTGTAGTTCAATACATATCTCAGTTTGCTCTTCATCTAGTACATGGAGAGAAAATAAATGAATGTAGAGGAAGATGTAATTACACATGAGATATTCATGGTCGTTAAGTTGTTTTGGATTGCTATATTGTATTTTTTTTAATGAACCATGTGATATCATCATTGGGTGTTATGGGAATGTGGGGAAGGAATGTTCAGTAGATATGGATTAAGTATAGTTTTCATGAGATGTGACTTCATTGAGTTTTAATATTGTTATTTGGTTTGGTTAAATAGAGGGTAATATTTTACAATTATTTTCATCACGGTGAATGAAATTTTTGGAGATGTGCTATGACATTTTACATATGAATCGGATGTTTTGAGGGTGTACACTAGGGTAACTTTAGTTAATATATGAATTTATGAGTAGAATGTGATCCAATGTTGTTGTGATGGGACTCTTTGGAGTTAAGAGTCTTGTGGCCTTTTTGTGGGATTTCATGTCTTGGATGTTATATGTTACTATAGAAATGGATGGGTTTGTGTGGAATTCATCAATGAAATCATAAAATAATTCTAGTTTAGTGACCGTATTTCAAAAAAATATTACATCATCTTGAGTATGCTGATATATAATATGCTAATTATTAAGGTTTATAAATGAATATTCATGTTTTATAACGGGAATACTAGGATATTTTTCTTGGGGAGTGATTCAATTAAAACTCTCTGGTGGAAATTTTTCAATCAAATATCTATGAGTAAATTACTCACGATAGGTATTCTGTAAGTGATTGTCTTGGGTACCATTCTACGAAGACTATAACAACTGGTAGTTGATTTTTTTTGTTGGTCTCTCAAGTGAGTGAAATATGAAAACATCCAATTAAATGATATTAGAGTAATTAAGGCATTGGATATGGTAGTTGGAATTGATAGAGGAGGTCACAATGAACCACATATGGCTAAAATTGATGTTTGATTCGTAGAGGTGAGACCCTCTTTATAGAAAATTAATATATTTATAGAAAATGCTTAAATTATTGATGGTTGATTAGGATTATGATATTGAACTGATCAGGTGACTACAGAAATTATATAATGAATTATACTGATGAATAATTTATGGGGATAATCTAGATATGTGTTTAATTCAGGATAAAATTTGTTCTAAATACAAATTATAGACACTTCTATTAGAGGGGTTTTATTATTCATTGTAGATAATGACAACATCGTGAGTTCAATGGGGTAACTGATTGTTGAACCATTTCATGAGATGATTTTATAATCATGTGGGATGTTTAAATGGTTATGGAATTCCCCTTTGAATGAAAGAAAAAAGATCAGGTAATGTAGTGACACGATAACTGATGTAAGCATTTTTTAGGGAAGACTCATCTATTTATATATAGAATTGGGTAATGTTATGAAGTGGGTAAAAAAATCGAATCATATTATATTTTCTATTGATGAAAATACAATAGAGTTTCGTAATGAAAACATGAAATTTGGAGAGAGGATTGTTTTCACTTATATCATTTATGGATTATGGGTATACATACAATTAAGTTGGTTTCCAAAGATAAAAACGGTATCTATGAAGATTGAAGTTCACATGGTTTTTTGTGATCATTATTTATACAATCATATCAGGCATGTAGTGGTCATGTGAGATTTAGGACCTATTGGATTTTTTTGATAGTGGATGTGATAGCCATGGTATATTGGTATATGTTAAATGAATGTAATAGAGTCGAGAACCATAACATCAATGATTGGTATGAAGATGAAAAAATTGTAGTTTTAGTTAGATGAGATTAGGTATGCACTATATTGGTTTTTAATTTTTTAGCAATGGGTTTTTCATGAGTTTTATCTTTTTGATGGCCTTGAGTTTGTGTTTTTCCATTATTGTGGTTTAGAAATTCTAAAACTGAATGAGTCAAGTGACCATAACTAGTGTCCGATGTAGGATGTTTGTTATAGAATAATGGACACCAAGACATCTCACGAATGAGTTGTATAATTGTGGAATGGATTTAAGATTCCATGATCGAATGTGTGAGAGATTATTTATGAATACTACTTTTATTTCTCAATATATCATAAATTTTATAGTGAGTATTGGAAGATAAATATGATAGTTGGAATTCTCAAAAAAAAATTGATGTGGAATGATTCTTAGAATGTGTCCTATGATTTTGGATGATCCTTGGGGGATTTCAGATATGATTCATAAATTTTGATGTATTATAGACAATGTGAATTATTTTATGTACAATTTTTAGGAGAAACTATGTGATACCTTGATTGTTATAGTGTTTTTGTTTAGTTTGAACTAAACATGTTATGTAGTGTTGTTTTCACATGGTTTAGAGTAAATAGGGAACACCAAAGGAGAAATAATGTGATGATATGAAGATCATAATTCTTGGAGCATACTCTGCCCAATGTTTCTGACAAATAGTATAGTTTTCTATTGACTAGAAGCAGTTATGATAGAATAGATCGAACATGATTTCTCTAACCATATATCCTAATTCCTAGTGTGTTCTATTTTTTATCACTTCCTTTAAACAATGGTCAATAGAATAATTTTAATTGATATATATGAATTTAATAAAATTATTTACTGTACTTCAATGATAAATTTTCAACCTATTTATAATATAGAAAATAAACCATCATATGAAATCTTCCATTAAAACAGGTGTACAAAGAGAGAAAAACATTTATTCATATAATATTGTAGAATCATATCAGTTACATATACTATTTAGATTATATCAAATTATGATGTATATCGTTATTAAAACCTAAAAAAATTCATATTTACAATTTCATAATTATGTTATTAATATATGAATTCATAATCATCCATTGATTATGGTAAATTCTCATTTGGGTTAGTACGACAACCTACTTGAGGAATGTAATAGAAAATATCATGGAATAAAATGTGAAGTTATGTACTGATAATATATGGTATAAGTTAATTAATTATTTATTTATTACTATTATGGAATGGTGACTATAATAATATACTCAATAAATTCAATTGCAACTTGCCTTCATTAAAAATCAATGAAACCTATAGATAACTGATTTCATCTTTAAGAAAAGTAATCAAAAAATCATAATAATATTGTAATTATAGTGTAAATATTTATAAATAATCAATAATAGTACCATTAATGATATGGTAATGCTGAGATAAGAGAGATGAATAAAAAACACTAGTATTACAAATCCTCTTCTAATTGATCAATACTACGCACACCTGATTTCAATAATATAAAATATCTAATTAAAATACTTGTCGAAAATAATTATTAATGTAGATTAAATAATTTTTTTATGGAAAAATATTTTTTTCAAATCGGTGATTCCATTAGAGATTTTTATTATATAATACATTCAATATCTTTAATGAATTTCAAAAATTATGATAAGGGGTTATTTTTATCCACTTTAATTTATTTAGATGAATTTTTTTTGTGTACCATTGTCATGACCCAATAAAAATGCCTATGTACACTGGTAACAAAGCAGACACTAACACAACCCAAATTAGAGTAAATGATCTCCATAGGATGATGGTAAGAAACTACAATCATGGAAGAATAAGTAATTATTTTTTATTCCACAATACATGATAACATAATCAATATACATGTTAGTCTATCAACACTCTTCATGGATAATGTACCAGAATTTAAATAGGAAAACCAGTTCCTAAATTCAATGACCATAAAATATGTGAAACATCAACCCAAACTTATAAAAACCATGAAATTTATCAAAATCCATTGTAATTTTTCGACCTCATATACCCGGGTCACCATCAACACACTATAGACCCAAATATTATGAAATCCACTAATAATAAGTGAATCAATACATTTTATCATAACTAGCATGAGAAAAGATACAATCGCTCAATGGATAATGTAGGTTGTGTGTTATAAATCCTACTAGAGAATCAGAATGTGTTCCACAATATAGTCTAAAATGATAATATAATAATTACAATGATTAAAATAAAAAAATAATGGGATAAGAAGTCAATTTAAAATTTAAACAAATACATGATTTCATTTCAATAAATGGAATCAATTTCAATCATGGATTAAATTAACATTTTTATATAAAATCTATTATATATTTAATTTGTAATGGGTAAAAATGTTCTATAATCAATGAAATATATAATAAAATCACATAAAAAAGCCATTCAAATTTACATTAATGAATATTATTATTCATCTATAGGATCCTAAAACATTCCAAATTAGAGATCATGACTAATCTGCTTTATACACATCCCTTAGGATTGGCCTCAATATGACTCATCAAATAGGCTATTGAGGATATTCATTCATAACTAGGATTTTTTTTGAGTTTTCCTTTTCAATCCATTGATAGTGGAACATGATCTGAGTGTTCTTGTACCAATATACCCATTAACTAAATAGGTTTCTATGTGATCATTATATATATAAATAATGGAAAATTCATTTCATCTCAAATATTAAATCATCTTTGATTAAATTTTCCAATGTAATGTTTCAATATGCCAATACAATATCTAACCCAAAAAATTGGTATTTGAATATTTCATGGATTTCTCGATAGAAACCCAATCAAGAATTTTTTTATATTCAATTTATACCATTGAAAAAAATCTTAAATCATTTTTTCAATTTTATATTTCAAAACAAGATTCCAAAAATTCAAATTCTATTTGAAGTAGGTTTTTTAAAAATACTTTTAGTTTTATTTTTATCATCAAATCATATCAAATCATGGCATTATAAATAAATTGAAGGTTATTTTAAAATTTGTCAATAAAATTACGGTTTGATTTACCTGGAAAATATCAATAGGAACAACATACATTTTATCAGATAATCCAATGATTAACATTCACCATAGGTACAAAATCGAAGATCAAAGAAGAAAAAGATCATTGAATCAAAAATAGAATCATGATCCCTAAAAGGTGAAATTAAATATAGAAAAAATGATGATATTTCAATATCTATCTAGAATATAATGGATGATCTATAGAAACCACGTCAAAGGAGATCAATTTATTGGATAGGGGCTTGATCATCCCCTGACAGTTTGATTCACCAACATTGGATGTTGGATGATCCAGAATCACCACTTGAGAGACTCCACTGATAAGAAAATATAATCACTGAATGGGTGGATTAGGAATCATACACACTGGTTTCAATAATTTGAAAATTATTTTGGATCTAACAAAACACAGTACACACAATATCCTAGTGAATGTCATATGGTTAAACAAATATTGTGTCCTAACCATGCGCCCCCGTCAAAAAACATTTGGTTCACAACATGGACTTACAACTACATGAGACTATTTTATAACAATTCATTTCACTTATTAAATCCCGTGAACCATTTTGAGCAGTAGCCACATGTTTTGGACAAATCATGTTCCCCCGTTCAAAAAAATCAATATCGGTGATTTAATTTCAGTGTGAATCAAAACGATTTTCTTTAAATATTTACCATTAATTAAATTCACATAGAGATTCCAAAATTTTCCATGTTTCATATGAAACTCCCTGAAAAAAACTAAAAAAAGGAGAGATCAAAAGAAGGTATAAGGATTACATGATATAAAGTAAGAAAACATTACAACTTCAACACCATAAAAAATTTCTACCCAAAGAACACATATTCTAAAATATCTATATCGAATTATTGATTCCATTTCACTCTCATTAGTTTTACATTGTCCCATATATCATGAAAATTGGAACCATTCTACCATTGAATATTGAATAAATGTTTCTTCTTATGAGGAAGTACCTTTGTCTCAAAATTAACTATCGAGATTGTGTTCGTAGTAATGGACAAATCATATGCAACATCTGGATCAACTATGCTAAAAACATGAGATGGGATAGAATTGTACTTTTCAATTTGTGATAAATTAATCAAATATTTTATCGACATCAACTATGGTGGATGTGCTAAAAATTAATATAGTTTTCCCACATGTTTAACAGCACTAAAATTATCCCACAATCATTGACACAATATTATCCTATTTTAAAAGTCCTCGATGATGCAAACGAGTAAAACTGTAAAAAAATGATCAATAATTGAAAACTCCAATGGTAAACTAAGGAATTCAACATATAGTTTTTATAATCTTTGTTCCATAATTATTCATTGATAAATCAACTAAATCATATGCATCCTCTCTCAGACTAATCATAATATATCCAAAAAGGATTCACCAATATGTGACCAAAACAACATAGATTTACCTATATGATTATACAAGGCCCCCAATAGATCCATAAGAATGGAAAAATTCATCTTTTTGACATTGGAAAACTCAACCACACACACGTAGTTTCTCCATCCTCCAATAAAATTTAGGGCGTAAGACAAATTATTGTTTTATAAAAAATATAATGATTGTTTTTTATAGACATAAATATTTTGATGATATTCTATTCCCAACCTCATCTAATATCCCATTAACTCGTGGAGTCCTTTAAAAATAAGAGAATTAAACTATGTGTCCTATTTGATACGATACAAAATGAAATAAATGTATCTTGGGAATATTTTATTTGTGCTTTATTCTCATGTCCTCACCACTGGGTGCATAATAGTTAAGTATAACGTGATAAACATTTGTCATAAAATCAATCAAAACCTATATCACATTTTTATAAGGGGTATTACTAAAACCCCCCACAATGTCAGTAGAAATATCATCCCACTTAAAATTCAACACTGTACGGGGTGGAAGAAACCCTATATGATTCGTTTACTATGACATGGTGTATTTTCCAGAATAAAAATGATAAACAAAGTCAGTGTTTTCTTATCTTGTACCTAGACACAAAAAAAAATCATATAATATAAAATATTCTTTTTACCAAGGGGAACATCCAATAAAAACTATAAAAGTCTCTTATAATGGAAATAATTATATAAAATGGAACAATGTACTTGTTTTTGGAACATAGAATTCCCTCTTAAGAGAAAAACCACTAAGTAGTCAAACTGAAACCCTATAAAAATTTCTAAAATAATAGAAATAATCACCAAGATTATTATCATAATGAATATTCTTATTAATAGTGGAGTTAAATGAAACAATTTCAAAATAATTTCTAACACATCCTATAAGACTAACAAGTGCAACTGAGTAAAAAATTCCATCAAGTTCTGCACTTCTGATTCTTTAAATGATGTGATTACATGATTCCAAAACAATAAATTGAAAAAAAACATTCCCCTTCTCCATGGTATAAGAAATAATGAAATAAAATGTCTATTGTTACTCCACCAAACAAATATTATAGATATTCACAACAGTTTGATAGAAGATATAACTAACAATTTTATAATACGAATAAATGATAATCATTTCCTCCAAAAGGAAATGCATGTTTCCTTTTAGTGACTGAATCATGACATTATGTTTGATATCATGGGTTAGATAAATTTTCTCATGTGGAATACGCTATCTAGATGTATAAAAAATTACCCCACAACCATAAATAACAACATAGACAAATCATGAACAAGATGCATAATTGAATACCTTATATCCCTACCTCATCCCTAAAATAGTCTAAACAAAAAAATAATCAAAATTATGATTCATATTAATGAATGAAATCTATCAGATATCATCCCAAATATAAATAAATCATTTTTAGTGATAGTGGTCATTAAAAATGATTGAATTCGGAAAACAATGAAAAATTAGTGGTAGTACCCTACCACACCCATGAAGCTGATAATCAAGAAAATATATTTTTCTTATTCCCATATCATTAAGACCATCACCTAATTAGGATAATTTGAAACATAATTTTCTAAGACATTTTGTCCCATTATCATAATATCCTAAATCCATAAATAAGTTTGCATGATTTTCAAATAGAGTTAGAGATCACTTAAAATTTTATTCACATAACACATATGATTCCCCTAATCCACTTTGGTTTTTTTGTAAACCATATTGGAATCCATGAAGTCTATTGTGAACATGTTATGGAAAAAATAGATAATCCTTTTCATCAATGTAATTAAAATTTCACAATCATTGTTTAGACAAAAAGGTATAATGTTATACTAATATTGACCATATCTACTCATAAAATCAGTATTTTTATGTCAGATTCATTAATTAAAAAATGGTGTAGCTAGACTGAATATCAACATTTGAGAACCATGTCAACCATATTACTTGGTCAAAATTATCATTTATCTGAGGAAAAATATACTTTTTCTCTAACACAACTAGATTATGATTATGTAAATCAATACATAGGTGAAGCAAACATTCATCATTCATTACAAATAGAACAGGTTCCACCCCTGGTAAAACACCTCATCGTATATTTGCCTTCCTAATAAAATCATTATACTCAATCTTCAAAACATTAAACTATTCTAGGTATTTATTGTAGGAAAGAGATAATATTATCTGGGTAACAGGTTGAAAATAAATAGAAGTCACTATCACCCACAATAGTGCAAAAATATTAGAAATAATACAAAAAGACGTTGGGAAATATGATGAAAACCATATAGAGATGATCATTCATATATAGTCTATTTTTTAAATAGAAAACATGTATATTAACCTTCCATGCTCAAAAATGGTGGGTATATAATTGATCGTGAGTCCATTTCTCAATAATTGACATGGACCACCTCATCTGTTATACTAATGGAGACTCACATAGGATAAAATTCAATCCTAAACTGATGATAAATCAGTAATTCCATAACAATATTGAAATTAGGAAATTCAGATCTTGGACGATAGAATTCATGGTATTATAAGAATCTAATAAATTTAAAATCCTAGATCTAGACCAAATACCCTTCTTTCTCTTCATTTTGAGGGGAATGCTATTTTCCATCACTAGTGATTAATGAATCAAATGAATGATAGAAATCCAAAAAAATTAGACAACATGAATGTGTGAGGTACCCCATTATCAAATAAAGAATCCACAAATGATGGAACAATATTGATCGAATTTCTCACAGTCCCTAGATCCATATCAACATTGAATGGAGACTATTCTAGTACGTGATGAAGCTTCATTACATATCATCCTGGATAGATCCCATTTTATCATAAAAAATCTAATTTTTATACAATTATTTTAACCCAACACACTATGTGGGTTTGGATAGATATAATATAAATTTTCCAACTAACATGACCATCCACATTATCTGAAAATATTATTTCCCTCGGGGAAAACCTATTTAGAATGCCCAATCTTTCTAGAATAAAATCATGTCAAAGGGAATCACCCATGAAATAAAAGAGTTCTAGAGGAACTATTATTTAAATATCCATAATGAGACTCATACTGTATCCTATATAATTTATTAAAACTCATATAACATCCCTTGTGAGAAAAAGGAACCCTTATCAAACCAATCATACTAGAATGATCAGTCATAGACTTCAATTATCTATCCAGGAAATCATCATGATATTGAAGCTTTAGTTTGAGATACTATCATCATATATCATCTTGAATTCTAATATTAAATCGTCATACCGTGATTTTATCATTTTACACAGTCTCAAGTGAAAAATTTACTATCTTAGAAATGTGTTTCGTATACTGATTCACAAACTTGTCACGTTTTTACAGATTATGAAACTAAAAATAATTTTCTGAAACCATTTAATCTATATATAATTAATCGTTATAGTGAAGTTTCAATTCCATCCACCCAAAGCATTCATGATTCCTCCCCATCATCAATGAATCACACAACCATCAACTAGGCTCATCGGGTTTTAATATATAGTGATTCACATTCATTGAATCGGGAATTTCAATAACTCAAAAACTAATAAAACTCCTTCATAACAACCTTAAACCTCTTTTGTATCATTAGAAACTCCGAAATGTTGTGTCTTATATAAACGAAAATATTTCAAACAATCTCTAGAGTCACATCGTTGATGTTATATTAATAGATCAGGGAAAGGAAATGGTGTGGCTTCCTATACAATTGTATGGACAACAAAAACCAATATCATAATGAGACTCTAGTAAACTGAAGTTTTATCCATCAATGATTTATTAGTATATCCCTCTACATGCTAGTTAAAAATCTTCTTAGGGGAATGATGTTAACAACTATCAATAACTAAGATGGAAAAAATTAACTACAGACTGTCAGATAAAAAAAGCAAGCATGTTTCAAAAATATTAATTCTATAAAAAATAATTAATTATTTTTAGATTATTTGAAGACTCTAATAAAATAATGAAAAATACAATAATTATAAAAAAATAATTAATCATGATATTTTTACCACACTAACATTTGTTTATTGAGTCTTTTAATGTCAAGATCTTGCAAGGACATCACTCTTAACTACCTCACATATCCCACCGATCCAATCTATTATCTACAAAGACATCCGATATCACATACAAAATTCACGAAAGTATTATCATCCATCACCTATGATAACACTTTTTCATGAATTATCTTGGATACCCTAGTACTGTAATGACTATTTTGAAAGAATCATACCCTAAAAGTAATTCTCAATCCTCACTATAGGGGGTCTAGGACATGGTATCATACAAGAACAAAGAGGTTCCAATTTTTCAACACCAATTATATGATAAAAAATATACAATTAGTAATATCAACTCATTTTAATTAGAAACCACCTTATATCTAACAGGTAAAACTGGGCAAGACCAAAAATATGAACAACTCAACAAGACATCAATAAAATTTCAAACATGAAACTAAAAAAATTCATAAAACACAATGTAATAAATGGGCCATAGTTCCAACAATCATCATCACCACTCTATAGTCACAAGGATCTGTAACATCCACCCCCAAAAAGTGGATCTTTTCATTTACTCAGACCTTGAGATATAAAATTTAAAAATTATTCAGGGAAAAGTTTTGGTGTGAGTTATAAATACTTGTAGGTTCTCTCCATTTGTTCGATAATAGATTCCAAAACAAGAAAAAATTATTTATTTGTATTCAAATAAATCAGTTCATTGTATAATGTATCATGGTCAACTTTAAAACAAAACATTAATTTATTCAATTGATGGATCAAATTTGAAACATGGATTAAATAAATAATTTTATATACCTGCATTTATGTCAATAATTAGGATTTAGTTAAACATTTCTATAATTAGTAGAATGTATAATAAAATAGTACAAAAAATAACCATGGAAATCATCCCTAAAGTATGTTAGTTTTTTACTATAGAATTCCCCCACATATCAAATCATTGATCTACCTAATCTTGTGGGTAATTTCCCTGTCACACTTACCACTAAACTGCTACCTAGACCGGTTGGTCACATGACCTCAAGAATGTTTCACCATATTCTAGAGGTTTCAGACTAGAAAAGACGATGTCATAAAGTACAATTGGGAGACAATACCATCATACTAATTGTTTCACAATTATAAAAATATAGTAAATATAATGTGACGAGTAAAGAATGTACTCAAAAATAAGAATTCTATAAATATAGGTTCTCAATTTATATCCAATTGGATTAATAATTTCATTTAAAAACATCCATAATTTAATTTTCAATCATATATCATTTTAGTCAACCTCAAAAAACATTCATATCATATAATTTATATGTCTTGAAATATGACACATGATAAACATATCCCATATATATTTTAATTAATATTCCTAAATAGTTCATCCATAAATGATAGATAAGACCAAATATAAGCAATTTATTTGGATTAGAAAATGCATCAAATTATTATATCCATTTACTAATCAATTATTACCTTGTCTCATCCTTGACATTCTTATGTTTGAATTCAATTATTACTCCACAGGATTACCACCCAATTCCTTAAGAGACCATCCCTAGAAAACCTCTTGAGAAACTACGTATAACTCTAGGTGTGATATATCATCCATTTCAATTAATTATTTATTTTTAAGTCCTATAATGAATCCACATGACTAACCCATGACATTATAATCATTCTTATTCAGATCATCCATCTAATCCTAATAAGTATCCATTATTCACACTTCATATAACAATGAAGTCACTCAGTCCATCATTGGTGGTCAAATATAGAATCCCAACTATTTTCCCATAACAAATTCATTTATTCAATTAAATTTCATTTTAAAAATCCATTTGACATACAATGGTAATATCAAGGTGGACCCATTTCAATCTCACGTCAAAACATGACTCAATGAAATTTCCAAATTAGATAGATTTCCTTTAATTTAGCACCTGTGGGAATTTCTAGATAATGTAATCTCAAGGATAATTATTTTAACCATGTCACTAAATATTATTTAATAAGAATTATTTAATATGACCTGGTCTACACCAAGAACATCTCATATACACCTCACCTCAAAGGGGGATAAGCACTGGAATGCAATCAAGAATTGGTTGACAAATAATAAATTAATAATATATTAATAAGAAGAATGTAATGCTTCAATATGAAGGAATAAATTTTTATATAACTCGCATGGGAATCTTGAAATATAATAATAATGAAAAAATTAACATATATTACATAACAATGTTGTTATTTAAATCACATGGGAACTAATATAATTTCATACTTAGGAAACTCCAATGTAAAGCATTTGAATAAATAAATCCATAAACGAGTCATGATTCAACAAGTAAGTTTTCAATTTTAATCATTTCATTCATTATTTGGAGTTCTATACATATAGGAAATTAATAATTCAACTTAATTAGTGAATAAATTATAGAATTCATAAAATAAAAGGATCATGGATAGGGATGATACCTCATTAAGTAACCCAAACTAAACGCTTACTAAATGAAAATTTTATTAGTCCCCGCTCTAATATACTCCAAACATGCTTCCACATACCATCATATATATGTATATATATATATCCCTTGGACTAATACATACATTCCATTTATCATGAGGGAATAAATACATGGATGATATATATATATATATATATTAGTATATATATTTTTACCTATGTATATGATTGAAACTCTGCAATGAAAAGAACTCACTTCCAAATACACACGAGACTCAAAAACACCAAACAAACTCAAATTCAATAAAGAAACTATTGGCGGAGGATGAATACATTACCATAAATGATGTTGTTGAACAAAATCTGACAAATTCACCCCTCCATTAACTATATATGTTGGAAGTCAATCTTAGAAGTCCTAAGAGACCATTCACATTCCCTAACATTGAAGGAAAACTGAAATACCTTGGTTAGCCTGTTATCCTAGGTTCATATGCACCTCATCATGCGACTAATAGGCTAGAAAATGACTAGAAAAGGGAATGTAGAGGGACTAGATACCTTACCTCAATATTTTAAAGAGATATAGTGAGATGATTTGGTGTAAAACGGCCTATGTAGAGGAGATGGGAGAGGGGGTTCTGCACCCTAAGGGAAGAGTGGTGTGATTATTCATGCTATTATGAGGGAGGAATGAAATGAATTTTAGGGGTTTATGTACAATTTTTTTTTATATAAAACTAATTTCGGTTTTAAAATATGGAAAAAAATATATTTTGGGCAACATTGTTTATCAAAGGATTCACCAACCATGCTCCCTTTATTTGGAAACTATGGCACCCCGCACAGGTTGATCTCATGGTATAGAAACTTTGTGCCAACAATGCAGTGAATAGTGTTTTGGTACTAATCAATGGTAGTAACCACGTCGAATATGTTCATGATTATGAAAATAAAGTGGAGTCATTGTGATAGTATTTAACCATATATATATATAATCTCACATAGTTTCTTACAAGGGGCCAAATGATTTCTGGAAAACTATCTTCCCAATGAAGACACATTATAATATGATTTTCATGGTCTAGCACTTCTAAAACACCTTGAGAAAAAAGATGAACATTTCATGCCTTTACCAAAGATCAAAAAAATTACATCAAAGCATTCCAACTCTGGAGTATTATGTTCCAATCCATGGTTTTTAAAATGGCCTATCCAGTTATTCCAAAAATTAAAATTCCCACATAATATAACAATGGCCCGAAACATGGGTTCATATAAACTACAGACCCTAAATCATATCGTATCTAAGATGATTTAGATAACAACCAAAACATCACCCAACCCACAATGGTAATGAGGACCCACTCAAATGGTGATTTTTCATTTCCAAATAGCCAAGGCTCCATTAAGAATTTCATAATCCTACCATTAAAACATAAAACACTACCTGATTTATAATTGAAACACTAAGTGGTATCCTAATTGAGCTCATTCAAATAGAGACAGAATATATTCATCTTACCATCAGAAATAATGATGAAGGTTCACCCTACCCCAGGCATGATCATTAAATAGCCAATTCCAAACCACAACATCACCACAATTGAAATATCCATTCAAAGAAATTCCCCTTATATTATATTAAAGATCTTGTAATTTCTACTTAACTGAGTGAATACCATTGAAACTATTGTCATAGGAGTTTCCTCAATTCAAATGAATTATTGAATCCATATTAGCCAAACTAAATCTGTTAATGCTTGAATTCCCAAAATACATAAAACCCATCCTCAATATTCGACATAATCAAGAGACATGTTTTAGGACTTTTCCATCTGAGTGTACACATTAACAAGAATAAAAAACAGGTTTCTCTCCTCTGTGTAAAAATTATCAAATTAATGACAAATATGACCTTTTTATTTCAACAAAACTCATGTTAATTACTTAATGCATTTTTATTTTACAACGAATGAGTCAACTAATGATCACACCTAACATTCTCTGACTTCTAATGACCAAAATAACTATTGGATATTTAAAATATTTGTTCCTTAGAATAAAAAGGTTGTAACCCAGATCCATATCACTAGATTCAGCACCCTGAATACAATAAATATGATTACAATAATGTTTCCAAGATAAATTCATGTTAAAAAAATTGGAGTCTATTAACTAAATAAAAGTATTCCATACCCCATATTCCAAATGTGATGTTGGTACAGTACTGAAACTTCACATCTTATTATCATATATGCACATAGTGGAATCTGAATGGTGATCAAGACATAATAGAATTACTTGTGCCCAAGATTCCATACATATAATTTCTATACGGGATCTCATGTATCACTCTATAGTATCCATGCCTTGATAAGAAACATAAATTCAGTGTGCAGTGCTTACAAAGCACCCCAACCAGCCTAATATCCCTTTAAACATTTAGTGAGACATAAAAATTATGATATATTGGTGAATGAAGGACTAGATCAAGACATGGGACATGATCAAATATTTCATAATATTACACATTGAGACCACCAATGGAATCCATGAGGATTTGACAAATGAATATGTTTCAAAATATATAGATGAAACTCATCTTCATCTTCCATCACATCATGAACCAATCCATAATGCCTATACAACCGGATGAATTCATGATATTTAAAACCATTCACCAAAATCCCATATAACACTAATAGTGTTTCTAATCTATTTCTCATACATACATCCTTTTCAATGTCATACTATTGAGAAAACACAGACCTAATTTAAAATTTTCTGTCCTCTAGAGAATTTATTGAACATGAACACTAATAATATTCCCCTAAGATATGTTCCTTATACCTATAAGAAAAAATTCATTAGAAAAACAACTCAGGAGAGTTCTAAACTAAAATTTATATAAAAAACATATGTGATACTCCACTAACAATGATCACCAAGTCAAAGAATTGGGCATGAAATCTAAAATCAAATAGACCAGTGTGTCAAATCACCTGTTTCCTAGATCGTCCACCTGTTCATTAGGATGAACATTATTATTTAAAAAAACATGTCACACTAGTAAGAGATTACCCAAGATCATACAAATAAACATATTTTTAATGATCCCACTAATCTCAACCAGTTCATTACAACATTTAACAGCATGAAGTGTGCCACAAATACCAATGCATACTAATCCTAGATCGAAAAAAAAACGGATCATTATGAATACTATCCATATGATCTCTACCATATAAAGTGATTTATCATGAGGCTTGACTAAAATATTTAAATTAGATTACCATTTCCCATATAATCATTAACTCGGATGACATTTTATGGAGTCATGCGCTATTAATGAAAAGAGAGGTTCACATGTCCTCCTAAGAAGGTGACCATCCATGAGGAATGTATAACCTGCTGAGTTAAGCATTCCTCGATGTTCACTACAATAAAAATGGTCAAAATGCAATGATCGCAAATCCAAATAAGGTTTTATGTTTTTAAACTAAATGTACTACTAGGGATAATGACACATGAATGTCACCATACACCAAAATATCATAACATTAGCAAGGTATTTAATATCTATGGGTGTTACCTACCTCTGGCCATACCCTAAAAAATAATAAATGGTGACCCTATAATTAGGTATTAAAAATAATATTTAAATAGGCTTAAGTGGCATTCATTCAATCAATTTCTAAAAATAATAATTCTAAGAATAAATGATGATGCCTCCATTATAAGGAATACCATGATAACTTTTAAACTACCCTTAAAGGATAATTTTAATGAAGTATTATTAAACTATTCCATTTTATTTCATTACATCAATTAACATTAAAATATTAAACATTTAAAAAAATAATATAAAACACGAGGTTCCAAATAATAAACCACTTGGCACCTTGATTTAGCTAACCCCATAAAGAACAAGAAATTAGAAGCAACCTCATTTTAAATAAAAAACATTTAAAACATTCTATAATAATCATGAAATTTACCATATAAATTCATTTTAAATGATTACGTGACCTATAAGGACTCCATTAATCAAATTTATGCTCTTCAATAATAATCCCAATAGTAGTTGTTTAACTAGATAAATAAAAAACAAAAAAAATGTTTTACCTCATAAACACATTCCCCAATTGACCTATATGGCTCTAGATGGCCATTGGAAATTTAACCAATCCATTAAAAACAATTAATTATACATCTCAATACATTCATAGGAATTTTAAAATATAAAAATACCATATACATAACATTGCTTTGATATTAGTAGCCATATATCTATCCATAAAGAACCCATAAGCATTATAGGTGTAATTTTGTGCTCATTTAATAAGAATCAGTGTACTTTATCAATTGAATCCTAGATTCCTTCTACATTGGATTGAATACACAACTTCTTGTCCCAACCTATATGGCACCCATAAAACTTTAAACTAATAAATGGATCCCATCATAATTTCAAACAATAAATATATACCATGCAAAAAAATTCATATCAACGAAGTAGAGCATGTTACTGAAGGGAATAAACATAAACAAAGGATATAAAACTAGAAAATTAAACAATAACAACTACAAATGGTAGACCACAAATCATGCTAAGAATTAACTAAACATTACACAAAACAAGGCATGATAGATCACATAAGGAAAAAAATTCAATTTATTAAGCAAACTAAAATGCAACTCAATTACATGAAACATGCATGGAATGATAATTCATATGTGCATAACTAAATGCATTGAACGATTAATCCTTGATGAAATTAGAAAAGGGAAAAATTTCATAATCTATAATAATCTAATATAGTAGAATTACATTATTCACTCAAACTAAAATAATATCAATTTGTAATATCGAGAATCATGAAAAACAATTCCAAGACCTGACTTGTTCATTTTATATAGGTTTGGTGATAAGTCCATGATAGGGATATTTACCAATCAGTAAAACATTCTTATTCTCCTATCTAGAAACCACAAAATGTAGGAAAAAGTTAAAAAATATTTTTGATACTACTTTTTAATATGTATTCTTATTTTACTACTAAAATTGTAGAAATACAGGTGGGTCACATTGCCTCAAGTGTAACTACACATATTCTAGAGGCTCTTGAAAAGATGTGTGGGTTTCAAGGTAGTTTAGTTGAACGAATACACCTTCATACTCATAATTCCATATTGGTAGAAAGATAATAAATAGAATGGAATTCTGGATACATTTTAAATCGATGATCATGAAGGAATAGACAAAGGTAACATTAGTTGAATATAGAATACGAAGAATACCATTATTGAAAAGAATTATTGAAATAAAATTCCACTAAAATTTTATTAATATATATAGGATTCTCTAGAATTTAGTAAAATACATTACTCAAGGATATAAAATAATAAAAAATTCCAAATGTGATTTCTACAAGCATCTAAAGCTCTATCTCAGTCCTGGGATCCTATCTTCTAGGTTCTAGAAAAAACAATGAAGGTATGAGGCCCTACAAACAAGAAGGTTAAAATGGTTACCCCAGTGTAATGGTGTCATGAGAAAGATGTAGTATCTGAATATTAGTTGTCCGACACCCATTGTTTGTAGCCCAATTGAAAAGGTTAATATAAATTGAGTAGTGCAGGTAAGATGGAACAAGCTATAGAAGTACTAAAATGTAGAAATCTTATAAATTCATATTCACAATTAATATCTAATTAAATTAAAAAAAAAAATTATGAAATTAGAATCTTATTTTACAGTTAAGAATTTGTTATTTTATTAAACTTCAATAAGCATTCATCTCATTTAATTCATAATTCCTGTGATCTGGAACATTATTTGCATCCCCTATAATGAGGTAAATTAATATTCTTAAACATGATTTCCATAAATTATAAGATTTGACTACTCAAATATTGAGATATTAATTTAAAGGCGTGTCATATGAGTCCCTTCCTTTATTATTCAATTAGAACCAAATCCCTTCCACTACATTAAAATGTTGGAATTTGAGTATCGCTCCTATGAATTATCCAACTAAATTGTACTAACTGGTCACTGGAGATCCTCTAATTAACCCAAATATAGATCTTGGTTTGGTATATCATCTATGTAGTTCGAGTACATAATTTTTGATACTATAATGAAGCATCAAGATTCACCAAAGACATTATAATCATACACTTTGAGTCTATTTGTGGCATATTAATATAGATCCATGATTCTCTTGACATATAAGATCACAGACTATGTCCATTCCTGGAAGACCTATATGTAATCCCAAAGATTAACGAATGAAATAATCATTTATTCAATAAAATTTCATTTAAACTATCCTGTTAAAATGAAATGGAAATAACATATGGAATCCATTTCAAGCAAGCCTCAAAAGGTGACTCGAGGCATTTTCCAACTCAGAATTCTTAACTATAATTTTCCAAAAATGGGAATTTCTTGATAATGGTATATAAAGATTATGAAATTATATATTTTCATTGAATATCATTAAATTATAATGATTTCATAGGTTAAGGTCAACAATAAGAACATCACATATATACCTCACCTCATAGGTGGCTAAATCACATGCAAGTTATCAAGGTTTGTCTCAAAATTACTCACATGGGTATACCGTCATAATAATATTATCAAGAAAAACAATCTATCCAAAGGAATAGATATCAATATAACTCACTTTTTTATATAGAAATACTACAATAATTACATTCTTAACATATATTACTTTTCCATGTCATCATTTAACACAAGTAAGAAATAATTCAATTTAAAACATGGGAAACTACATCATGAAAGAATAAACATATTCCATGTCATAAAACAAGAATGATTCAAAATACCAATCATTAATTTTTAGCATATATGACAGTCTGCCTCCATCATGTGATTTCATTATAAAATCAAGATTTTTTTTCATCCAAAATTCATTTTTCATTTTTAATAAATTCATATAAGATTCAAAATTCCATACCCCAAGGAAATTAATAATTCAACTTATTTAATGATGGAAATATAGAATTATTATATATCAATGGTATATGATATTTATTGTAAATCTTGACATAAACTAAACCAAACACTCAAGACATGACAATTTTATCCATGGACACTCGAAACTGCTCTAAACATTCAGACACATAACCTCATATATATATATATCCTTAAAATAGTTCACATATTCTCCTCCCCCTAAGGGTATAAATACATAAAGGATATATATACCTAATAATATGAGATCACGTCATGACCCCCACCCCACAAAGTGTACCCCTCCTAGGCCGGCAATGTTATAAGGAAGATAATGACCCCTAAGTCCCACCTCCAGTAGCCCCCGGGTTGGAAACTAGCACCGAGGGTATAGTAATGCACAAATGGGAGGCATTACCCTCTATGAGAACACATGCAGGAGAGAGAGATTATATAGACTCCAACCAAATCCAACCGAAATTATAAAAGAATCCCAAGTACATAAATGAAATGCCATGCAAAAGGTACAACAACTGAATGGGAAACTACAATTACCCAATAGAAAGTAAAACAGCAGTGGCCACAAGCCCGAACAGCTTCTGCAACCACATGCTTGTAGTAACCAGCTTGATCTCCATTTTACTGCATGTGACCTGAAAAACAGTTTATATATACGAAGGGTGAGTATAATAGTATACTCAGTAGGATCCGGTATTATTCCTCTTGTGCAAAAGTAAAGAAAGCTTGCTAATGTACAGTGAACAACAAGTGAAACTAACTCATCCCCTAAATAGGTATACTATGTTCCCAACCTCACCATGGCTACTCTCACCAAGTAACGTATATAGGAATATATCATATAGTAAATAATATCATGGCTACCCCCTACTACTTCCCCACTGGTTTGCCGCTTTTCCCCAACTACATACGTCATGTGCATCTCTCTCTAAAATCTTACCCGTTTAAACTAGTGCTAAGCTCCCCAATCTGCACCATGTGCACCACAATGGCTTGCCCGAAGACACCTGGGCTATGCTCCACACCATCCTCACAACCAAAAGTAACAAGGTAGGTTCTGAGATCCACCACAGCCCGCATAACGTATATCATACATCGGGTATTGTGCCTGAAGCCATTATAGCCCATACACCTTGTAAGGATACTCAATCCATCACAACCTATACATGTTACACCTATAGTAGTCCATAGGATACTATATCCAGAATATGTGTGGAAATAACCACAATCCATTACATCCCTTCTACACATATATATGGGGAAAACTAACCGATGTTCCCACAACAGTAGTATTTACCACGCGAAGAGAGTGGGGTCAAAGTGGGTTGTCAGTCATTCATCCTCCCATCGGATTGTTGGGGAAAAACACCCCCCAGGGCTCAGAATCCACGAGGTGTCAATTTCCCGTAACCGATCGGGTGGAGTAGCGTATATAAACAAAAAAATTACACAATATATATAACTCACAACCACACTATGGGCATAACCTATTCTTAGCCTCATCTGCAGATAATGTCTCTCAGACTCCAGGCTTCTATTTCTAAGACTAGGAATCCTATAAGCACACAACCAGTTAAAGAGATTCATTAGGTTACTTTATTCCCTTTTTCATCAATTTCACTTAACGTTAATTAATTCTTTGAACATTAATTAACCATGAACAAAACCCACATTTAATCTTTCATGGCATCACATTCAAGATTTACTGTTCCTTTAAAGTTACAACATCACCATTAAATTCATGCATCTCTATCCCCATGGATTATCATCATTTAATCAAACATTTATTTCAGAATTACATTCCCATATTCCCAAGAATTCTAGAAAATCATCTTAAGTTACTAAACACAAGGGGGATGAACACAGTGAGTAGATATACTACCCATCGAGTCATTGTCGCCTATAGCAAGTGTGTAGGCCTATTCTCCCTCGAGAGGATAAACACGGAAAGCATGTGGCATACCCCTCACGTCTTCAGTCCTTTCGTAGAAGGGTAAGCAAAACCAGCTGCCTTGAGCAGTGGGGTAAAAGTAAAGTTGAAAAAAACCAATAAAACCACCAACCATTCGGCCAACACGTCTATTCCATAACATCATCCCTAGTGTCCTCCCTGACACCCACATGCATAAACTGATGCATCTCTCCACTCTAGGCATCATCTGCTGCCACAACCACAAGGCCTCCCTGCCTCCACATATCACAACATCCTCCCAGGGTCACATCACAACACAAGCAGTAGGAAAACAACACATTACATCAATTGGGCACTCACCCATAATTCACAACAAGGGGGTAACTCAGAACCCTTCAGGGAATTCAATCAATCATGTTCATAGATCCATCTTGAATTAACATATTCAATACGTTGGTTCCAAAAAATAGAACCAAAAAAGTAAGTTATCACAATGATTAAACATGCTTACTATGCCAAATTAATCAACATCAAATTAGCACAAGAACCATATTATTTTTCATGCCTCTTTAATTTTATCCAATTAATTATCAATTAAATATGGCTTTACATTCATTACCAATTCGTCAAGAACAACATGCTAACAAGAAAGGCATAGATATCAAACTATCTAGAAAACATGACACAATAAAATACGTTCAATGAAATTTCTTAATTCAGTTCAAATATTTAATTAGGTCAATTCCATTGTGATCTAAATGGATAAATATTGCTAACTCTATGATTCCACTTAAACAAATAGAGAAGCCACAAATCTCATACCTCAACGGTCATGGAACACTCAAGCATTGATTCTCCAGGAATCCTCCTTATAACTCCTCTCCTAACACAACCATGAACAAAGCTCGCCATTTTCGACATCCACAAACATAGATCTACCCATAACAGGCATAGATCTATGAAGACGAGAGAAGAGGAGGAGTAGATCTAAGTAGATATAAGAAACCACCATGAAAGAGGAAGAATGACCACAAACCTCAAAAAAACGGCTTCGATTCGTGAAGAGAAGCTTCCAGATCACCTCCAAAATGCTTGGGAGAGGTTCTTCTACCTCCAACGAAGGGTAATCCTGAGTTCTGGACAATTAGGGGCTTAGATGAGGTGATTAAAGGCAAAACGGTCATGATCCTAATATTTGGGATCTAACATTAGGTGCCTGCAAGGCCTAGTTGCACGGTTAGACAAACCGTGCGCTAACTGTGTGGTCACCACTCCCTTAGACACTCAGCTCGCATGGTTTGCAGTCACGGTTTAGACAAACCGTGCACCTCCCATGTGGTCTCTATTCCCATCAAGGCCAGCTAGGCACGGCTTGGATGCACAATTTAATAAACCATGCGCCAACCGTGAGAAAGCTACAGGACTTTCAATTTTCTTTAAAAATACCACACAAATGCACCTCCAAGCCGCCTCAATCCCCCTGGACACCTCTAACAGCACATTTCACAAGGGAATGGACCGAAGAGGTCCGTACCATTACATTACATACCTATCAAAATATTATCGTCCTCGAGAATCCAAAACCCACCTTCAAAGAAAACAAAACAGGGTCTAAACATCCACCCACCGAGATACCTCTCAAAAGAGAGCAAGCTACATAAACATCAAAGGGGGCCATCTCATAAACACTAAGGTTTCATAACTACACCAGTTACATATACACACGAAAAGAGATTAACATCAAACAACTCTGGGTACTGAGCAGGCATCTGTGACTCACGTTCCCAGGTACTCTCCTCCAAGCCACAGTGTCTACACAAGACATGAACCAATGGAATAGAATGCCTGCACAACACCTTCTCCTTCCAGTCCTAGATCTCCAAAGTTCGCACCTCAAAGGTTGCATCAACATCGACATAGATCTCTCCAAAACTAATGATGTGAGAGTCATCATGAAGGTATCGACGAATCTGTGATACATGGAAAATATCATGTTTCCGACTCATCTATGAGGGATGTGATACTTGATATGCCACAGCTCCAACATGTGCTAACACCTAGAAAGACCCAACCGACCAGGGAGAAATCATACTTACACGACAAAACCTTCACTTCCCACAATGAGGAGTCACCTTCAGAAACACATGATCCCCAAAATTAAACTCTAAGGGTCTCTTCCTTCGATCAGCTTTGGATTTCTAATGATCTTACACTGCCTTAATCCTCTCATGAATCACCTGAACCATCTCTGTTGTATTCTGCACTAGTTCTGGTCCGAGAATTACTGACTCTCTGAACCTAGTACACCACAACGGAGAACGGAATGTCCGGCCATACAAGGCTTCAAACAGAGCCATACTGATGGTATATTGAAAACTGTTATGGTAAGCGAACTCCACCAAGAGAAATTACCTCATCCATGAGCCTCCATAATCAAGAACACAAGAGCGTAACATTTC